>KK122501.1:370608-398236 GCA_000611955.2 Stegodyphus mimosarum
AAAAAAAGAAAAAGCATAATTTTAACGTTAATAACAATAAACTTTGCTTAAAAATGTATTCTTTTCGTATACTTAGGACTCTGAAATACTGTACAATTAGAAAATATATACATTTATATATATAATTACGACGCAATTGCAAAATATTTACATCCAATCGTGTCAAAACTCATTGCGCCATCTTACTTTCAACCTCCATGACGTCACTGCAGGGGTGTGGAGGAGGGGAAGAGATTTAGTTTACATCGCCACCATTGCAGTGGATTGGCGCTGCAATTTGTCGTCATGTTATAGTATGGGAGTGCCGACGCTTTACTTACATACAGCTTTGGTGTACACATCAGTTTTTTTCCCACCTGTAGAATCACTATTTTTTTTAATATGCAATATATCAGTGCAGTTCTGAAAGGCCGGTTACCTTATGTATATAACGGATGCCTTTACAGTTAACTGTCGAGCAGTCTTTTAACACTGGTGAATCCATTACATCAGTGAATTAATGGGATGTCTAATTAGATGGATATATTTGTATTTGAAGAAAGCAGTGGCGGATTTACCAGTTTGTGTAAAATAAAGAATTACAAATGAAATAACAACAAAGCAGACATAATTTCAATAACAATATTATAAAATTTACGATGTTAAAAATGTATTATAAATATACAAATTTTCGTGATATAAAATTTTTAGATTTGCTATGATTATTCAAAAAAGTAATAAGTATATATGTGTATAATAAGTAATATATAAGTAATAAGCATATGAAGTTTTCATAATTGTGATATTCTACGCAAAATTTTTGAAAAATCTTCTCTCAAGAATAATGATAGTGTGACACACAGAGAAAAAGAACGACTTTGGAACAGAAAATTTTGCTGGAAGTTGTTTGTGTTGTCAAAAATATATAAGGTATTTCTCACGCCGCCTTATCATGCCTTAGTGGTGTAATGGTCAGCACGCTCGGCGCGTATTCTAGAAGTCCGGGGTGCTCATTTCTTCAGTTTCCCGACATTGAAAAATTCGAAGTTTCTCGACAAATACTATATTAAAAAATTGTCAATAACTTAAAAATTATTTGGATACATATTTTATGATTTGCATTTTTAAAATTATGTTTCTCTTCATTTGCTAAAGCTTTAACGTTCTGTCTTTAAAAAGCTTTTTCTCTCTTCTCTTCTTCTCTTAAAAAGACTTTTTTGTCTCTTTTTCTCTTTGAGGTGGGGAGGAATAAAAATTTTAGAATGTCATCATCTTTATGTAGAAAATAGAAAGCCGAAATATCCAAATTAAAATCAAGAATTAAGGGGATATTGCCAATTAAAATTAGAAGTTTGGTTTAATCTTTTCACCTATCTATCTATCTGTCTCTCTCTCTCTGTGTGTCAGTCAATCAATCAATGAAATATATCAATCAGTCAAATATATATATATATATATAAAAGAGTGTCCTTTTATTTGTTTGTGTCTAGGTATATATAAATACAATTTTATTCATTTATATATATAGTTTTATTCTGATCACAATGAAATTTTGCACATTTGACCTTCAAAATGAGAGGAAGGTCATTGTCTACAAAAGATTTTGAAAAACCACTCTACGGGATCCACGTAGGGGGCGTTTCAAAGTTAATACCTACCACACACTGAGCGATACATTTTTAGAGCTGTAAAGAAACAGCCTTTTATACTCGCAATAGAAACGTGCATATTTCAAAAGTGGAAAAATATATATCGTCATTCGAAATCAATCGGATTGGAAAGTAAAAAAACAATGTTCTTAAGAATTCTTGTTCTATTGCTTTTCAATAGCTTAGTTTTTTTAATCCATAACAGACAGATCTAATTCGAAATATACGTATATTACATTTTACCGAATGGCTCGAATGAAAAGTGAAACAACACAAAATCGTGTTTCGAGACTAAATACTCTTTTTCGCCTAAATACTCAAGAAGTTAAAATTTTAAAGTAGAAAAGCTTTGTGATTATTTATTCCGATTTCTTTTGGTCCCGTAATGTTTTACCAGTAACCTGTCTATGATAATTAAACGTATTGCACAATTATATCTTTTTAAGCACTAAATAAAACATTATCCTACTTTTTTTCATTTTCCTCATCATCTTTAATTCTTTCCATGTATCTGCCTCTTCTTTTTATAGGTTTCTTCTATCGATAAATCATCATCTTCCCCCCCCTTCTCCCTTAGGGCTGAGGCATATGGCCCGGGAGAAGAAAACTGATGCGAAAGAAAATGTCCCCCAGAATTATTTGCTCGAAAAAATGTCTATTAGAACAGAATTTTGTTATTTTATTTTCTCACAGTTCCATTCAGTCGTCTGTCCGTGAAGAGAATTCCCTGCTATGGGAGCAGCGCAGAATGTGTTCGGAAAAGAAAGTTGAGAAGCCGGGGGGCGGGATAAAATCCGGAAACTGTAGACTATAAAAAACCAATCGTAACCTCTACTAAAAAGTGATTACTCTCCGCGATACCTGCGATGAATTTCTGCACGCTTTTATTTCCGACACTTCTATGGCTATCGGGGGAGGGGAATAAAAAATAAACGTTTTTTGTAAGATGGAGAAAGAAAATTTTTTATACTATGAGTTATGCTTCCTCTAATAGTAAATTGTATAACTTTTTTTATATTCCTTGCTACTTGTGTGTGTACACACATATATATACGTCTGTATATTTGTGTTTGCATGTATACATTTGTGTCTATATATAAAGAAATGTTTATAAATTTCAAATGAAAATTAAAAATTATTTAAGTCGCGCAATATGCTGCAAAATTAATTATATAATCAAGAGAAAATAATTAAATCGAAAAAGGGTTTGGAACAGGAAGCACGTATATCAAAACTGAACAACAGGAAGTATGTACACTGTGCTAAAAAAAAACAAGATAAAAAATGGGGGATAGTTCTGTATCTTTCGTTCTACTGAGCCAATTGACGAAATTCAAATTGCGTTTTTCATGTCTTGAAAGCGCGACTTAGGATATATATTAGATTTATATATAGCATTGTTCTAACATAGGTATTTTGACATAAAATTTTTTTTTCTGAAATAAAATACCAGTTTTTTTGACACAGATTATGCCTTAATATTAAATTTTGTAAAATTTGGTGCGAAATTTACGGAGAAATTCAAAAATTTAACTTGGCGAATTTTTTTTTCAGTTTGCGCCAAGAATAATTCACTTATCGAACTTCTTAATACATGGCAACCTATTTTCCTATCCCTTCCATTGTGCAGGAGCGGAAGAAAAGTCACATCGTTCCTACTTTCAAATAATTATAGCAAAGTGCGTAAACCACATTAGATGTTATTATCGCTTTCAAAAAATATGCCAAATTTCAAAACTCGCCAGCATATAAATTCATGTATATCTTCGAAAATTTTGAATGAAAAGGTCTACTTTTTTGCAGGTATACTTAGCAATACATGTGCTTTAAGTTGATGGTAAAAATTTTATAGGTTATGATTCAAAATTTTTTCCAAAAAATTTGCAAAAATTATTTAAAAATACAAATTTAAAAAATATATCATAAAAAATGGGGGAATTTCAGTGGAGAGAGGTTAAATTTCGAACTGCGAAAGAAGGAATCAAGTAGGTGTAATAAAAAAGAGATATTAAGAAGTACATACCAAATTGAATTAACATTGAGGAGCTAAAATTTTGAGAGCCTATTTTTTAAAAACTACGCGATCGATTTTTACAAAACTTGGCAGCTTGGCGTGATTTGAATTTTGGAATCGAAATATGGAAAAAAAAAATGCATGTCATTTCAGAAAAGTCCGATTTTGTGTCAAAATACCTATATTAGAACAATGTTATGTATAAATCTAATACATATCCTAAGTCGCGCTTTTGAGACATGGGAAACGCAATTTTAATTTCATCGATTGGCCCAGTAGAACGGGGGGTATAGAATTTTTATTTTTATTTTTATTTTTTATCAAAACTGGGGGGGGGGGGCCTTTTTTTTAAAAAAAAAAAAAAAAAAAAAAACACAAAATTCGTCCATTTGTTTTTCGTGATCCCCTTTCATGATCTAATTTTGATTTAATAATTATCTTTTGATTATATATTAGGCATGGCCAATTTTTTTTAATATTTTTTTCCTCGAATAACGAATTCATTGTAATGCGCGCTGTTCCATATTACCTATTTTATTTTCCCGAAAGAACTACATCATATTCTGGAAAAAAAAGAAAAATACACTCGATTTATTTTTAAAATTGGTAATTTATTCTTTACTCAAATGAAAATCTTTTTAAGTTATTGTCTTCATGAAGACCAATACGTCTTCTTCCCACTTCAGTTCACAGTTTTTATCAAACAACAATTATAAAAGAAACCAAAAGAAAATGGTAGGTTTTAAACTTGAACGCTCAGTTGTGTCGTACAAATTTAAAAATTATATTTTTTTGAGCTCAAAGCAGGAGAAACGAGATTTATTTATTTATTTTTTATGTAAACATATTAATTAAAAACTCTGTAATTCTTATTAATTTACGTCAAAAATTTCTTTCTATTCAAAAACCAATTTCATTGCTTTTTGAAATGATAGAAATATGAGTTTTAGCTTTTGGTAAATCGAGCTGCAGTTTTCGAAATTTATAATATCTACTGGGCTAATCTTCATGAAATTTGTTATATATATACAGAAAGAAACACAGTAATAGGCTAAAAATTGAAAACAAAAATTTTTAAACCCGTCCTGCGTTATAGCTGCAGGATTGAAGTAAACTTAAAGCATCTAAAGTTAATATTAAATTGGAATCAAAGCAAGGCAGTTCCTCAACAATATTAATAATTGCAACAGTGCAAAAAGAGGTTTAGCACAATATCTAAATCAATCAAAATTAAAATAAGAATTCCTAGTAGAAAAAACTCGGACACTAGAAATGCGAAAGGAAAAATAAACAAAATTATAAAAATATAAAAATTAATCTCCTTTTACTGAAACTCCAATTCAGAACTCATCAGGGTAATATGAATTAAAGCTTCGCGAAAGTCGATTAATATATTTCGAAAACATGTTTCATTCTCCTGGTTCATTTCAGATCAAAAACCCAAAAAAGATTTGAATAAATTTTCATTTAATACATTAAAATTCATATAAAACCGAAAAATCGAATGTCAAATGTACCAGAACTTTCCTTACACGCTTTCAAAACACTTGGAAGAAAAAAAAAAATGCCAAATTAACTACTTACAAAATTCATAAAACTTTACATTATGCAAACTGACCATTAAAAAAAAATTGGTCTGAAACCATTATATGCAAGTCCGAAATTCAAAACAATTACAAATAAAGTGTAAAACAAATATACTTTAAACCAAATTGTTATTTAAACAGCACTCGAAATTTGGGTGGTCCCCGATTATGCTAAACTAAGCTTTTAATACCAAGAGAACAAAAAAACTTTCCATATAGATTTATATAAATAATAAAATCTAATCTGAGCCTTAAACAGCTAAAACGTGGAAACCTATTTTATACAAAAATTGAAAAAAAATACAAACTTACTGAATTCCTAAGACGACCTTCTTAACGTAAACTAATTGAATTCTTAAGACGACTAAACTGTGTTCCTTGCAAAAGAAAGTAGTATTCAAAGCTGCTCTGGAGAAGCAAAAATATGTAACAGGTGTTAAAATGTATCAAAATAGACTTTCAGAATCTAAATACAGCGCTAACGCAGCTGAGATTTGCTAATCGAAGTAGTGAGATTAAAAATTTACAGGATAAAATTTATTGGAAATGTAATATGATTTAGACAAAAGTAATGATGTCAACTTCCTTAGGCCTATGACTAAAATTACTGTTTGTAATGAAAATACTTATAAGAAAACTCATGAAAATTAAAAATTAAAATAAACAATTAATAATATTGAGAAATGAGCAAATTTAGATCAACTTTTCAGGGGGGGGGTTATAATCTTATGTTATTCGATTGGTCAACATCAAGGGATCCTGTAACAATCATTTCTGTCCTCGATAATTCCGAAAGCGACTCTTTTTGTGTTATAATGATACGTATGGTTTCAAAAAAATCAAGAATAATACCCCAACGCTTGCAAATAATAAAAGGTGAGAAATGAGTCATAAAATTACGGCGGCTAATTTTTTCTTTCTGTTTTTTTTGGGGGGAAGTGCTAATTATTTTGTTACTGCGTTTTGGAAATAAATTGAAAATGGCTTAGCTTAAAGATAATTAAAAATACAAAATTAAAACAGCATATACATACTATGTATACATATATATGTAAAATATAAAAAGAAAACTATGGCTTTACTCTACGCGAACAGCGGCCTCTAATTAATTTTCCAGAATTCTCTCGCGTGTTATGTAACCGCTACTACAAATAGCTGTACGAGCATTTTTCGTCAGATCGCTTTCTGCTAATCCGTGGTATACAGACGCTTTGTCGTGCCTGTTCGTCTTTCCTTTGTTAAAAAATATCTATGACGCCGATGTTCTAAATTTATTAGTATTCTCTTTATTATTATTCTAAATTTATTAGTATTCTATTTATTAGTATTCTATTTATTATTATTCTAAATTTATTATTATTCTATTTATTAGTATTCTATTTATTATTATTCTAAATTTATTAGTATTCTATTTATTATTATTCTAAATTTATTAGTATTCTATGTAAATTATTATCGAATATGTGATCTTCGTGTAAAGAAAAATGAGCTGTGATTTTAATCGAATAAAGAAGTGGAATTCTTAAAATGAAATTCGTCTGTCGTCAGTCTGCAGCCTTTCCACTCGCTACGAAAACATACGGACTCTCGACTGCAAATATCACATATACACACACAGATATGCAATATATTCTATACGATTGTAACATATATTGTAGAGTCATTAGGTTGTTTTGAAGCACGAGACATGAAAACTGTGCAATGCAATCGCCGGGAATCGAACCTGGACCTCTGGAATACGCGCCGAATTTGCTGCCTGTACACCACGAAGGCATGCAGAAAGGAGGGAGAAAATACGTTATAATATAATCTATGGAACTGTAATATATAATCTATATAACTGTGTTAATATTGTCTGTGATGTCTGTTCTCTCTGCCCCTAAACCTGAAATATTAAATTTATTAATTTTTAATCATACTGAAAAATTTTAGGAGGAATGATTATTTTTTGATATTAATATCTGCTTCGCAAATAATAAAACCAATTTTAAGTGCCCTTGCGTTTGGTTGAATGTATAAAAGTTGGAATTTCTGTAAGTTTTATGTATTTACAAAATTCTACTATCATAAAATTTTGATAATTACTAATAAATAATTTTTTGTGTATTGTTATTATTATTATTAGTGTGTTTTAGTGATACCAATATTCCTAAATTTGCAGTTATCTGTTCAGCTGAAATTGCTTAATAAATGTAGATTTTTTTGGGGGGAGGGTACAATTTCACTTGTTAAATTAATTACAGCTTTAATTTAAATATTTTTTTATGTTCACATATTTTGCAAGTAAATTTTAGCTTTATTGATACTAGTATTTTCTTTTTTTTTTCAGGTATGTATTCAAAATGAACGAAATGTCTTCTAGGAAATTCATGTTCATTTGAGTGGTATGCATTTTTGTTCACATTTATGTGCGTAATTTTTGAATAACGCCGCTGCCATATTTTCTGTGAGAAATCTTAATGTATAAGTGTAATTACGTGGTGCCAAAAATATGTTCTTTTACATAGATGAAAAATTTTAACTATCTATTAAATTCTTTATTATAAAGACAGATTATCTTTTTTCTGTCACACTGTTCCCATTTCATTGCCATGTATGTAGGTGTTAAACATGAGTTCTCCATTTATATTTCTCTAGAATTTCTTGGCAGCATTGTAAAAAATAAGTCATGTGATGGAATTCTAAAGATGTAACTGTAGTTTGAGTCTATCGTGTGTGAATTGACGTCATTGACAACGGCAAGCTTCGGGAACGAGATTTCTTCTGATAGAATATATTTATTTTTATGTTATAATTACTGTTACGAATTTTATGCGTATGTAAAAATATTTAGCGAAATTATAAGTAAATTGTAGTATCTCTTGTATAATAGAACATGATAAACCTCAAAAGTGTGAAGCTTGACCGAAAAAATAAGGTTACTGGGGCAAGTCCATTTAATATTGAATTAAATGTCTATATCGCCAAATTGGTGAGATAACGTCAAGCTGACGATGGTTTTGACTACTAATTTTCTTTCAAAATGACGACATTTTGGTCCGACCTCTGTGTAACTGTAACTGGTCTTATCACTGTGTAACCGCAACCATATCCGACCTTATATAACTGAGTATGCCTTCCAGCAATTTCGAGAATTCGAAGGTCCTGGAAATTTATCAGCGGACGGGAGAAAATTGTATAAGAGAGTATCAGTTCTCAGACTTCGGAATATTGTGAGATGGTGCGAGCTTCGCTGTTTGAATGCGCTTTGCTTTGCTTTTGTTTAACGTTCTTAGCAGTTTGAAGTGGTGACTACTGTTTCTGCTCTGCCATACTGAGAAGAGCTGTACGAGTACTTTTGTGAAAAGTTCTAGAACTGTAAAGTGTTTCTTTTGGAAAAATTTATTTTATCAAGCTATCATCGGTTTTTGTGTGCATTCAGTTTGTTACGAACCTGTACGCACGTAACAATTTTTTGGTGTCAGGAGTAGGGTTGAATGCCGGTGGACAAGAGCGAGGCTAAGCAATTAAGACAGCTGGTGATAGCCTTTTCTGCATTCCAAGAAAAGATAGAAGAGGCCTTCAACTCTTGAAGAGACAACAGTGATCCAAGAAAAGATGCAATGGGCCTCAAATCAATTGAAGAAAAAAAAAGAAGAGAGAAATTATTGCCATAAGAGAAAACCAATTGGAAGCTATGGAAGACAAAATAGACACGGTTGAAAATAAAGTTGGTGAAATTGAAGAAAGAGTTTTTGCTACCGAACAATAAATCGGAGAAAGAGTTTCTGCTGTGGAACTACAAATAGGTGTGCTGTCTCCAAGGAAGTTGGCAGCCTGAAGAAATCAATAATGATAGCAGCAAATAATTCTGACGGTTTTAAAATCTTACCTGTGTCTTGTCGACCCTCTCTAAAGCTATCCACATATGATGGAAAGGCCTCCTGGCAAGTGTAAAAGTCTCAGTTTTCCATAGTGGCAAACGCAAGTGAATGGGATTCCGAAACTAAGGCCTGCTTCCTCGCTGCTTCTTTGAAAGCAGGCTCAACGGATATCCTTCACTCTGTGCCCGAAATTCAAAGGCTAGACTTGGAATCTTTATCCTTAAGCGTTGGAACTGTGCTTTGGCGAGAAACGTTTAAAAGACTAATAGCCGTCAGCTAAAACCTCGGTAATAGAAGCCCACGGAAACACTCCAGGAGCTCGCCACAGATGTTGAAATGCTGTTTCATCTCGCCTTTTCGGATTGCCTAACAGAAACAAGTTAAATTCTGTCCCTGTAGTACGTCATCGATGGCATCCGGGATCCTGATATACAAAACGCCTTGCGAATGGATGTAAAGAGCGCTTTAGTTGTTCTCCGTGAATTTTGAGGCTGCCCAACAAGCAACTCCTTTAGACCGCCTACAAATCTCAGCTGCTCAAATCCCGAAATCAGTCGACCAAGTGACTGTTTTTCAGACCATATAACAAGGCAAGTCAGTAATGGTTTAGAGTGGAATATATGTGGCCAGAAACCGATCCTAGTGCTGGAATTGCGGTAGTTAAGCCCACATGCAAAGGAACTGCAGAACACCCCAAGATACGGGAGCTAAGACCGCTCCTAGCAAGAAGGAGGGAACTACTTAGAGGCCATCTCGCAGGGCGGAGGTACCAGATATTGAGAAGAGCCAGTTAAAGTGCTTCAGATTTCTGCAATGAGTGGCGACAGTAATGTACTTTTAATCATGGGACATATAATGGATTTTCTTGCAGTATGACCAATTATGTTATAGAGTCATTAAGTTATTTTGAAGCGGTAGATGTGAAAAATGTGCAGTGCCTTCGCCTAGACTCGAACCCTGGCCCTCTCGAATATACATCGAGTATGCTTCCAATTAAAACCCCGAAGGCATGCGGAAAGGAGGGCGAAAATACTTTATATAGGCCCACTTGCGACTGGGGATTAAGGGACTGAATTGCCAAATCCTGGTGGTGATGAATTATCGTCCACCACCTTTTTAGTTCGGACGCCACTTGTAGAGTCATTAGATTATTTTGAAAATGGAGATGTGAATAATGTGCAGTTCTCTCGACAGAACTCTAATCCTGGATCTCTCGAATACGCGTCGAGTATGCTTCCATTACAGCAGGAAGGCATGCGGAAAGGAGGGAGAAAATAACTTTAAAGTTTTAGTTGCTACGTCATCGCTCTTGGCGCTGGCATTCAATCCCACTTCTGCCATCAAGAATTCGATTTCGCACGGAGTCGATGATAGATTGACGGAATTGGTTTTTTATTAATAATAAATAAATAAAACAATTTACAGTTCTGTCACTTTTCACGCAGAAGTATTCATACAACTCTTCTCACTATGGTGGAGCACAATCAGTAGTTACTACTTCAAACTACTACTACAAACGTTGAAAACAAGATAATGCAAAAGACCTCAAATGCATAAGCTCATACAATGATCTCTCATTACTGTCAATACTCTGTGCTAAAGCCGCCCAGACTCTTTAATGGTTAGGGTAGCCTATTGCGGTATCAAAAGGGCCGGGTTCGAATCTCGGAGAAGGTATGAATGTTTGTAAATGTATAACGTCTTTACCGCATGGGGCACTCTAAATACGAGCCGAAAGTCCTCTCGTGTATTTTGGGGTAGGAGACCCTTGGACCACCACCCCCAGGGGTACTCTCCGTCAAAACTGGGGGGGAAATAGAAGTCCAATCTCCTTGAGGCTCTCCATGAAATACATGGACAACAACTCTGGGCTAAACTCTGATCTGAACTGTGAAGTAAACTCAAAGCTTATGCTCTTTCCGGTCTTATAGATTTTCTTCGTCCGCTGAGAAATTTCCGTTACCTTTAATTTTTTAAAATAGCTAGAAGGCGCACAGTTACAGTTACATAAGGTACAGTTCTATTTTTAAGCGCTTCAGATTTCTGCAGTGAGTGCCAGCAATAATGGAACACATAAATGGAGTTACAGTTACATAAGGATCGGACCAGAAATGTCTCCAAATGGTCCCGACTACTGTAAATTTCTTGCCACATTTGTCTACAAAATCAGTCGTCAAAAACATCGCCAGCTCGGCGTTGGTCGCCAAATTGTCAAAGTAGCCATTTACCTCAATGTCTTACCTCTGTAACCCTATTTCTCCGGCGATGCTTCTCACGCTGAGAACGTTGGTGTTACATTATACAAGAGAAACTACAATTTACATATAATTTCTCTAAAATTATTAATATATGTAAAGATATAACAAAATACGATAACTGCTTTAAGAAATGATTGGCGACTTCAAAATAACTTTTCTAGATTTTATGTTCTTTACATGCTAGATTTTGGTGCTCTTTCCCTAAATTCATCTGTTCTTCCAAATTCGAAATCTTTCCATGTTATATAACGCTGCTTAAAAAAGGCAACTAAAACTAAAATTAACCAATCACAGCTTGGAGTGCTTTCTGCATCTACTAGGTATAAATATCGTTCAGAAGTAATTACGACGTTCCATTCCTAGCTTCCGTCACTACCGAAAATCTCCTCGCTGCTCTGCTTGATGTCGCCCCCTTTTACCTGTGTATATGAGACGTTATTGTAATTGTTTATGATTAAAAAGTATGTTGTCTACGAAGAATGATCCTAGTGTGCCTAGAAATAAAGATGGTAATTAGCTGAATTTGGTTTGTGCCAACATCTTCTTTCCACTCGACTATCGAAAGCTATTAAAGTATCGGATTCCTCCTACGCACCTAAAATACTACATATATACAAAATTTGTAATGATATTTTAAAAGCGGCTGTAGAAGAGTCGGATATGCTCAAACAGATAATCCTAAATGTTTGTTTTTTGCCAATGCGAAAACTCAAAACGCGCCAAAGTAACATTCTCGGCAAAGCCTCTGCAAAAGACTATTTTCCTCTTTATAATCTAGAAAGGGCGGTCAGAATCGTACTTCAACGGTTTTTTTAAATTAAAGTATATAAATAAAAGATAAAACTGTTAAGTAAATTTGAAATTTGTTACCAGAATGTGGTCTAGTGAAGAACGAGATGCGAAACAATTAAAAAACTAAAAACTCATTACTGGAGATTTAAAAATGTACCAGCGAGTTCCCAGAAATCTGTAACAAACTTTGAATATTGAAGAAAGCAAAAAACAAAAATAAACAAGCATGAGTGTCGAGCAAAACTTCTTTTAAACAAAATTTTCGGAGCTTTTATATTGTGATCAATTACTAGGTTGTTTGATTTGAAACTAATTGGAAACTGGGCTCGCCGACAGAAAAATCGAAAAGAGAATAAAAAGCACGTAAAGGATTAAGGAAAGTTTTAAGTGTGGAAGAGCCTTTCTCTTTCAATAAAAAGAAGTACTCTTTCGAAGTTAATTAAAACGCTCAAAAACCAAACGCGCCAAATAAAAGTTTTCGAGGAAAAGGAATTTTTGCTTAAATTTCCGTAACGTGGTTTTGGGCAATAAATGCAAATACGCTGAATAAATGGAAAAGTTTTTGTTTTTCCTCCTCAAAAAATAAAAGAGGTAAAATGTAATCTCGGCCCCTTTTTTTATATATTTTTTAAACTTTTGTTTCGAAGCGGATTATGAGAATTGATGGCGGAATAAGGGTTCTGAGTGGAACTAAAAATGTTTCTGTAATATTATGATTTTTAAAAATAATTAAGAAGTATTCTTATGTAATTTTAAAATAGGGGATTAATTTGAAACATCATCAACGAGGTTTTTTTTTTTCTTCCAGACTTATTTTTAGTAGTCCAGTCTCATGATTCAATAATATAAAATAAATCGGAGGAATGAAAGAAATTAAAATTTGTTTAATAAATCTGAAGAATTTTTATTTAATGGATATCGTATTCGGAAAAGATTGTTGTTTAGACTAAAAAAATAATAAATTTATGTCTAGAGAAGTGTATTTCTTCTTTGAGCCAAATGTATTAATTTTTATCCTTCCCCTCTTTTCTGAGTTAATTTTAGTCATCCAAAATTCAAGAAGAAAAAATTATGCGAGTAATTGAAATTCCGAAGGACGCGGTTAATTAAAAACATAGCAATGAAAATTGTAGTGGATAAACCACTGGTAATTATTAAATATTATTTCTTTAAAAGAAATTTACATTTAGCAACAATACACAGTAATATTAACATTACAATATCTAATAACATATATATTCATTTATGCTTCTATGTAACTTGATACTTACCCATTCTCATTGTTGTCTCTACTACTCCTTAGGCCTCGAATCATCCATAAGTAATTAAAGGTTGTTTGATTGTTTGATATAGGGCGCCAACTTAAAAAGTTAAAAAAAAAACGAAACCATAATAAACCAAACAAACAAGTATAAATAAATCATGATTGCAAAACCATTAAACTCTTAAAACTCACACTCACATAAACGAAGCAGACATATGCGACCTTAAACATATGCGAGAAACATACATACATTCATGCAGATTTTTCATTATTTAATTTCATTAAATATATTACAGGGCGATAATATTTGGTGGCAACAATTTGAAAAGTGAAAAGTGCATTTATAGTGAAACAACGCAAAATGCCTTTTCAAAACTAGTAGCCACTTTGGGCTAATAAAAAATATAAAACTAAATACAAACATTTCACTTTGCACCAACATACAAAAACGCAAGCGCAACCAAACCTTACTTCTTTAAAATTTTAAGCTCTTATCATTTTCAGTTTCAAAAAGGCATTCTTTTGAAAATACACGGTATTGGCTTTATTGGCAGGCGATTAATTAAAAGTTTTATTATTCTTACATATATAACAATTATATGTAAATGAAAATGAATTTTTTTCTGTCAAGTGTAAATTATTTTGATGTTGCAATGTCTATCTGCCAGTTTGTTTTCTGCATTAAAATATCTGTTTTGAATTTTAGCTTATCTTAATTAGTATCCACATTCTCAAGAGAAACTTCATGGCCGCAGGAGATTCGCTTCTGGAAAGCGCTCCAATTTCTATTCTCTTTCGCTGGTGTAATCATTTTGGGAATGATCATCGCGCGATATGAAAACTCGGTCTTCTCTTAATTAGGTTACCCTAAAATAAACAATGAACATCTCCTTCCACTTGCTTCCGAATTCCATAAACGAACATCAAAAGCGTCGTATCATAACCAATAACATTCCTTCATCTTCGTCCTCCCCTCCTCCCCGCCCTGGAATGCGATATCCAATAACGATAATTGGCGCTGGGAAAATGAACATCGGGGATTTGGGATTCCAACCTCTCTCCCTCCGTCTGCTTGTTGTTACAGAGAGATTTCCTTCTCGCCAGAGATTAGGACAAGACGGCCGAATGAACAACGGAACTCGCTTCCTTTAAAGATGGTGTGTTCCTGAAAACGAATCACGTAATCTGAGTTGTCTTCATGGCGCTTTTAAGAGCCTTATGGGAGTCGAGGCAATTCCGCCTAGCTTGCTTTTGGAATGACTTCCAAAGAGTTTTTTTTTCTTTCTTATCTTCTTTTCGGTCTGTTTTCCAATCATCTTCGGACGGTGGCTTTGTCTTCTGGTGGTTGGGTACTTTTCGAGATGGACTTGGCTTTATGTAGAGTGTTAAGCGTTCCCATCACGTTATAGGTCTTTATCTCGATCTTTGTGTCTTGCTGTTACTGCGTCCAAGCGAGCAAGTTGGGCGCTTTGGATTTCTTTTAAATTATTTGGTGTCATTGCCTGGAAGTCACTAACTTCTACGTTCCGCAGTGGCGTTTTACTTTATTTAATAGCAAATGGAATGCGTTTACGATTATTTAATAAATTAGTACAGGAAATGAAGAGTATAACTGCTTTAGTCTGACGTACACTGCGCCCCCCAAAAAAGGAGGGACTGTTCTGTATCTCCCGTTCTACTGGACCGATTGACGAAATTCAGATTGCGTTTTTCATGTCTCGAAAGCGCGACTTAAGATATGTATTAGATTTATATATAGCATTGTCCTAATATAGGTATTTTGACACAAAGTCGCACTTTTTCTGAAATGACATATCTATTTTTTTTCATATTTCGATTTCACGACTCAACTGATGCCAAACTGCCAAGTTTTGTAAAAATCGCACGAGTAGTTTTTAGAAAATTAGCTCTCAAAATTTTAACTCCTCAATGTTTATTGAATTTGGTATATATTTGTTAACATCTCTTTTTTATGAAACTTATTTGATTTTTCCTTTCACATTTGAAAATTTAGGTTCAAATAAAATTCGCCCATTTTTTATGATTTATTTTAAAATTTATATTTTTAAATAATTTTTATAACTTTTCGATATTTTTTTTAACATTATCTTAAAGTAGATGTATTTCTACGCACACTTGCAAAAAAATTAGAGTTTTTAATTCAAAATTTCCTAAGATATATGTGAATTTACACATTGGTGCGTTTTGAAATTTGGCATATTCGTTACAAGCGGTAATAACGCCGAATGTGGTTTACCCTCTTTGTTAAAATTAATTGAAAGTAATGAATGTGACCATTTTCCCGCTCATATATAATAAAAAAAAAGAAAGGAGAATAGGTTGCTATAAATTAAGAAGTTCGCCAAGGGAATTATTTTTGATGCAAACTGAAAAAAAAATGCGCCAATATAAATTTTTTCATTTCTCCGTAAATTTCGCACCAAATTTTACAAAATTTAATATTTAGGCATAATTTGAGTCGTCGAATCGAAAAACGGGAAAAAAATGGGAATATAATTTCAGAAAATGTCCGATTTTTTGTCAAAATACCTATATTAGAACAATGCTAGATATGAATCTAATATACAGGGTGTTTATAAAGTCCCGGACCCATTTTGATGTTTAATAACTCATAAAATAATGAAGATATAAACAAACTTTTGTCATTTATTAATGGAAAAACTTATATATTTTCCTTTTCAGATTTGAATACCTTTACTTTTTTAAATATCGTCTGCGCGTGTGGTTAATTTCAGATAATTTTATTTTCCAGTCTAAATATCTGTACTTTTCTAAATATCGTCTGCTTATTAATTGCATTTTTCTCTTTTTTGTTTTTGGCAACTATTGCAATGTTATGTACGCATATGGGGATCTGAAAACCCCCATGAGTACCGTGAGGCACAAAGAGATTCCCCAAAAGTAAGTGTGTGGTGTGGACTAATGCACGACCGAGTCATTGGGCCTTTCTTTTTTACAGAAAAGACGGTCTCATCAGTCGTATACTTAGACATGTTGGAAAACTTCGTATTTCCACAACTAGAAGAGCTTCAGCCACATGTCTTTTTGCAACAAGATGGTGCACCACCTCATTGGGGTACCATCGCTCGTAGTTCTTTGAACGACCATTTTACAGGAAGATGGATTGATCGAGGAGTTCTAATTCCTTGGCCACCCAGATCACCTGATATAACGCCGCTGGACTTTTTCCTTTGGGGATTTGTAAAGGACAACGTTTACGGGAGGAGAGTGTCGAACATTGATGACCTAAAAGCCAGAATTACAACTGCAATAGCCTCTGTGGATGCCGACATGCTTGCCGGCATCTGGCGTGAAATTGTATATCGACTGGATGTTCTCCGGTGCGACGAAGGAGGCACACGTGGAAGTTCATTGAGAAGGGTCATGAAACTTTTTGAGTCTATCTAACCATTTATGTTATTAATTTGAATCTATCTTTATTATTTTATGAGTTATTAAACATCAAAATGGGTCCGGGACTTTATAAACACCATGTATATCTCCTAAGTCGCGCTTTCGAGGCGTAAAAAACGCAATTTGGCTCTTGTCAATCGCCCAGTAGAACGGAAGATATAAAACTGTCTTTTTTTTTTTTTTCCCCGCGCGGTGTAGCTATGTTTGAACTTGTATAAATGTTCGAAAAATTTTCTCATTCATTCCACTTTAATGGTTTTTGACTGTGTTTTAAATTCTCAACTAATTATAGTTAAGGTTAGTGCTTTAAGTCTTTTCATCTATTATAATACTACCCTTTAATTAATTTAATGATTCAAGCTCAGTGAGCATCTTTTCCTTAAGTGATTCGCTTAATGCAGGTCTTTCTCAGTGATGTATTGAATGTAACCTTAAATAAAGCACGTTTTAATTATCTAAATCTTATTTTATGTAACCTAAGTACAATGTCTTTATTTTTGTGTTTCATTTAAATTTATTGAAACACTATAAATCAAATAAATGTATTTCTTGGCATTTGTATTATACTGTTTTTAAATTATAATTATCTTCAATCTATTTAATTTTTTATTAGTTTTCTCCGTAGTTTAAATAGAGTCTGCTATTTAATTCAACGAGATAAAAATTTGCATTTATTATTTCCTTTTTTAACATTCTTTAATAGAATATTTTCAGCTCAAGTTTTTTATTTAATTTACGTATAAAGTTGCCTAAGGCTTCTCGAATTAAAACTCCTGATCCTCTGGGGCTTCCAGAATATGATTGAATAGTTGGGTAATTAGCATTTTTATTTACTCCTTAGAGTGCTTTTGAATGGGAAATGTCTCTGTGCTCTTCCGTACGTTTTTAAAGAACGTGATTTTACTTGCGGATTTATATTTCGTTTTTAATAGTTGATATTTCCTTAATTAATCTTCACAAAATTTATTATTGATAAGTTTAGCAGAGAGAATCGTTTGTGTGCTTCTTGGATTTCGTGAACTGTGCGGTAGTTGATTCAGATAGTTGTAATATCCTAGGAAAACTAGAATTCCTTGCAAGTTAGAATACCGAAGAACTATGTAGTGACTATTCGCCGAGTTCTGGTAGTGTAAGTTACAACTTAAGAGAAAGGTTAAGTTACTGTTTATTCCAACTCAAAATGAATCAAAATATTCATTCTTTTCTCTCTTATATCATTCTTTTAATTCTTAAAATAGTCATCACTTTTATAAATGAATCTCCGACATCATCGCATCAAAAAATTGGTTAAAAGGTTTACAAAAGATTAAATAGTTAATAAAAAACTCTAAATTCCGAATGTGGGCTTCCAGATGTCCACATTCGAGTGGAGCACTACGTTATTCAAAATTTGATGACTTTAGGTATCGATGCTTTTTCACAATCGAGAAACATACATGCATTCATGAAAATTCTTTATTATTTAATTTCTTTAAATACAATACAGGATGATAATATTTGGTGGCAACAGTCTGAAAAATAATACAGCCGTTTATAGTGATTTGAGGCAAAATACCTTTCTAGACTAATAGCCCCCTTGGGCTAAAAAGAAAAGAAAATTTTGGTTGAGCCAGTTTGTAGCTTAGTTTATTGCCTTTATAGTCTTAGACTACTTTTATCAACGTTTAAATGGAAGTTCTTTTATTGATTAATTTACATCGTCACAAAAAGTAGTCAATTTTATAGCCAAAGTCCTACCGTTTATTTTAAAATTCCAGTTTAATAAAAAGGTTGTTTAAATTTTTCAATTACAGTAAGCCTCCGATTAGGCTTTAATTCAAAATAGAAAATATAAAACTAAATTACCGCTAAATAAATTTAATCAGCCGAAGCTGCACAGAATCAGCTTGCGGAGTTGGCCCTTGTTTAAAGATCACAGACGTATACTAGCAGCACTTATCAGGTACGGCCGTAGAATGGCAAGAGTAATAGGAATAACGCGACTGAAAGGCAGAACATGCTCTCCTACTAAAGTTACCCAAAGTTCAGCTTAAATACTTGTTTCTACTTTATTTGCATAAACCATAATCCTGCAAACTCATTCTGGTAGGCAAACGTACGTGTGAAATTAGTATGTATAGGAAAGACTTGTTCCAAAATAAAAATAGCTGTTAGAAAGATAAAGCCTACATAGTTAAATTAAATTTGGACAATTCAATTTGTTTAAATAACAAGTTATTTTTGCGTCTTTACTGTCTTTTCTTACTTCAGTCACGCTACTCTTTCTTTCTAGAAAGTTATGTAGATTTTTATGTGGCAATGCATAAAAGAGTTTAATCGGAACCATAAAATCGAGGGATCGAACGAGAAACAACGGAGCAGCGCTTGGAGTTGAATTATCTGTTGGCAAATATCTTAGGGTAAACTCGGTCGCCGTAGATGAGTCCGTCGAATTAGCTGTCTGTATGCTAAGCTGCAAGAGAATTTAAACGGAATCTGCTAGAAAATTTATTGGTTCTCATTACGTTCAATTAAATAGTCTTCGAGCTTGACATGTTATTCCACAACTAATGTTCTGTCAAGTAGTATGTTAGCTTTAATGTATTATTTAAGGATCTCAAGTAGAAAAATTTTAAACCTACTTCGGTGTTATTCAGTTCTTTTGTCTGATTGAACTTTGTTTGCACTTCACTATTTTCACGAAAACTCTTCATACGAGAATTTATTGGCACCTGTTAGAATTCACGAACTTTAAAGTGGTTTGCTTACAACCTCGTTCTTCAGATTCAATATGTAGGTGTCATAAAGTTTATTTATTAACGTATATCACTCGAGGGCTATCTGCTTTGGGAGAAATACTTTGTAGGGTATTCCTCTTGAGGTGATGGCTGTTTGTTTGCCTTGGGGTGTATGGTATCCATTTCATATGCGGAAAAAGAGAGTATTGCCAACTTAACTTTACTCCACCGACAGGCAGCTAATTTTGTTCGATGATTTACCACTATCTTGTGAAAAAATATGCGTATTCATGTTTCAGTTTAATGGCATTTCTTTTTACTGCCATTTGCTGTAACAGGATACCATCTAGTTATTTAGTCGATTGGAGATTCCAAGAACTATTTCAATGCCTTTCCTGGATACGTCTGAGTGCATTGTTCGTATTCAGCTGATGGAATGTGGAGATGATAAGCACTTGTTTCTGAACAGTCGAAAATGTAATAGTCTAGGTCTGCAACTTCTCCAGATATATAGTGCCTACTGTTCCGAAAGCCGAAGTGAAATGAATATCTCATGCATGGACCATGCCCCATCAGGAATTGTGTTAGTTCAAAAGTACCACTGTGTAATTGATCTCTGGTCTTGGGAAGGTAATTACATACTCTCCTGTCAGTGTCGTTATCCCAGGAACTTTGCCATTGTTCCATGCTGCATCAAAAGGGCCCTGGTGGTCGTTTTCTTCTGCGACTTCGACCATGGTACATACAGCATCCGTGTACAGTCGTCCGTAGCTGCCAATTTGGAAGTTTCGTCTGCTTTTTTATTGTCGTTTACTACAGTGTGTGCACGGACCCATTGGAGCTTTGGTCTGATATTTGTCGGCAAGGAGATTAGCATTCTCAGAATCTCCTTGACTCCAGTGTTCCGACTTTTCCAGCTCCGTACAGAGTGGAGACTTAACGCTGAGTCAGAACATTCGTTACCAGTTAGAATGGTGTTGTGAACTGCTGCTGTAAGTCCTGCAAGCTCTGCTTGGAACACTGTATTGGCAGAATTTAGTTTTCGTGCCCAGGTAAATACAGTACTGGTGCCTCGTATCATATAGAAGCTACAGCCTGTACTTTGATGCCCTTTTGATCCACCAGTATAAGCCGCAAATGACTCGAAAGCAGATGGAGCTTGTAGTTTCGTAAGTATTGCCAGCTGGAATAGTTAATCATAACGACGACGGATCTCGTTTAGGAGACGCAAATTGTATCTGCTGAAGATGTTGTAGCCAAAATAAGTGTGGCTGCTGCAGAGCTACATGACATGTCGGGCATCTTCCACACTGGGTCAAAGTTTTGACGCATGTACAGTAGGCGCTACTTAATGTAATCCGGTTTGTCCACAGCTATTTGGATAACATTAACCAAAAGATACTGTTACGAATGTGATATTTAATTAGATATTTTTAGTAGAATTATAGTTAAAATTGTTTCATTTCCCCGTGCAATGCAGCACGAGACGAATTTTAAGACAAAGCTATGTCGGAAGAGTAAAAATATAGAAGTACGTGCATTTAACTTCAACGTTGCATAAACGGATATTTCGTAATTTATATTTAAATTGAATATATGTAATTGAATAAATGTTAGCTGTAACCGTAATTCTATCCTACCGTAATTCCATCCGTTTATTGGTTTCCAGAAATCTCGAGAAGCAGATAATGCTAGAATTATCTCGTGCGACCGATTGAAAGCTATTAAAAACCCAGACAAAGAACAACTGAGCTCCTTTTTTAGTTAACTGTTGTTGTTGTTTTTCCGAATTCACGGTGAGATCGGATTAACTTTAATATTAATTATATAAGAGTTTGATAATGTTTACCGAATTGTCCATCACAATAAGCGGTGTATTTTGCATGTTTTTCATACGCAAATGAGTGGTATTTTGGCCATTCAATAGCAATATCTGAATGATGACATTAACCGCGATCGCAATACGTGGAGGCTTATCTGTCACGAGTTGGTTAACGTTCATTTGAACAACTCTTGCAAAATATCAAATTCTGGTTCTTGTAAATATCCATGATTAAAAACGACTCTTTTGCATACTTACTGCCTTCCTACATTCACATTTCCAGTTCCTACCAAACGCGTCACATTATGAAAATTGTTCTGTCATGCCTTAAAACTAGACCGTCATCTCTGTTATACCCTATTTATGCCTCTGGGATTTGGTTTATTGAGATTATGGCAAAGCGGACAAGTGCTCCCTACCTAAGGGTATCAGGACTTAGCATTCTGTGTGTATTCTTTGAGAACATGGTAAATTCTGTAAAGGGTTCTTATCCTTACGTTCTAAGTCCTGAACTGGAACAGGGAGCGGAAGGTACGCTATGTTCTGGTGTAACTGCTGGGCTGGAGAATAACTGCACGTGAAGGGATTTGAAATCCTCTTTTATTAATTCACTATTAATAACAAACCTCCCAATTCGGGAGAGATACAGAAAGTAAAAGACCACACTTTGGTCGAACTTAACAATCAAATAAATTTAAATACTAAACCTAAAATAGAACTTAATTAAACTTTGCTTCGCAGAGCAATTCGCGGAAGTTGGCCTCTATCTAAAAGGGTGCGTAGCAAGGTATACTAAATACTACCGCACTTTAATTTATTTTACAATGCAATCACGTAGTAAGCACTATGGCTTATAAATTTAAACTGCTAGCTGGTCAGGCGAACATTGAGCAGCGTGACCGTGATCTGAGGCAAAGCTCTCACACACCGAGAGGTTTCTACCTCTGTCTTAAATAGTGCTTGGCTGAACTTCAAAAATTAGCATAAGCTAAAAACGCGCGCTTCTTCTGACAGGAAGTTGAAGCAGAGAGGAGATAGAAAAGATTTAAATTAAAATAAACTTGGTTAGTTTAACTAAAACCTTACAAGGGGAGGGATGACTTCAGGAAGAACTTTCTCAAGGAAACTGTGTAGTATACACGTGAAGTTCCACACTGTGGTGTGAATAGGATTATGCATATCTACTTCCGTTCTTCTTGACAAGTTCATTCAAAAATTTCTTCTTGAGAATAAATTGTGGGTAGACATAGTCCGAAAAGTGTAGTTTAGTAAGTCAGTGGATTGAATTAACCGCTTTGAAATACAGCTCAGTTTCCAGGAGATCGTAAAACGGATTTCGGACTTGACAATTCTGTTTTTATTCCACCGTTTAAGTGAATTCAATCTCAATTTCCTTCCTGTTGCAGTTAATTAAAATAAGTACGGTGAACTGTCTCAAAGACACTCAGCACCCACAATACCACTAGTTTTTGGTCTCCTGTCGATGTGGCAGCTTTGGTGAGCTTATAAGATTTTATGTTATCTAACCAGTTATTATAATTTGAACCTTGGCTATAACTACTCCTTTCCGTAGTCCTCACCTTAATGCAATTTAGTTGTTTATGTATTAACCGGGTGGCTTGAAAGTTAGAATTTCTGTCAACCTCATCTTCCTTTTACTTACTATCGCCACCTTGGCCTATATTTATTTCTGGTTTTAGCATGTTTCTAGTCGACGTTTAAAATACGTGCCCCCAATTACACAGTCCAGTCACATTAATGTGACCACCACGTACTTTCCATGTCAGAGTTAAATAACCTATCACAGAAGGCAGGTGGCAGCACAGTGCAGTTGAGCGTATATAAAGGGTGTGTGAGGGCTTCGGAAAACATTTCAATCGTTGGCGTAATGCAGAAACGAAGCGATTTATCCGACTTCCAAAAGGGCATGATCATTGGCTTTCGGGCCAAGGGTGGAAGCATTTCCGAAACGGCTGAGTTTGTGAACTGTTCGCGTGCCGCCGTGGTAAAAGTGTACCGTGTATGGCAAAATGGGACTGTCCAAAATCAGCGACGTGGCAAATGTGGTGCACCACGGGCCATAGATGACAGAGGCGAACGACGGTTGCGGAGATGCGTTCGGGCAGATAGACGGGCTACCGTTGAGCAACTGACCACCAAAATGAACCAAGGGGCTACCAAAAGTGTCTCCCAAAGTACTATTCAGCGAACATTGCTGCGTCTGGGCCTCCGAAGCAGACGCCTGGTTCGTGCACCTATGCTGACTGCTGTTCATCGACGGCGAAGGCTAGAATTTGCACGCCAGTACAGCAGCTGGACGTCCACTGAGTGGCGACAGGTTGCGTTTTCGGATGAATCGCGTTTTATGCTCCATCGGACAGATGGACGTTGGCGTATAAGGCGTGAAACCTCTGAAAGGAACCACCCTGCAACCATTGCCGGAACGGTCCAAGCTGGAGGCGGGAGCATTATGGTCTGGGGAATGTTTTCCTGGCATTCTCTAGGTTCACTGATCATTGTGGAAGGCACAATGGATCAATACAAGTACGCATCTGTCCTTGCGGACCATGTTCACCCCTACATGCGCATTGTTTTTCCTCAGGATGATGGCATCTTCCAGCAGGACAATGCGAGGTGCCATACAGCTGCCAGTGTACGTGCGTGGTTCGAAGAGCACCAGGATGAGTTTACCGTCCTCCTCTGGCCAGCAAACTCACCTGACTTAAACCCAATCGAGCATCTGTGGGACCATCTCGATCGAGTTGTTCGCGCCATGGATCCTCAACCGCGTAATCTAGCGCAGCTGGCCACGGCATTAGAGTCGGCATGGCTCAACATCCCAGAGAACACCTTCAGGGACCTATGTGACTCTCTTCCTGCACGTCTCGCAGCAGTCCGCTCTGCGAAAGGTGGTTATTCTGGCTTTTGACAGATGGTCACATTAATGTGACTGGACTGTGTATCTTGGGCCTGCCTAAATAGTCTGTGGTGTCCATAAACTGAGACTACGTTAGGTACATTTTGAATTTAACGTATTTCTCCCGCCTTCTTAGCATGCCTTCGTGATGTAGTGGTCAACACGCTCGACATGTAATCGAGAGGCCCGTGGTTCGAGTCCCGGCGAGGACATTGCTCATTTTTCACGTCTACTGCTTCGAAATAACCTAATGTCTCTACAGTGGCGCCCGAACAAAAAGGTGGTGGGTGACGATTCTCCACCACCGGGATTTGGCGATTGGGTCCCCAAAACCCCAATCGTCCTTTAAAAGGGGGAGTATATTAAATATTTCTCCCGCCTTCTTAGCATGCCTTCGTGGTGTTGTGGTCAGCACACTGGACTCGTATTCGAGAGGTCCGTGTGTAGAGACATTAGGTATTTTTGGAAGCATCAGACATGAAAAATAAGCAACGCCTTCGCCGGGAATCGAACCACGGACCTCTCGGTTACGCGTGGAGCATGCAGACCACTACACCACGAAGGCATGCGAAGAAGGCGGGGGATATACCTTATACATGGTTCGAGGGCATTGCTCATTTTTCATCTGTCCTGTTTTCAAAAAAAAATACCTAATGTCTCTACAAACGTTATCTCATGTTTATTTAAATTCTTGCAGTCGCGGCGGTTCACCAATCGCGCAAACAGTGCCTTTCTGTTCATTTAAAACTTATATAATAAGGTTATATTAAGCTTCTTAAGACTTCATGATTTGTTTCAGACTGAGCGATAACTCACTTCAAATCTAGTAGAGTCTGGAAAGGGCATTAACCCAAGCTTCTAGATTCTGCAGAATCCTACAAGCTGATGTTCGATACTGTTTATGTATGTTCTTTCTATGTTATGAAATGCTAGTCCTTTTCAGAGGTGGTCTTCTTTGAGACTTATATAAAAAGGTTATTTTGACCTTCTTAAGACTTCTTGATTTGTTTCAGACTGAGCAATAAGTCATTTTAAGTCTGGTAGAGTAGAGGCCATAAAACAAGCTTCTAGATACAGCAATCCCTACAAGCTGATATTTGATACTGTTTATGTATGTTCTGAGAAATACTGGTTATCTTCAGAGGTGGTCTTCTTAGAGAAGGAGTCGTTACGAGAGTTTACATTAAAAGTGTAACAGCATAAGTATTAAGAGTACAGGCAAATTTGCTAACTAAAAACGGGAACTTTTATTAAACTTTTGTAAAAGTGGAGTTGCAGCATTTCTCCAGAACGTATCTCCTACAACTGATTTTCGGATTATTTTTGCTCGAAAACGGCTTCTCTTACTTCTATCTATCCCCTGACCTTCCCCTCTCACTTATCGTGTATCACAGAAGAATCGAGAGATTTGATACGACGTGAACGTTTCTCAAATCTTTCTCCCGGGGGTGGAGTTGGAAGAATACCGAATTTTCCGGACGAGTGGCTTCACAAATAAAATGTCTTTTTACACAGCAGTTGTTTCATGTGGCAGTTTGTGGCAGTGGATGAGAATAGTGAGATAAATAGCTTTTAGTCAGTAGTTATTTTTTATGGTCGCCATTAAAATATTTTCTCTTTCTCACTCAGAAGAGGAAAACGAAAGACTTAACTCTGTGAATTTTTTTTTTATTGCAGTGACCCCAAATTTCTTCTTCGTGTAACTCTAAGACGAAAATAATTATAATTTATATATCATATAATATAATGTTATATAATATGATATAATATCAATGTAATGCGATATTAAATAATAAAATATATTAACATAATCTAACAGAAAATAATGTAATGTAATGTAAATTAATGTAATATGCATGTGCTTTAAAGTTGCTACAGTTACAGGGATGCGTTACAGACAATGTGCTGTGCTATGGTTCGTGATGTGACTGAGCGATCCGTCATTGCCATGCGCACAATGTTCCTGTCATCACGTGAAGTGGTGCACTGAGGTGGATGCGATCGAACACGTCGGTCCGTCGTACCGTCCTGCATCCAACAGTCACATATCCGCATTACAGTTGTTTGGTTTCGTCCAACACGACTACCGATTTCCCTGAAAGATAATCCACACTCTCGGTAGGCCACTATCCTTCCTCTGTCGAACTCAGATACTTGATCAAACGATGATCCCTGTTTACTACGAGGCATAATTGATCGTTTTTTTTAAAAAAAAACACAATTGCCGAACTTGAAATCGTCGAAAACTCCAAGCCTTAAATAGCGCTTTGAGTAGTGGCGCCACAGGCGTGCGTGATGTGCGTCTGCGCTGACATTCTAATCATTTGCATATCTCACCTCCGCAAATGCGTGTTGTAAATTTCATGTTATTTGCATGCTTCCTTCAGGTTGTTGCATTTACGGTGGCCAGCAGTGTATTGTTCAAGTCTTTCTAAGGATGGGATGATGCTCCTCGAAAAAACCTTTCAAAGGGTTCCGTTTGGTTCAGAGTTCAAAGAGTTCGGTCGACAAAGTTTGAAAACCATTGTTTTACAATAAGTAATTCTCGAACTCTGTTTTTACGTCTTCGCGATATTGCGCGTATGGCAAATTCACTTTCCGCAAAGTTAACCTTTTATGGATTAAGAAAATATGTATCATAATTTATACAAAATATATATATTAAAAAGGGAAGAAAAGAAATAAACAGATGTTAATTGAAGAGATTTTTGCTACTAATTAATAAACTTTTTTTAAAACTTTTTTCACTTCATTTAAACATATTTCCTCGAATTTGAATAGAGATACATTTCTAATTCAATTAATTCAGTTCACACTTCGCAGCAGGGCAAAAGTACATAACAAAGTCAATCCTCTGTAAAAGTTATAAATTAAAGAAAAACTTAAAATACCAAATAAAGTTAAATACAGTTAAAAAAGCAATTTTTAGAATTAAAATTAGAGTTTCTACGCAAAAACAAACAATTCGGCCAGCAGGCAACACGACTGGTTTTTCAGTGCACAAACATAAAAGTTTATTTCTGGTCTCACTCGGCAAAAGGACGCTGAAGTTGCTGCAGAAATCGACTTAATTCACTATTCTACTAAGAGCTTCGATTGTGAACAGGTGGCGGCTTCGTTAGGCCTAGTGGTACTTAAAAAATTTTTAAATTGCTGATAATTCTACAGCTATTGCATGCACATTAACTAAAGGCACAAAAACCTTCCGGAACATAAGAACGACATAATTAAATTATTTTTAAAGCAAAAAATGCACAATTTACCAATATATAAGACCAAAAATCTGAGCTCGTACAGCCGTGTAACAGAGTGGTTATATATATATATATATA
>KK122501.1:398302-429184 GCA_000611955.2 Stegodyphus mimosarum
TTATATATATATGTGCATGTGTGTGTGTGTGTGTGTGATCTGTGCTGCCGATTGCAACTAAAATGGGAGGTGCACAGCTACATATCATAGCAGTCCCATATACAAAATTTCAACGTTCTAAGGATACTCCTTTTTGAGTTATGCGAGATGCATGCATACATACATACGTACGTACGTAAATACAGGCGTCACGAAGAATTCTGTTCTGAATACATTTTAAATACACGATTTTCATACAAGTTTCATTGAAAAGATTTTCTTCCGCTGTATTCGATGTTGCAAACAGTGAAATTCTGATATGCTTAATTTGTTCATTAAATGGAGATATGTGCGAAATATTGTTTAAACATGAAATTTAAAAAAAAATCTGATGTGTACACCACATGACTTCCTTGTAGGATTAAATTATACGTATTTTTTCTTGCGTTTCATTTAAACTTATTTCGATTGAACTAAATTTACTTCGTCGATAGCGCGTAAACACAATACAATAAACGCACTCTTTAAAATTCGCTATGTTTGTTTACCATAGTGACACTCTGATGCTAGGTTCACTTAGCAGCGTTACATTTCATTCATTTTATAACTCAGAATGCACAAAAAGTTATATCATCTGAAGAATTGTTTAATCGTTACCACATGTTCTATTCTATGCTATAATAAATCTAAAAGGATGTATAAAAGAAATAAAAAAAAAAGAAACAGCTTTTTCACAGACGATTTAGTATTGCTCATTCAATTAATTCAGTTCTCACTTCGCGACAAGGCAAAAATACATAAAATCTCAAAATATATATATTAAAAGTTACGAAGTAAATCTTAAGCACTTATTTCCTCGAATAAATTCCGGAATGGATTAAGCATGATTTAATTTCACAATAATAAAAGAAGGCGTTATCCTTGTTGTTGTGAAGCTTAGTTTCTCTAGATTGGCAACAAATCCACTATTCTGCTAAGTTTCAAATGCAAAGGAATATGGCTGCTTTCGTACAAATAATTAAGCTTAGCCGCACTTAAACAACTTTTAAATTGTTAATAATTCTACAAATATTGCATGCAGATTTACTAAAGGCATAAAAACCTTAACCGGAAGATAAGAATAACGTAATTCAATTCTTTTTAAAGCAAAAAATGTACAATTTACCAACAGGCAAGAATAAAAAATTCTGAGCTCAGTGAGCCGAGTAACGGAGTGGGTATATTTATATATATTTATATGCTTTTGGTGTGGCCGATTGCAACCAAAAAGGGAGGTGCACATCTACATGTTATAGCAGTCCTATATACAAATTTCAACGTTCTGAGGCTACTCGATTTTGAGTTATGTGAGATGCATACGTACGTACGTACGCACAGACGCCACGAAAGAAATCTCTTCAGAATCCATTTAAAGTCAGTTTTATACTTTTGGGGGGGGGGAAGATTTCGGTATTCTGTCCTTACGTACAGATGTCAAGCAAAAACATCTTTAACTTGCATTCGATAGCGGTCAAAATGGATATTTTCGTTGAAATATGATACCGAAAGTTTTTCGCGATTACAGTATTTCCTTTTTGCTTCGTACAAGGAAGTAAAAAATCTAAATGGAATTTTGAAAAACGTCTTTTCACCATATTGCATTGTCATTCACCAGCAGTGTGTGTACGAAATTTGAACTCGATAGCTTATGAGGAAGTAGGTTAAAAATCGGTGACTAAATTCCACTCACAGTGAAACAAGATGAGTGAATTTAATAAAAACATCCAGTAGTTTATAGCACTTTTTATACGTGTTTTAAACAAAATATTTCTCTTGAATTCACTCAGAGATAGGAGACTCTTTCTGGAAAAGCGCGCACGCAATATAATGTAAATAATTCATATATAAATTCACTGAATATTCAGAATAAATTTTCTTTCCTTTTTGTGTTGACAGTAGGGATGACTTTTAATTTCAGGAAGCTGTTTCCTTTGTGTCTCCAGGGACATTTCGCGTGACTTGTGACTGCTATTTTACTGCTGCCGCTGCCATCCTTATATTATGTTTCGTAATGACGCGGTGTCGAAAACAAAAGCGGACCTACCATTCTTCTTGCAATGTAATTTAAGCTGACGTTGCGTTGAAGGGAAATTATATTTATTTGGAAGCTCTCTTTTAAAAGCGTTAGTGTGCATAAAATCCAAATTGTCTATTTTTTTGCGTCCGTGTGGGTCTTTTGTGCATGATTTATCCGTATGGGGGTTGGAAACCTAAATAGTAAAAAATCATTCTGCAGATGAATACGTAATATTATAATGCATTTGAAACCTTTTTACTTCCTTGTACGAAATAAAGGAAGTATTATAATCGCGAAAAATTTCGGGAATCATATTTCAATGAAAATATCCATTTTGATTACTCTCGAATCCATCAGAACGATGTATTTGCGTGACACCTTCAAGGCCCGGATAGAATAAAAGAACTGCTTTTTTCCAAAACGAGTTGTAAAAGAGATTTAAAATGGATTCAGTACAGATTTTTTTTCGTAACGTTTGTACGTACCTTCGTATATATATTCAAAAACGAGTAACCGTAGAACGTTGAAACTTTGTGTATGCTACTGCAGTAACATCTAGTTGTGCAACTCCCTTTTTCGTTGCAATCGGCAGCAGCAAAATTATATAAATATATCAAATGAGCTCATTTTTTTTAATTCTCGTATCTTGGTAAATTGTGCATTTTTTGCTTTAAAAGTGATTGAATTATGTTGTTCATATGTCCGTGTTAAGGTTTTTACGCCTTTAGTTAATCTGCATGCAGTAGTAGTAGAATTATCAACAATTTAAAAGTTTAAATGGTGTTAAGCCTAACGAGGCCCTATTTGATCACATTTGAAACTCTTATAAGAATAATGAATTAAGTCAGTTGGTGCACCAACTTCAGTGTCTTTTTCCCGGTGTAACCAAAAATTAACTTTTAATTTTCTGCGCCGAAAACTTTTGTCTATCTTACTGCTGGCGAATTGCTTGTTTTGCTTAAAAATTCTAATTTTAATCGTAGTTTTTTGTAACCGTATTTGGTCTTTTAAGTTTTTCTGTATTTTACGATTTTTGATGAACATGTTTTAAATTTTTCTGTATTTTTGGCCTGCCGCAAATTGAGAACTGAACTGATTGAACAAAAAGTATATATCTGTAATGAAATTCGAGGAAATAAGTTTAGATGAAGTGCAGAAAAAAATATGTATAATTTAATAGGCCGTACAAGGAAGTCATGTGGTGTCCACATCAGATTTTCTTTTATTGGCGACGCGGTAGCTAGGTAAGAATGTACAAACGTTATCTGTTAAATATGTTACAAGTTACACAGGATAGATGTGTATTTTTAAATAACTAGTAAGCTTCCCATTCCTTTATTATATTTTTTTAAATTTCCAATTTCTAAGTAAAAAGTAACAAAGAACTAAAAATTTACAAAGGATTACAAACAATAGAACAAAGAACAAAAAGACCAAAGTCATTGCCTAAGGAGCGAGCGCTCTTGCCTCCCAGTATCTCGATTCTTCTGTAAGATCACGAAGAGCCCTAAATCGAAGCACATGGACCCTGTCCATGTCTTCTCCAGAATTACAAAGTGGGCAAATAGGATCGTTTGAAATGCCTATGCGATTCAGGTGGGCGGCAAGGCAATCATGTCCTGTAGACAGACGGAAAGCCGCAACTGCATTGCGTCTTGCACTATCGGGAATAAGAGGACTTATGAAGCATGCTCCAACTTTTGAAGGCTGTACGAGTCTGGAGATCTCGTAAGATATTTGACGTAAATAAACTTTTAAAGAACAGTTTAATCCTCCAATAAGAAAAACGGCTGTATTAGGATGTTGTAGTAAGCTGGTACCTCGTTTTGCAAGTAAATTCGCTTGTTCGTTTTCCCAAAGGTTACTGATTAGGCACCCATTGAAGAATGATTTGGCTCCCATTCTATAATGAATCAAATAATGCTTTAAATTAATATGACCAAACGACGTACCTGCCTGCCCTCCTACGCTCAACCCTTGTTTTCAGCCTCCAATGATCTGTCTCGAATAATTTGTTTGATGTGTTAATATGGACATTAACACGGAGAGGATAAAAATTTTTAGACTGCTCAATGATCTCTCTCAGAATGTTTTTGATGATTCTAATTTTCGAAAATATTGCATGTAAACATTGATGAGCTGATTGCGTCTTTAGTGGATTAAAATCGAAATGTCTGTTTATTTGCATTTTCTTAAATATTTTGTGCGTATTTCTAAATATTATCGTTTATTATTGTAATATTTTTTGTAATCTCCACTGGTGTTGAAGTTGCAATCACTTTTTTTGTAGTCCAGAATGGCAACGAAAATTAATAAAATTTCTGAGCGTCACATGACTACCTTAGGGCCTGTTAAATTACACATATTTTTTGCAGCATTTCATTTTAAACTTATTTCCTCGAATCTCATTAGATATATATTTCTCATTCAACTAATTCCGTTCTCACTTCGCGGCAAGGAAAAGGATACATAAAAACCTCAAAATATCTTCATTAAAAATTTAAAAATATAGAAAAACGTAAAACACGAAATGCAGTTAAAACAGTTAAAAAAGCAATTCTTAAAATTAAAATAGGGGTTTCTACACAAAAACAAGCAATTCGTCCAGCGAGCAAGAAGGTAAAATTTTCGTTGCACAAAATTGGATGTTAACTTTTGGCCATACTAGGCAAAAATACACTAAATTTGGTGCATCAACTGACTTAATTCACTGCTCTACTAGGAATTTTTAGTGTAAACAAATGACGGCCTCGTTAGCCTTAACGGCACTTAAATTTTTAAATTCTTGATAACTCTATAACTATAGCATGCAGATTTTGTGTCAAAATACCTATATTAGAACAATGCTATATATCAATCTGTGTCCTAATTCGGGCTTCGAGACATGGAAAACGCGAATTAAATTTCGACAGTCAGTCCAGTAGAACGGAAGCTATACAACTGTTCCATTTTTTTTTTTTGTGCAAGGTGTCCCAATAAAAATATTACATATACATAGTAAACAAGAGATTAAACTTAATTATATATATGTGTGTGTGTGTATTTTATGATAATCATATCAGTGGCCGATTGGTTAAAATTGTTGAATATTAGGACATCGACCCATGTTCGATGGCACACAAACGGCTGTATGGTTGGTTGTCGTTGTTTTCCTAAGAGCCTGTTTTTCTTATAAAGGCATTCCTCCCTTTAAGCCCTTGTGTCCATTATGACCTTTCCTCGTTTGTGTGTTCTGCCGTATTCAAATTCCGTTGGCTAACTTTTATACAGTAACCGTGGGCTTGGGATTCAATAGAATAATGTTAATGAATCTTCTGCTATTACCCCTCCATTCTAAATTAATGCTGACTGATGGAGGAATTACAATTAATTATTCCCACTATTTAGTGTATTACTTCGCGCTAATTAATTTTTGGACTAATTAGCAAGCCTCTTCTTGACAAGAATTTGCTAACCTTTTGACAAAAAAGACATTGTATTGATGTTAAACGCAAACTGTGTGCCGGTAAACAGCTGTAGTTCATTAAATATATAGAACACAACAATTCCCCCCCTTCCTCTAAGCTTAGAACGTAATACATCCACTGCTGTATCAGGCTGTGTCTTTTTTCTATGGAGGCACGTGCGATACTCGAAAACGTGTCATTTTCTGAGATGGTTGTGACACGCAGTTCCATCGACTTGCTTTCTCAACTTTGCAGCTGATCGATTAGATTGAATTGGCGGAACATCGTTCTTCTCTTTTTTCTCTCCAGGTTTGCATCTGCTATGTTTGATTTATATTGTAGTACTTTTATTGGAAAAGTAAAGGGCAGGTGTCTGAATTTGTTTTTGGGTGAAGAGGTGTCTGAATTGCCAGTTCTTACTGATGCCGGTGAAGATTTTCGACCTTTTTATTAAATTATATTTATGACGAGAGTAGACCCTTGGGATACAATAAACCCTTGGGGAACACGAGGGTTACGTACGGCAAAATCGCGTTCCGTAACATAAGCTTTTTATGGGGAAAAGTGTGTTAGGTATAATTAAGAATAAGCACATATTTATAATTTAAACAAATCTAAATGGTGTTATAATTAAAAAAGAAGAAAACTATTTCTTTAAAGCCCAAAAGGACAATTTGCCCAGAAGAGTTAATTTCGTTTTGGCATTTTGCGTTGGTTCACTATAAATGGCGTTTCACTTTCGAAATTGTTGCCACCAAATGTTAGAGCCCTACATTATATTTAAAGAAGCAATAATAAACAATCTACATGAGTGTATGTATCTTTCTCACATTGTGAAAAAACAACGGTAGCTAGAGTCATCCAATTTTGAATAACGTAATCTTCCACCGACTATGGGCATCTGTAAGTCTTAATTTGGAATTTGTTTTATTATCTGTTACATATTTTGTCCGACATTGAGGAATTTTTGATTAACAAACTCAACGATTTCAAAGCAAGGAATGGCAACACTGTACCCCCCAAAAACAAAAATTCATCTCCGGCGCGCGAGACTGTGTATCGGGAATTCTAAAGATATGCTCATTTTAAAATTGTTTTGTGATATTGGTTTAGTGAATGGTTTAAATGCGAATGAATGAATGAATGATTTAAGTGCGAAGAACATGATATTTAATAAACAAAGGTAACACACAAAACGTTAAAAAACGCCCCTTTGCGCTTAATGTAAAATCTGAAAGCTTTCAGACCCCCCCCCCTTTTTAAATTGGTGATATATTTAATGCATTAGAAGGAGGAAAATAATATGTCATATAGTTTAATGGGAATATTATATGAAATAATTTTATTTGCAGAATTCATAATAAAAGTGTCGAGCGCCTAAATAACGAAATCTATTAATTGAATTACATTGTGAAATTTATAAGATTATCGTTTTAAATTTTCTATTTATTGAATTTCTTTGACAAATGTGGTAAGCCATTTTCATTTTAAATTTATCATGAGTGCTGCACTCTTTCAGTATTTTCGATGTAAAATTGTAGATAAATTCTGTAAATAGAATTATTATTTAATCTATTTTTCGCATTGAACTAAATTAGGATAAATTATTTTTCTCCTTTCAGTGCATTAATTGTCATAGCCATTTTGAGTAAAAACGTTTTGTATAAAACTTTGTTTTAATTGTATTTTGTTCATTAATTCGTTCGACTTCTTAAAATTTATCTTTTTTAGTATCGTAGCTTTCATTGTTCGCTGGTGTTAACTCTTTATTTCTCATTTTTCGGTAAATTCTTTGTTTTCTTCCATATTTAAAAATCCTTCGCTGTTAGTTGCTTTTGAAATCTGTAGGATTTTAAAATTGCTACTATTAGCTCACACTCTCCCTATATTTTGTTCAAATTTTCAATCGTTAATAAAATATTTTTCATTCATCCACTCAAGTTCAGATGTATTTTTGTGAACCTGTAGTGGATTACACTTGATGTTAATACAGTTTCACATATTAAAATTTTTAATTTAAAAAAAAAGTTTTTTTTTATTTATTTAAAAATTTTTTTTTGTTGATCTAAGTAGGAATTGACATAAATTTTTTTTATATTACTTGTTTTATTTGATTTTCAATTGGTGGAAATCTTTTGATATTATTGATAAATTCTAGCCGGAGCTGATGCCAGCAAAATTTCCTTATCATTATAAATCTTCTTTGGTTTCCATTATAACTTAAGTGTTTTGTTGTTATTAAGTTTTTTGTTGAGATTTCGGTTTGTATTTAAATTAACTTCCTGTTATAGCATGCGAATATTTTACATTCTTTTTGGTGGAAAATTTCAAATGTAAGAGCTCTTTTCATTTGTGAAATTTCTTTTAATGAAGCAAAAGGAGCAAAATTCTAATTTTTGATTTGTTTGTTGTATGATTTACTCTTATTTCATTTACTTTGTTCTTATGCAGAAATTACGTATACAAGATATTTTTTCGTATACCTTTCTAACGAATTTTTATTTTTTTATGCGCATTTGTTATTAGTTTTTAAAATTAGAGGGAAAATTAATTCTGTTTGAAACTAAGAATTAGCATTGGAAGAAAATAATTAAATATTTAATTAAAATCTTTTGGGGGGGAATGGGGGATGGATTTTCTTACCCGTAATTAAGAAATCTTACGGTTTCATCCCCACATCGCCTTTAAAATCAGTTATTCTTATCAGCTATGCTAACCACGTATATTATAATACAGTCTTTAAACATGTTAAAATCTGACGTTCTCTTTTTAAGCAGTGCGCTCTGAGAAGTGCGTTCCGCTTTTTAAATAGCTTTGGATGTTTCGATTTTTTTTTGCCATCTTGCTTTCCCTAACAGGCGTGTTTGAAAAAGAATTGTTAAGGGTTCCTCTGTGTCAGGAATTTCCAACCGTTTTCTTGCACCTAATCGCAATGCAAATAATTACAAAATAAATAAAAAATAGCAATTAGATTAAGAATACGAAAAACGTTTCGAACAAAGAAAGTAGTTTATTAGATTTACGTTTCATTATTTTTAGTAAAATTAGAAGCCTCAAACGGACGTTAGTCCAGAATGGGATATTAGTCTCGAAATGGCATTTTGCGTCAAAACACTTAAATGCGTTGTATCACTTTTCAAACGGTTGTCACCAAATATTATTGCCCTGTATTACAATTAAAGAAGTAAAATAGTGAAGAATCTGCATGAATGTATGTATATTTCTCGCATTGTAAAAAAAAAGTTACCTAGAGCCATCTAATAGTTTTGAATATCTTAGTCCTCCACTTGAACATTGTCATCTGGAAACCCGCATTTTGAATTTATTTTATTGTCTATTTCATATTTTGTAAAACTTTAATGATTTTTGATTAACGAACTCAATGATTTCAATGCGAGCAGTGGGAACAGTGTACGGAATACTAAACATATGCTCTTTTTAAATATTTTGTGATTTTGCTGTCGAATCGATGTGGCGTAAGCGCCAAAAAACGTTTAATAAATATTTAATAAATTAAGTAAACACAACAAAAAGTTAATAATAAAAAGGCAAGGAAAAAGAAATCTGAAATCTTTCGGATTCTACATTGCGCCCTTTAACGTCTTGTGTGTTTGTTACCTTTACTTATTAAATATCATGTTCTTCGCGCTCTTAAACCATAAAATTCAGTTCAGCGACAATATCGAAAATAATTTTAGAATGAGTATATCTTTAGAATTTCCAATACACAGTCTCGCGAGCAGGAGATAAAATTGGTCCCCCCCCCGTAAAGTGTTGGAAATAGGGGATAAAATAAATCCCAAATTTGGGCTTCCATATGCCCATATTCGGGTGGAAACGTACGTTATTCAAAATTTGATCGCTTTAGGTACCGTTGTTTTATCACAATGGGAGAAACACACATACATTTATGCAGATTCTTCATTGTTTATTTTCTTTAAATATAATACAATAAATGCAATTTATGTTTAAATATAATTTGTATTTGGCGGCAACAATTTTAAAAGTGAACCGACATTTGTACTGAACCAATGCAAAATGCCAAAACGAAATGAATAGTCCTTCTGGGCAAATTGCCCCTTTGGACTAAAAACGTTTTGTAAATCCATCTTAACAACAGAAAACTGAACTTTGATATGTTGAACTGAGAAAAGACTGGGGGGAGGGGAAGAAACAGTTAAGGCTGCAGCGGGAATTCTAAACGCGTACTGCAATGTTGCGTTTAAAATTTTTGTTACTTTGCTGTATATGGCGTAAGTGAGAAGAAAATGGTGCCCAGTAATAAAGCTAAAAAGACAAAAATGGTTTGATAGGAGTGAATGTAATTTCAGTGTGGTAGACTGCGAGCTCAGCGAGAACGTAAAAAACCTTAACAAAGCCTTTTGGTAAGGTTACCAATCGTTAAAATCTGAACCCTTTCATATTTTTTTAATTTTATTATTTTTGATTTTTCAAATATAAACAGAATTCCAGAAAGAAAATCACAGATTTTAATTGCACTTTGGTTAAATTTTGATGAATGCGAGGACCTGGATTGGCACAAAGTTGCTTAATTTCATTTTTAAATCCCCTCCTTTAAAAATATTCGACTTATTTCTTGTTTTCCATACTAAATTATTCACTTGACTAAAACTTGCTTCTACTAGAAGAGGGGAAAGCGATAATGTTGGGTCGGTAGCAACTGTTATTTGGGGAATGTTCTTGCATTCTATTTTTTTTATATTGCACTTAAAATAATTGAGCATAAAATTTATATATTAAAAAATATTATTGAGTTTAAAAATACATTAAATAATTTTAGTGTATTTTTTCTCTCATAATTATTTTATAATTCCATCTATACTATCTTATATAGCTTTATATCAGTAAGCTTTTAATTATAAATTTCATTAATATTTTTTCAATAATAATTCCTCAAAAGTAAAAAATACAAATGTTATTAAAAAAAAGAATGAAAGAGGGTCATTAAAATGTTTTATTCCAAACACGCGAAAAAAAATGAAAAGCTGTACAAAACACAATTTATGCCTTTCTTACTAAAGAAGACAATGTGTAAGACATGGAATGAATTTATTAAATATATCGATTGTTCACAGATTATGTATGAATGTATTATATGTACGGATGTTCGAAATGAATCTCAGATGTATTTTCTACTTTGGCGGTTTGTCATTTGACATTATATAGAATACTTGAGAAATGTACGAAATGTTAATAGTTTCATGCGGTACGTTGCCGCCAGTTTTCAGCATTCTATAAAATGCCTAAAGATTGCTGGCTTTCATACATTGCCGGTAACATAAATACAGACTTTACTAGAGTATAGTAGCAAATATTTTTACTAAGCAATCTTTAATAACAGCATAAATGGTAAACTTCATTTAAAATCCGTTTCTTATTTATGCACTGATTTCCAAATATTAAGGAAGAATCACAAAAATAGCGATAATTCATTCAAAAATAAGCCCATTCGTATGAAATTTGAATGTGTTATCAAATAAGAATTCCTGAGTAAAACTGCAGTATGCGAATTAGTGGCGCTGTAATCGAAATACGTCGTCTGCGAGGAGCATAAAATTGCATGTTTGAGGGTAAGGCTACCATTTCCTCTGTGATACTGATCTAAGTAATCTGGGATAGAAAATTTGTAACAATGACCTCGAGGCATCATTTGCCCGAAGAACTGCGATGGAGAGCTAGTGGGAGACTAGAGGCAGGACAGATTCAGACAGAAGTGGCCAGATGGCTAAATCTTAGTCCTTCTGTGGTTTATAGACTTTGATAACAATTTCTATCCAAAGATTCGGTATCCAAGAGGTTCAGCCATCGACGGCCAACCGCTAGGACGAGTGCTGATGACCGATATTTGGAACATTAACTCCGACTCGAATCATCCCTTGCTGCTGCCACTGGAAGGTTGCTGTCAACATCAACCGTGCGTAGAAGGCTTTACAAAGGAGATCTGTACGCTAGATACATGCCGCTCACGTCACGTCATAGAAGAAGAACGTTTGAGGTGAGCTCGTCAAAATGTCCACTGCACGGCTGATCAATAGAGGGCTGTTCTGTTTACGGATGAGTCCAGGTTTAGCCTTCAAAGCGATAATAAGCGTTATTTGATTTGGAGAGAACCGGGAACCCGTTTCCATCCATCAAACATCCGTGAAAAGAGATGCATTCGGAGGAGGCAGTTTCTGTGTTTGGCGTGGTATCTCTTTGGATACTACCCATCAAACATCCGTGAAAGTGATGCATACGGAGGAGGCAGTGTCTGTGTTTGGGATGGTATCTCTTTGAATACCACCCCAAACACAGACACTGCCTTCGCCGTATGCATCACTTTCACGGACGTTTGCCAGACTCCATGTCTTTGCACGTGTCTCCATGTCTTCCACGGATGTTTGACAGACCTCCATGTCTTTCCACGTGTCTCCATGTCTTCTCAATGTCTTTCCGCTTTTGACAGACATCCGTGTCTTTCCACGTGGAACCATGAATGCTGAGGAGTATAGAAATGACATCCTTGATGCTTGTGTGCGCCCTTATACCGGCGCAATAGGTGATAATTTCCTGCTACAGGACGACAACACTAGACCGCACAGGGCTTGCTTCGTGATGATTATCTTCAGCAGCAAACAATTCAGCGCAGAGTGGTCAGCTGGATCACCGGATCTGAATCCTATGAAGCATGCTTCAGAACCTTTAGAAAAACGTATAGCTGCTCTCAGTCCTCTTCTTCAGACCCTTGCAACTGCTAATGGATCTCCTTTCCTACGGAACTGATACAGCACATAATTGACAGCATCGCACATTACTGTATGTGTTGTAGTGCTTCTAGAGGAGATCATACTCCATATTGAGAGTAACATCTGGCTCGTTCATTTTATACATATGCTGATTTCTATAACACCATAATTGTCTGGTCGTTCCTTTTCATGTTATTTTATACCTTAGTGTGTGTTGTACACTCTTGGTCAGTTTCATTAAATTCTACGTGTAACGTTTTGAGTAATTGTCATTTTTGTGATTTTTCCTCAATTAATGATAACTAGTGTGCTGACATATTTTTTTTTCGTATAAGGTATTCCTCCCGCCTTCTTAGCTTACCTTCGTGGTGTAGTGGTCAGCACGCTCGGCGCGTATTCGAGAGGTCCGTGGTTCGAGTCCCAGCGAGGGCATTGCTCATTTTTCACACCTCCTGCTTCCAAATAATCCTAATGTCTCTGCAACTGTTTAGGAACTAAATTAAGACTTTGAATTACTTTCTTGAATCTGTTTAATAAAAATAATGACTGTTTATTGAGAGTTATAAACCATGCGTCTTGGTCGTAACTTTCAGTAGCAAATCATTCATTAATAATCCGTTGACTTATCTAGCATGTTATGACGAGGCCGTGATTACGAATAGTTGCTGTGGCAGTTAATGGAAATGAGCAGTGCAAAATTAAATTTCTTGAAATTAGGTGTGATTATGATGAGATTTTAATGAATTTTCCGTAATCGATAGCAATTCAGGTCACTTCAGTTAGTCAATTAGATCATTCAGGTCACTTCGTCTGAATGTTCATTTGATTACAAACGGAATTTATTTTCATCCTGAAGTAACATCATTGCATTTTCAATTATTACACGGCAGTATTCAATCGCTGCTCTTCTCCTTATTTGGCGATAAGAGAAAATAATTTTGCTTCTCTAGAGTGGTCAGCATCAGAAATTCATAAAAATTATTATGAATTTTTTTCTAGCCCAAAAAGGCAATTTGCCCAGAATAAATTTATTAATTAGTCCAAAGGGTGTCCCTGAAGAACTATTGTTTTTGTTTTGCGATTTTGCGTCGGAAGCATTAAAAGTCTGTATCACTTTTCAAACTGTTGCCACAAAATATTGCAGCCCTGTGTTATATTTAAAGAAATTAAGTAATGAAGAATGTGCATAAATGTATGTATGTTTCTCGCATTGTGATAAAACGACGGTAATTAAAGCCGTCGAATTTTGAATGCCGTAATCCTGCTGCGAATATAGGCAACTGGAAGCCCAAATTTGAAACTTGGAATTTGTTTTATTAACGATTTCATATTTTGTAAAAACTTTAACGAATTTTTGATTAACAAACTCAAGGATTTCAAAGCGGGCAATGGCAACGTTGTACAGAAAAAAACATTTTTATCTGCGGCGCGTGAGACTGTGTGTAGGAAATTCTAAAGATATGCTCAGTTTAAAATTATTTTGCGATATTGTTCTTTAACTGAATTTTATGGTTTAAATGCGAAGAACATGATATTCAATAAATAAAAGTAACATAAAAAATGTTTAAAAAACGCCCCTTTGTGCGTAATTTAAAATCTGAAACCTTTCAGATTTTTTTTTAATTTAATTTCTTTTGGCATCTTGCGTTGGTTCACTATAAAGACGTCTCTCTTTCGAAATTGTTGCCACCAAATATTAGAGCCCTGCGTTATATTTAAAGAAATTAAGTAATGAAGAATCTGCATGAATGTATGTATGTTTCTCGCACTCTGAAAAAGCAGTGATACTTTGAATAACGTAGTTTTCCACTCGAATATGGGCATCTGGAAGCCCAAATTTTGAATTTTGAATTTGTTTTACTATCTGTTTCATATTTTGTAAAACATTAACGAAGTTTTTTAACTCAACGATTTCAAAGCAAGCAATGTACTGTACAAAAAAAACATTTTGATCTCCAGCGCGGGAGACTGTCTATCGGAAATTCTAAAGATATGCTCACTTTAAAATTATTTTGAGATAATGCTGTTGAACTGAATTTTATGGTTCAAGTGTGAAAAACATGATATTTAATAAATAAAGGTAACACACAAAACGTTAAAAAACGCCCCTTTGGACGTAATTTAAAATCTGAAACCTTTCAGATTTATTTATTTTAAGCTTTGTCATTAAACATCGTTTTCTTCGCACTTAGATTACTTGAAAGTCAACAGCAAAATCACGATATATTTAAAAACAACATAGCTTTAGAATTATGGATAGAATGTTAGGGGCTACCAATGCATTTTTTTATATTCGCTACGTTATTTGTTATTTGAAAACTAGTCGTTCAAGCAATTTAAAAGATTTATATAAAAAAGAAAAAGTATATAATGATTTTAAGGAGTCCTTTTAATGTCATTTCACAAAAAGAACTTAATATTTCTAATTAGACATCTCGTGATTTAAATCCACTTTTATTTCAGATCGGAATCGGTCAGATCAAAAATTATAAAATGCTTTTGGAAAGTGCTTTGACTGCTTTTCATACACTTGGTTTGCTACTCAGGATAGATTAAATTTGATACACTATCGGAAATTCTAAAAATGATTAAACTTTAAATAAATGAATGCTTTTAAACATTTTATGCTTATTAAACTTTTAAACATTTTAATACTTATTTTATGGTTTTAAACATTTTGTTGTTTTTGCTCTTGAACTTTTTGTGTCGAAAGGGCGAAGAAAGCGATGTTTAATAACAAGGTTATAAAGACCCCTTAAAAAAATGTATTCGGAGGAGTGGATCCAGAAAAATATTGGTAAACTGCGACCTCAATGAGAGTTTATAAAAAACCTTAACAAACCCTCTGGGGCGAAGTTAAAATCCGAATAAACCCGAACATATGGATCTCGAAGCAGAATTTTGAATTTCGAATTTTTTTCATTTATTTATACTGAAAGAAACTGAATGACTGAACTGTTTTTGATTAAACAAACGCAGCGATTTCAACGCAATGTGTTGCCACACGAAAAAGACATAAGATGTTTTTGTTTCAAATTTAGTCGACAAATTCGACGATTTAAACGAAGCGTGTTACCACTGACCGAAATAAAATATTTTAAATTTCCTCGCGCCTGTGTGTTGCCGTTTCACAAAGCGTAAGGTATTTAATTTTTCTTCCAAATTTAATGTGGCTACTATATTTTAGCAAACTAAACTATTCAAACGCAATCAACGCATATCTTCGTCTATAATATTTTTAACTACTACCGGGACTTGTAAAATAACACTAGTTATACTCATTAAAATGATTTTATACTTAATTATTGTTGCGTGCGTACGAGTTCGCAATGGATTACATGCACAAATCGATAAAAAAGTTATTAAAGTTTATTCTTTTCACAAGAAACAAAACAAAATGCTGAAATATTTCTTCAGAGATATTCGTACAATACCTCACAGTAGTTATATTTTGAACTACTAAAATATAAACACAACTCAAATTCAAAGTACAGAGAAATCTAATCCGATCTCACCGCGAATTCGCTACGATCAATAACAGCACTAAGTAAACAACTGCAGTTCGCTTTAAACGACTAGTGAGCTGAGATGTGTTTCTCCAGCTTTTATAAGCTTTTTAATCATTCACGAGAACATTCTCTAAAATCTATTTTCTCCATTTTTCTGTATAGCAAAACAGGACAATTACGAGATATCTATCTATTAAAATGTTAAATGCGCGTGCTGCTGCATTTTTACTTCTTCGGCGTAGCTTTCTCTTAAAACTCGTCGCGCGCGGCGTTGCAGGGGAAAATGAAACAATTTAATTACAATTCTACTAAAAATAGCTAAATAAATACAAAATCCGTAACATTATTATTAAAATTATTTTATTTATTATAAAAGCTAGTTTATGCGGCTGGCAACGTGAACTGCTGGTTAACATATAAATTTTGGAAACTTATAAAGAATACGAAGGCGTCAGGTTTGTAAAACAATGAAAAAGAGCTTTTTGTCGTTTTTTTCATAAGCCATTTCTTTCAGATGCTGCTTTGAGCTTGCGATTTTCCATTCCAGAGTATTTTTCATAAAACCCTTTTTTAGCGCCAGAGGTGCTATTAGTATCGAAACGCACTTTTTGTCAAAATCAGTTTTCAAATTGTTGCCATTAAATGTCACCGCCATGTATTATTTTTAAACAAATTAATTAATGTAGAATCTGTATACATGCATGCATGTTTCTCGCAATGTAGAAAAACGACTTCACCTAGAACCACCGAATTTTAACTATGTGTAGTTCTTCACCTGAACATGGCCATCTGGAAACCCGATTTTTGAATTTGTTTTTTATTTAGCGATTTGGAAGAGAGCAATGGCAACGCTATTCGAAGTAAACGTTTTTTATCTACAATCGTTACCATTCGGCAAATAGTAAGATATTGTTGCGAAAATTTGGCAGTTGCGCCTGTATGTAAGCTTTCTGGCATAGCACTAGGGTTGCCATAAAATAGTGTATGGTAGGGTTTCCAGATTGGCGACTTTATCGCCATTTGGCGACCAAATCGGCGATATCCCATGCTCCAATCGGGAAGCTTCTAGAATAACTTCCTGTCGAGATATTTCTCGAAACGTGTGGAACCTAAGAAAAAGCTATATAAACCCCTGCGTTTCTGAGAGCCGGCATTGTGAGAATCACTGCTTACTGTGAGTGCTAAGCTACGCGAGAGTTTTGTGAACGGAAAGCGATCGAGGTAGTGCTTTGCCGTGAAGCTACCTTTACATTATAGTGTCACAGTGTATTGTTGATTGTTTCACGGGGTTTATTATAAGTTTAGTGTTGCCGTGAAGTTACCTTTACAGTTACAGCCTGAAGCTGTGTTGCTGATTGTTTCAGCGTATTTATTGTAGATTTTCGACGCTTTTAAAGGTAATTTTGGAACTGTGCTGTAAATAGTGATTCTTGTAAATAAATTGTGCTTTTCATTGTTCTGCATCGTGTTTTCATCGGATACTCTCAAATCCACGAACCGGTATAACGCAACAATATATATCTTTCAGTTTTAATCAGCAAACCTACATAGTTGAAAGTAGCGTGCTGCCACTGGCAGAAATAAAATACTTTTGTTTTCCACTCCGCGCGTATTGCCATTCAGTAAAACATAAAATATTTAACTTTTAGATTTAATCTCGAAAATTATTGAGTAAGCGATTTAAAAGCAATTAACTCTGTTGTTAAGAATATTTTTACCGCTTTTTAATATGATTTACTTAAATACAAATGCATTCATGAGATGTCTAATGAAAAATATTAAATATTTTTATGAAATGACACTAACCAGACTCATTAAAATCTTTATGCATTTTTTTAATAACTATTACTATCGTTTTCTTTTCTTTAAGTTGTTGCTTTGTGCGTGGGATATTCCATTTCAAACTATTTTTATAAAACTTTTATTTTCGTGCTAAGTTTGTTGTTTAAGAACAAATGCAATTACCAGTCTGTCATTATTCTCTGCGAGAAATTCAATCCACCTTGTTTGCTTTGTGAACAATCGCGACCGTATCCGTACCTTTCTTCTACACCTAGGTATATAGGCGTCTTCTGTGCCTTTTAAAAACAAAATTAATGTTCAGATTGCGTGCAATATTAAGGTATTCGGCTTTTTTCCGAAATCAATTCAGAAAATGTCTTTTAATGAAAAACTTAAGCGGTTTTCTGTTTTGCCGAAAACTCGGTCTGCAGGTTTTAAATACTTTTTTCTGAGACTACACAACAATACATCAATACTAGCAATTCTGAGCTAGTGTGTCGCTTTGGGCAAGTGAATTAAATTCCAGAAATTTTTCTTTCGTGTTGCAATAGTATTTTTTTATTAAGTTATACTATTATTGGGGAAATTTAAAGATTAGATCGAAAACTTTGCAGCAGTGTAAGATTAGTTATAAAAAAAGTACACATCATTGATATGAACGCAAATAATTATTCGATTGGCAACGTATGTAAATTACATTAGAAGCATCTTTTGTTAAATATTTTAAATCATTTTTATAAACTTTTATTAATTTAACTTGTGATGTTTCACTATCAGTAGAATTTTATCATCGATTTTTAACATATATCCTGATAAGCTGTCGAGTTCAAATTTTCAACACACACTCTTAGTAGATGACATTGCCATATGTATGGTGAAGGAAAATTCTTTTTTTATTTAGTCCAAAGGGGCTTTGACCCTGAAGGACTATTGTTTTCGATTTGCGATTTTGCGTCGGAAACATTGAAAATCTGAATCACTTTTCAAACTGTTGCCAAAATATTGCAGCCCTGTATATTTAAAGAAATTAAATAATGAAGAATCTGCATAAATGTAGGTATGTTTCTCCAAATGTAATAAAACAATGGTACCTAGAGCCATCCAATTTTGAATAACGTACGTTTCCACCCGAATATCTGCATCTGGAAGCCCGACTTTGGGATTTGTTTTATTATCTATTTCATGTTTTGTAAAACTTTAACGAATTTTCGATGAACAAGCTCAAGTATTTAAAAGAGAGCAATGGCAACACTCAGGCAACACACAGGAGGGAAAAACCTTTTTATCTAACGCGCCCGGAACTGTGTATCAGAAATTTTAAAGATAGACTCATTTTAAAATTATTTTGCGATATTGCTCTTGAATTGAAATGTATGGTTTAAGTGCGAAGAATTTGATATTTATAAATAGTGGTAACACACAGAACGTTAAAAAAAAGCCGCCTTTGCACGTAATTTAAAATCTGAAACATTTCAGATTTTTTTTTCTTAAATTCAATTAAGTTTTTTTTTACTTCAAAGGGGCTTTGAACCCTGAAGAACTATTGCTTTCCTTTTGCGATTTTGCGTCTAATCACTCTGAATTCCGTTTCACTTTTCAAATTATTGCCACCAAATATTATTGTATTATCTTTGAAGAAATTAAATAATGAGGAATCTGCATAAATGTATGTATGTTTCTCGCATTGTGGTAAAACAATGGTACCTATGGGCATCTGGAATTTGAAATATAAGAATTTGTTTTATTATCGATTTTATATTTTGTAAAACTTTAACGAATTTTTTATTAACAAACTCAAGGATTTCAAAACGAGCAATGGCAACGTAGTACAGAAAAAACATTATCTCCAGCGGGCGAGACTGTGTATCGGAAATTCTAAAAATATACTCGATTTAAAATTATTTTGCGATATTGCTCTTGAACTGAATTTTATTGTTTAAGTGCGAAGAACATGATATTTAATAAATAAAGGTAACACACAAAATATTAAGAAAACGCCTATTTGGACGTAATTTAAAATCGAAAACCTTCCAGATTTTCTTTTTCTATTTTTTTTTTTTTAAATTTAGCGTTTAATCAATTTTTTGCGCATATCTTCGTTTAACGGATAAACTAAGCATATTATAGTATTACTGTTTACACATTGGAATGGAGAGGAAAAAATAACGTCAGTAAAAGGTGCAAGGAAATTTTAATTTGATTTCTGAATTTTTGGTGAATTTTAAAATTTGCTGAATTTGTTAGATTATATGACTTTCTGATTTTAAAATTTCGACATATAAATGTATATCGAATATGAAGTTTTGAAATTTCCGTAGATTATAAAACAAATTTTCGTTTTCTTTTAAAACAAGATTGGTAAAAAAATATTAATTGAGCAATTTCCTACATTTTTTTAAGGAATGCATTGCAGTCTAAAGCAGACAGGAGAAAAAGCTGCTTTCAGCTTGCCATCTTGACGCATTTTAGGACGGATTGGCAATATTCTTTTTTTTTTATTTTAGCTTCAAGTTAAATGCTTATTGTAACATTCTTATTACACCCAATTTCCGAAACTGGATATTCAGAACTACATTAAAAGATTTCTTCATTGTCTGAATAAAGTTCAGCGTTTTTTAATTTCGTAATTTTCTAAAAATTTACTGCTTATGTTTCAATAATGACTAAGATTTTCATTATTGATGACATTATTTGAGACTAAAAAGCAGAAAATAAAATACAATTAAAAAAAGAATTTTATAAAATAAGCTTTTAGAATGGGCATGATAATTAATAAGTTTCGCTATTGCAGTTTTTCTTTTCCCGATGGTCCATATACAGATGGCCGTCGACATTCACAAAATTCGCTATTTCGCACATTTTTAAAAATTAAAATTTTTAGTTCAAAAGGAGCTTTGTCCCTGAATTACTATTGTTTCCGGTTTGGCATTTTGCGTCGGACACATTAACTGTCTGTTCACTTTTCAAACTGTTGCCACCAAATATTGCAGCCCTGTATTATATTTAAAGAAATTAAATAATGAAGAATGTGCATAAATGCATGCATGTTTTTCACATTGTGATAAGACGACGGTACCTAGAGCCATCGAATTTTGCATGATGTAATCCTACTGCGAATGTGAGCATCTCGAAGCCCAAATTTGAAATTTGGAATTTGTTTTATTATCGATTTCGTTTTTTGTAAAACCTTTAACAAATTTTTAATTAACAAACTCGAGGATTTCAAAGCGAGCAATGGCAACGTTGTACAGAAAAAACATTTTTATCTCCAGCGCGAAATTGTGTATCCAAAATTCTAAAGATATGCTGCATTTAAAAATTATTTTGCGATATTGCTGTTGAACTGAATTTTATGGTTTAGGTACGAAGAACATGATATTTAATAAATAAAGGTAATACACAAAACGTTAAAAAAAACTTCCCTTTAGGTGTAATGTATGTTTTTTTTTAGTATTTTTTATATTTTTGTTGATGTTACAAAAATTGTTCTCTTCTGAACTTTCTGAAAACAATTAGCATTGCTTCTTAGTGGTAAAGCTTGATCAGCAGAAAGCATTGGAATAGAAAAATAAAAAACTGTTTTCAGTCATTCAAGCTTTTTTATATGGAAATCATTGCAACGTTAATATTTAAAAACTAATTAACTTTTTATTTTGTGCCAGTATTTAAGCAATACTGTAAAAATTAAACACATAAAGCACCTAACATGAGTGAACCGTCACCGCAGTTCCTATGAGAGACGTCGGAGGAAGAAGTAGAACGGGGACTAACTAAAGATCCGGATTTTGAAAAATCGAACGCACCAGCAGCTGACAAGGCTGCTATGTGCTGGAAAGTAAATAATAGAAGTAAAAGTGAATAACATTTTGGAAAATTTCTTAAGTGATTATTCGAAAGTTTATTATCAGCACCTACCACGTCTGTGTAGCTGAACGAAGAATTTACGCAAAATACGTTTAAGTAATAAATTCGAGAGAAAAAAAAATAGGTGAATGTAGGAAGAAGACACCCAGCTACTAGAATTGAGTCACGTATATCAGCGTTAATTGTAGTAGATTTCAAGTAAATTTATTCAAAACTGGACTTAAATATCTGGAATATTTAGGTAATATTTTCGGTATATAATATTACAGGTAGTGGAGTCAATTTAGAAGGATATATTGCGAAAGAAATTCTACGCCTCATTTTACCTATCTTGAGAAATTGCTTGCTGTGTTTACTCTGTTTGTCAGACACCTTTTGTTTATCTAAATAAAATGCTGCGAAGGAAAATTTTATTACTATCTTCCTGTCTACAAGAAACGTCAAGATATTTTATTTTATTTTTAATATGAGCGTGAATAGAAATGAGAAATATTTGCTTTTATAAGAATGCCAGCGATACGCACCATTTTCCATTTCAGATTCTTCGAAAGTGTATTATGAAGAATCAACAAGAAAAATGGATGTTCTTAGAGTAATGGTATTTCTTATTCAAATATTATTGTTTTCGTTTATGTCTGGACGAAAAATGTATATTCCCAAACTGCGACTTGGAGAAATTTCAAAATGGCTCTAAAATTTTAATCTTTAGGAGAATTGTTTTTTTTTAGTAAATAAGCTTAAAATGGAAAAGTATTTTTACGCTAAACATTGATTCGTGACTAAGAACATGTAGAGAGAAATAATATGCAGACGAAAAAAATTTGTTTAGATTGTAAGTATTGTTGTGTTTCTACGGATTCGTGGATTTGTAGTGATTAATGACAACACCTGATGAAGAATGGAAACGCAATTTATTAGCCAGTATTACTTAGGACAGCTCCAAAGACACTTTTACAACCGTCGAAAAACTACGATAAACATGTTGAAACCGTCAGCTACACAATCTTCAGGCTCTCGGGCTTATAACAGTGAAGACAGCTTCACGGCAAAGCCCTAGACTACAGCTCTCGACTCGGTTCGGTCGTTCTCGAAACTCAACGTACTGTCTGTCTACGAGAAGAAGCGCTCCCGCCACAGTGTCTGGGGTGTGGCGGTCGCTATAGCAACAGGGCTAGTATATTTCAAGTAGGGGCGAACTAAGAGTTGCCAGTTCATGTTTAAATGCGCCAAGATGGCAAACTGAAAAGTAAATCTTCAAGACACCTCTACGGAAAATAGGTCAAGGCTCGTTTCTACGGCAACAGACCGCTGCAAACTAACTGGCGAGAGCTTTTCTTATGATAAACAGACTGTAATCTCGAGACTCTCCACGCTACAACTCGCGATGCACTCAACGGTACACTCAATGCAGTAACTCGCGATACAGTCTCGATGCACTAACTCGCGATTTTGAAGCACGATACTCTGTATACAGGCAGGGTTTATATAGCTTTTGGCCTGCCTTCCACAACATTCTGGGCCAAACCGGTAAGAATTCGTTCTAGAATGTTCTCCATCAGTCTGTGGCAATTTTGTTGCCAAACATCGCCAAATGGGTGATATCGCGCCAAATATTTCAACCATGCCTTGCCTTGCCATTTTCTAGTAACCCTAAACTCGCTTTGCGGGGAAACTATCTTACCGCAGCAGGGTATTTCCTAACAGTATTATTGTTACGAATTTTGTGTAATGTAACATGAATGGTCTCAAGAAAGCATAGCTTTGCTTAAAAAATAAGACTAACATTGAAGTAAATTGCTATCTCGCTGAATTTGCGAGGTGTCGCCAAGCTGGCAATGGATTTGGCGGGTAAATCTGGCTGAAAGTCGTAAAATGTTCCCAATCTTGGCGATTATCTGGCGACAGTTTTCTCCAGTCCCTGTATAAATATAATTAGTCTAAATGCGTATGTAACTGAAAATGTATCCGACCTGTAACTTTAACCGTATGTACCTTCGACTAATTTCGAGAAATGAAAGGACTGGAAGTTCTTCGGCGGCCGGGGAAAACTATATAAGACCAGGAAGAGCATTAATTCTTAACTTTTCCTTCAGAAATGAGTTCGGAGTATTTAAAGATCTTCGTGCGAGCTTCGCTGTTTAAATGCTCTTTGCATTGCTTTGTGCTTAACATTCTTAGTATTCTGAAATGGAAGCTACTGATTGTGCTCTGTCATACTGAGAAGGGTCGTACGAGTGCTTTTGTGGAAAATTCGAGAACTGCAAAGTGTTTCTTTTGGGAAAGCGTTATCAACAGAAATATCCTACAGGGACCAAACATTAGATTTCGGACAGAAAATTGATGTAACTCTGAATTTTTAATCCAAAAGGGCTGTTTGTCTGGAAACAGTATTTTGCGTCGGATCACTATAAACAGTTGTATCACTTGTTGCCACAAAATGCTGTCGCCCTGTATTATATTTATTTATTATATGTCGTTACGTATTATATTTATTATATGTCGCCCTGCATTATATTAAGAAATTAAATAATAGAATATCCATGAATGTATGTACACTCCTGGCCACTCTAAATGCAACACCCTGAAGGAAGCATGCAAATAACATGCAATTTACAACATGCATTAGCGGAGGTGAGATATGCAAATGATCAGAATTTCAGCGCAGACACACATCACGCGCGCCTGTGGCGCCACTTCAAAGCGCTATTTAAGGCTTGGAGTTTTCGACGATTTCAAGTTCGGCAATTGAGTTTTTCTTGTGGTTTTTTTCAAAAAAAAAAAAAAAACGATCTATTATACCTCGTAGTAAACAGCCATCATCGTTTGATCAAGTATCCCAGTTCAACAGAGGAAGGATAGCGGCCTACCGAGAGTGTGGATTATCTTTCAGGGAAATCGGTATTTGTGTTGGACGAAACCAAACAACTGTAATGCGGATGTGTGACCGTTGGATGCAGGACGGTACGACGGACCGACGTGTTCGATCGCATCCACTTCACGTGATGGCAGGAACATTGTGCGCATGGCAGTGACGGATCGCTCAGTCACATCACGAACCATAGCACCGCACATTCAATCTGTAACACTTCATCCAGTGTCTGCGCGTACCATTCGACGCCGTTCACAGCAGAGTGGTCTGTCGGCAAGACGTCCATTGCTTCGTCTACCTTTGACGCAGAACCACAGACGTCTCCGTCGCCAATGGTGCGATGAAAGAAGGATGTGGACGGCAGAATGGAATGAAATTGTCTTTACTGACGAGTCACGCTTCTGCCTGCAACACCACGATGGTCGGATTCGAGTCTGGAGACACCGTGGAGGGAGGATGCTGAACAGCTGCGTTATGCACCGCCACACTGATCCTGCACCTGGTATTATGGTATGGGGCGGTATTGGATATCACTCTCGCACTCCTCTAGTACGCATTGCCGGTACTTTAAACAGCCAGCGCTACATCTCCGAGGTGTTGGAGCCAGTTGTCCTTCCTTACCTTCAGAACTTGCCCACAGCCATATTTCAACAGGATAATGCGCGACCGCACGTGACACGCATTGTCCAAGGGTTCTTCGTCAATCGCCAGATTGAATTGCTTCCCTGGCCGGCTCGCTTTCTGGATCTTTCGCCGATAGAAAACATGTGGTCCATGGTTGCTGAACGATTGACCCAGATTACATCTCAAGCTGCCGCACCAGATCAACTTTGGCAACGTGTGGAAGCTGCTTGGTCTGCTGTACCCCAGGAACACATCCAAAGTCTCTTTGAATCAATGCCGAGGCGTGTGGCAGTGGTGATCGCCAACAATGGCGGCTACTCTGGCTACTAATTCTGGAAGGAAGCACAATTCACAGAAGTCTATAAATTTAATCATTTGATACTTGATCAACATGTTATCTACTAAATAAATTTTGTTGTGTTATCTCTTGTCTTTCTTGGCGTTGGAATTTGGGTGGCCAGCAGTGTATGTTTCTTGTATTGTGTTAACACAACGGTGTCTAGAGCCATCAAGTTTTGAATAACCTAGTCCTCCACCCGAATGTGGGCACTTGGAAGATGTGGAATTTGTTTAATTATCTATTTCATATTTCTTAAACTTTAATGAAATTTCAATGAAGAAACCCAACGATTTCAAAGCTTGCAGTGACAACACACTGTACGGAATAAAATATTTATTATCTCTTGCGCGCGAAACTCTCTATCGAAAATTCTAATGATATGCTGTTTTTAAATATTTTTCGCCAAATGCTCTCAAAATGTGTTTTTTTTTAATGAAAAACAGGCCCTTTTGAGCGTAGTATAAAACCTGAAAAGCTTTCATTTTTTTTAATTATTATTATTTCATTTCTTCTTTAAATTTAATGTGTCTGTGATTTTGTGGCTTTTCCTCTTGGATTTTTACGTTCCGTATGTTCGAAGACCGTGTTATTTAAAGAATGAAGTTGAGAAAAGACCAAAATATTTAGCACTGTATCTGGAGTTTTAAACATGTGTTGCTGTTTAAAATTTTGTGATTTTCCTGTTGAATTTTACATGGCGTAAATGCGAAGACGGCCATGCATAATAATAAAGTTAGAGAAACAACAAAACAAAACAAAAAAGTGTTGTGTCACAGGAGTGGAAAGAAGCAGATTGGTGGTTAACTGCGAGCTCAGCGAGTGCATAAAAAAAATTAATAAACCGTCTGGTGCGACGTTAAAATCTGAATCCTTTCAAACCTTTTCTTTTTATCCCAAAGCGGCTTTATCCCTTAAGCACTGTTGTTTTAATTTTGCGATTTTGCTTCGAATCACTCTTAATGCCCGTTTCACTTTTCAAATTGTTGCCACCCAACATTATCGCTCTGCATTATATTTGAAGAAATTAAATAATGAAGAATCTGCATAAGTGTATATATGTTTCTCGCATTGTGATAAAACAACGGTTATCAAAGCCATCCAATTTTGAATAATCTGCATTTCCACCCGAATATGGGCATCTGGAAGCCCAAATTTGGAATTTGTTTGATTATCTATTTCATATTTTGTAAAACTTTAATGAATTTTTGATGAAAAACTCAAACGATTTAAAAGCGAGCCATGGCAACACACTTTTTACGGGGAAAAAAAACCGTTTATCTAAAGCGCGCGGAACTGTGTATCAGAAATTCTAAAGATATACACTCATTTTAATTCTTTTGCGATATTGCTGTTGAACTGAATTTTATGGTTTAAGGGCGAAGGACATGATATTTAATAAATAAAGGTAACACACAAAACGTTAAAAAAACGTCGCTTTGGACGTTGTGAAAAGTTAATGAAATTTTGATTAACAAATTAAGTAATTTTGAAGCTGTAGACACAATTCTTAATCGCTGTTCTTATAAATTGGTAGATGGACCCATGAAATTACCTTAACTGAATTCACTGAAATCATTATACATATATTTTTTCTTTTTTACAGTAACTCGTTCAGGCGGCTGGCCGCAGCAGCTAAAAGAAACGATTAGTGTCTTGACTGTTGGCATTCCCAAATAAAGAAAGATTATATGTTTATTTGAAATGGCTCATTGTCTAACCTATACATCGATTTTTTTCCTAGTCTTGATGTTTTATGCCTTCCTGTTATTTTTCTCAAGCAGTTCCGAACTTTTGTAAGACACCTGAAAACTTTTCGCATCAAAGTTGTGTGTTCCTTTATGGTTTATGGTTTCTAAGAAAAATGGATGCTGGACATATGTTCTATTTTTGGAATATGTTGTTTTTTAAATTAATCCGAAGTATACTCCTATTTAAATAAAACATAAAAAAGAGTTTTAAATGCATTTTCATTTGCAATATTGATCATAGCATATATGGGGATAAAACAAACAGGACGATAACGAAAGATGACATTTTTAACATTTTTTTTTTAAATTTCTGATTATGAACATTTTACCGTTAGTTTTACACAAAGGGAATTTTTGTAATAGTAACTTTTGTTACTATAAGAAAAAATCACGAAGTTTTTAAAAAATAATAATTTTATCAGAAAAATCACGAAGTTTTTAAAAACGTCATATTAGAATTTCCAATATAAAGTGTTGCTATACATTTTTCTGTTTTTTTCAGCCTTTTCTCAGTTCATAATACCAGTGTTCAGTTTTTTTAACAAAATATACGATTTTTTTTTGAGCCCAAAGGGGAGTTAGACCCAAAAGGCTATTAGTCTCAAAACGGCATTTTGCGTCGTTTCGGTTTCTACGTTGACCCTTTGGACCAAAAACATAATGGCTTACATTTGACAATGTAATTATAATACAGGGCAATAATAGTTGGTGGCAACAGTTTGAAAAGTGAAACGGACATTCAGAGTGATTCTACGCAAAATCGCAAAACGAAAACTATAGGTCCCTTTGGCATAAAAACGAACTAACGAAAACTTTAGGTCCCTTTGGCATAAAAATAGAACATTTTATGCCAACACAACGTCAGAAATTTTAATTAGATGCTGCTATGCTGCTTAAAATTTTTTTTTTAAATTTTGCTGTTAAATTGTATGTGGCATAAATGCGAAGAAAATGGTGTTTAATAATGAAGCTAAAACGATAAAAGGAAGTCGGCTTAGCAGGAGTGAGAAAAAGAACAGACTAGAAGACAAACTCTTTTGGACAAAAATAATTTCGTTGAAATCTAAAACATTTCACACTTTTTTGGACGTATTTCTTTTTTATTTCGCGCTTTTTGCAGTGATTTTGGTTGACCGTTAAAATCTGAACATTTTTAGGTTTTTTTTTAAATTTTTATTTTAATCTATTTATTTATTTTTATCTATTTAAAACTGTTTCTATTGTTTTTAAATTTAATATCGCTTTTTTAATGCTTACGCCACATAAAATTCAGTAGCAAAATTGCAAAATAGTTAAAAAGAGCTAATGATTAGAATTTCAGATAGAATGTTAAGTGTTGTTATACTTCTTTCTGTATTCGCTATAATATTTCTTTAAAAGTATGCTATTTCTTTGAAAGTATTCTATAAATATGCTATTTCTTTAAAAATAGCTTTATAAGGTTTTTATAAGGTATTTCTCCCGCCTTCTTCGCATACCTTCGGGATGTAGTGATTAACACGCAGGTCGCGTATTCCAGAGGTCCCTGGTTCGAGTCCCGGCGAAAGCGTTGCACATTTTTCATCTCTACTGCTTTCAAAAAATACCTAATGTCTCTGCAGCATCTGGTGGTAACAGGTGGTGGCAACATCCGTTTATTTAGAAGATGATGGTAGTAAACGAATGCGGGTCGAGACTTACATCCCCTGGGACGCTAAAAACTGGAAATTTAAAATTCGGGCTTCGAATTACACATCTTCGGATGGAGAACAATCCTTGTTCAAAATTTGATGGCGGTAGGTGCCGACGTTTTTTCACAGAGACACATGTACCGTAATTCCTCTCGAATTCTCCCCTTTTTTTTTTTTACTAATTTTCCCTTCGGATAATCGAGAGTTGTAAGTTATGCGCATTGTTTCATTTGGGTAAAGCAATTAAGAGAGTAAGAACATAACAAATGAAAACTAGTCAGGAAGAAACTGCCGATATCATAATTGATATCGGCAGTTTCTTCCTGACTAGTATTTTATTATTATGACTAGTATTTTACTATTACAGTATTTGTTTCTTAATAGAAACCTACATCCCAATAACAGTGCATGGTAATATTAACATTATAATATCTAATAAGATATCTTCATTTCTATTTAATCGTAACTTTGTTGTCTGTGCTGCTCTTTAGGGCTCAAATTGTCCATAAATAATTAAAATAAGTGAATATGCAGTCGACTTGGCAAAATCGTAAATAAATGTAAGTTCGTGTTTTCTTCGCTGTGATCAATCGGTTCTTTCATTAGTCTGAAAAAAATATCAAGAGTTCGAAGGGAAATGTTCGGCGTGACCTTCGCAAGTAGTTTTGCGAAGTAAGCGCATTGAGCGAAAGTAAGCGCTACGTGGACGTAAAATTTAAACGAGTTCGTTCTCTTAAACGCATCGAATGTTTAAAAAAAATGGCGCGAATATTTCTAAAATGTTCAGAACCTGGCGCTAAAAAGGTAGGTGAGAAAATACGCGGGCAGATAGGGTGCACAAAATATTATTCTTTTTTTAATATTGAAATAGTTGGTTCATGTTTGAAATACATTCATTCGTTCATAAATTTTCTTCGAAATGGAACCACTTTCATAGCAAACGTCACAAATTATCCTTTCTTAGTTTTCCTAAAGAGCAAAGAACTTCGCACTGACGTAAATTCCTCGGTGCCTTCTAACGCAGTATGCAAATAAATATCTCGTTAAGTGCACTGTTCTGATTCTCATTTTACTTGCTCAATCCATTCTACACTCGTCTAACATGAACCAGGGCATAGGATTTAAACTGAGCTCTATCGATTGTTTCAGAAACAGAGCTATCGATAATCGATTGCGTTAATTACCACTTACGTAACGAGTTACATTATTCTGCTCTCGAGTGTTTGTACGCCGTAGCATTTCGCGTAAGTGAATTTATCTCCATAAAATTGGCATTTTATGCGAAGCTCGGACAGGGACTCTGCTCACTTTGTTTTGTAAGTTATTGGGTTTCGCGAAATGAAATTAGTGTGTTTAAGTCTCGATGTCCGTGTTATACTTCAGAGAATTCCTTTAAGCGTCGTATTTTCGCCGTATAGTTCGTTTAGCTGTTCACTTGCACGTAAGAATTTTTGTCGAGAGTTATTTTTATGTAAAATCGTCTGTCAGGATTAAACCTCTTTAAATGATGGCTTAAAGTTAGAACCATTATTTATTTATTACGTACGCAAGTTTTAAAGTTTCTTTCTTAAGCTTTAAAGAATATCGAAAGAATGAGGTTTCGTAAAAAATTTTCGTATGTATTTTATTGTAATTTCCTGACATTTTATTCTCGCTTTTAAATCTAAAATCGTAACTTTAACAGGGTTATAATTTTCAGTTTCTTAAGCAAATAATTGCGTATAGGCTTTCACCATATTTTTCATCCTTCGAAAGAAGAAATACTTTGTATTTCTCGAGATTTTATTGGTGATGAATTATATAAGTAAATTCAGTTTGTTTTTGTTTCATATTTTTCAAAATAATCCATTGCAGTGGTCTCAAACCGCACCCCGAAGTAATTTTACAAGGCCCGGAATGCGTTTCACATAAAATAAATACCACTATTATGAAAGAAATCTGTAGAAAATTTGTACGATTTTAATGATTTGGAGTCCAGTTTTGCATTGTTTGCATTATCGTTAAAAAGAATAATGAAAACCGCCCAGAAAATCTTCACATAATGTTAATTATTCACATAGTGATATGCGGAGGGTGTTTACACATTTTTAGAAAGATATCGATAAAGAACAAAAAAAAAAATTTTTTTTTTTGGAATAAAAATTTCTATCAACGGCTTATTATTTGAAATGGGAAATATCGTCTGCTAGTAGTGTGAAACGGCCGGTTCACCAACAGGATCTCAAACTCGCAGGCGGTGCGCGGTGCAA
>KK122502.1:0-12768 GCA_000611955.2 Stegodyphus mimosarum
ACTTTCGAATCCCAAGAAACAAGCGGGCACAGCCCGCTCAGCTGGCGGGCTTGCCCGCTAGTAATGTATTTAATGTTTGACAATGCTATTTTTATTTCATGCTAAAGCTTAGAAATTTGTTATTAACGAACTCTAGAATTTGAAAGCGAGAAGTGGCAACAGCTTTCGAAATAAAGCAGATTTTCATCTCCAGCCTGTGAGACTGTTGCCACTGGGAAAAATGAGGGCGAAAGTTATCATTTTTCCGAGTTTATTTAATATTTCTGATATTAGCTACAATGTTTCGGAAAATAAGTAGACGTCGACCTTGTCCAAGACCCAGAAAAGAATTGAAGAAAGTTTGGTATAGTAGTAACTGAATTATTAGCGAACAAATATGCACAGAAACTCCTTCTTTTATATATATAGACAGATAAATTTAATAGTAATAAATTCTATGTGTAAGTACAGTTTTGCATGTAAGAAAAAATAATCGCAATTCGATCAATATTTATCACACTAAGCACATCATAATTGTAGAGTCAGATAAATACATTAATGCACTTAATTAAGTGTATTAACATTTTTTATCAAAGGAGCAACGAGTAAACTAACTCAATAGCAAAAATATTAAAATAAGGATGCATAAATACATGTATCCTTTCAAGGAAGTTCACTATCTTCCCATTCTCTGATCTTGGATATTTATAAGTATATACATAAATACACGTATATATATATATGGCTTCATTTAAGTATATAGTAAGGTAAGATTAAATGCATAGTCACTTAGATAAATATAATGAAACTGACATGGGAAAGTAACTCTGCATTTAAACTTAACGAATTATATGTCTAAGTGAAGCTATATATATATATATATATATATACAAGATAAGAAAAAAAATATATATATATATATATATATACAAGATAAGAAAATGGGAAATTTGTGAACATCTGTTTCCAATTTGCATTTCCATTTTTGCAAGTATACTGCTTTTCGATGTAATGGATTTTTTATCTGAATTCTTCCCCATTGCCTACTTTCTTACTTACGGGTTGGGCTTAAAAAATTTCCCCCCATATATGAACCCCTAATGGTCAATACGCTCAACTAATCGAAATTAAATTTCAGGTACCGTTATTTGAATGTATGCCCTCGAAACTGGGATGATTTAAATGAATAGAGCCCTCCCGGTTATCGTTACATTGAAAACACTTCAAACTTTTCGAGTGGCAACACCCTGATTTTTCCAGCGCAATTTGATCAGCACATTGCAAAACCATAAATGGCGTTGTAATGCGAAATGAACACGAATAAATGCCATAGGACGAAAATTGCCTAAGTAAAACATTTGCAAAGAAGATCATTATAAGGAATCGATCCAGCTCGTTCTTAAAGATTACAGCGCGTCCATATGTTGCAATCTGAAGATGAGCAAACACATATCAACTTGTGAATCTTTCCTCATTATGTATGAGGAATTTCCTTATTAAGCATGTTCAGTATTTTAAGAAAGGACAACGCTACTCTGTAATTTAAACTCGAGCATGCATTGTTCTTTATTTTTTGATCTAGTAGCTTTTATAATTATCGTACAGAATTTATCTATATATAATGAAAATTTCATAACTTGTCCAAATATTGTTACTAAAGGACATAGCTTTAGTAAAAAAGAAAAATTACTATGTTTTATCTAAAGGGAATAAAATGTTTAACTTTCTAAATTTTAGAAAAATACATTTAATAACAATAATGTGTATTGGCCAGTCCCATGCGTTAATGTTCATATGGTTTTCAATGAAAATTTTAAATTTTAATTGTATTTTTAACATACACCGGGCCGGGTATTAATTTTTGGCGGGCCAGAAGAATGTACTCTGATGGGAATGGTTATGGACTTAATAAATCTATTGACAGTAGAAAACTATGTAGAAAACTCAACAAGATAATGTAATTGAGCTAAGTCAGTATCAACTTTGGCCAAGCCATCCGGCAGGTTATTTCCAATGATGCCGTTACTGTTAGAGATCCATTATTAAGGAATATATCGTCTGATTTCTAAAACAGAGTAAAGAATAATCCGATAGTCATAAGGCGATTATTTATCAGTGAGGGATACAGGAAAAAGTACTTTGATGTTAGCCTGGAAGTTCATAAAAAACAACATTTGACTTCATGCACTTTCCAGGAGCTGAAGAAAGAGCAGCCACTTTGCCTCAGATCTGTTGCAGACCTTAAGGACAATTCTTCTAAAATAAAAGTATTTTAGTGCATCTTAGCTACAGTGTTTTTAATATCATCCAGGGCAGTTATCATCTGTTTTAACATGCTGTTAGTTTGCAAGAGTATAGCTTTCGTCAACTGTAGCAAAAGTAGCCATCTTAAACTCTATACGTGCAGAAATTTTCTTGCTTAAAGGAAGAAACTGGAAGATGAATCCAGAAAGAATTCGGAATGACAGATCTTTTTCAGTCATGATTATTAAGCAACTTGTAAGCAAAAACATAAATCGTGGTTGATATGTTAAATATGTTAGATATTCTTAATTGTCCAGATTTTAAATATCATGTGGCCTTTTAGGACCGGATTTATAGTTTCTGTTTCTACTCATACTGAGAAGAGATTGAAAAAAAATTGAATATATCTGCATATAAAATGGCCATCGAGCTCATACCTATTAGCGCATTTAAAGAGAGGAAATCCATCTGCATTCATAACCTGAATGAAGTGCTACAATAATGTACATAGTAAAATAAATATCAAGAATCTAAAGAACGGAATTACTAGACTTAAAAATCAATTTGTAATAATTTGCATTGATGAGAGAACGTAACAACTATGCTATTATGTGCAAAAATTTCATTATAACTTTAAACCACGCCAATTATAAAGTTCTAAGTTTGAAAAAATAGAAAACAGAATTAGAGATAAACATAAACTATTAAATTATAATATAGATATATTTAATATATATATAGATATTATTAATTTTTCTTTTATCGTGTCGTTTTCAACTTTTCACAAAATTCTAAAAATTCTGGAATAATAATTTATGGACATAACACTTAAATTAATACGATTGGCATAAGAAGCTGCAAAACTATGAACATTATTTTTAGTAAATTTTCTAATGAAAAGAATTTTCGTATTATTTTTAACAGTAAATAAATATGCAGCAATAAAAACAGCAGAAATTTTGATTGTATTCGATCATTTTTATTTTGATGACTTTTTTACCTCCATAAATATAAACGCTCTAATGACTCTAATGGTTGAGGTTTCTCACAAATGTAATATAGAAAAAGATGTAGAATTTGATAATTTTATAATAGCAATACAGAAAATCTATATCGAATAATTTGAGATAACTTCAAAACAAATTAATCGTGTAGCAACAGGTAGAAAGACATTTTTTGCTTTAACTAACCATTATATACATATGTTTAAATCCAAATATATGTAATTCAATATTTATTTAAGTTAATTGTATGACTGTCGGTATGAATTACGACTATGAACACATTGTACTTGACAATAACAGTACCTCCTTGCAAGCAACAGCAACCCTGCAGTTGTCAAGACATCTGATCGTCAGCACTTTCCCCTTAGTCTCAACAGTCCTCACCATGCACTTTCTTTCCATGATCTGGTCCTTCTTTCAGTATTCCTCATTCAACAGTCAGCACTAAGCTTTAAATGTAATGAATGTCCGGGAACATAGTATTATGCTTCCGCTTTTTACTTCATTGTACGAAGTAAAAAGGAAGTAATCGCCAAAACTTTCGGGTATCATATTTCAACGAAACTATCCATTTTGACCGCGCTATAGAATGCAATTTAACGATGTTTTTTCATGACATCCGTACGTATGGACAGAATAAAAGACACGTTTTTCCCCAAAAAATTATAAAACTGATTTAAAATGGATTCTCAAGAGAATTTTTCGCAGCGTCTGCGCGTACGTGTGTACGTATATATGTATGTATGTATATATGTATATATGTATGTCGCATAACTCAAACACGAGAAGCCTCAGAACATTGAAATTTTGTGTATAGGACTGCTATAACATGTAGATGTGTACCTCTTATTGTGGTTGCAATCGGCCGTACCAAAGGTATATAAATATATGCATATATATACTCACTCTGATACTCGGCTCAGCGAGTTCAGTTTCTTTAGTTTTATATGTTTGTAAATTGCTCATTTTCTGCTTTAAAAATGATTGAATTATGTTGTTCTTATCTTCCGGTTAAGATTTTTATTTTTTTAGTAAATCTGCATGCAATATTTGTGGAATTATCAATAATTTAAAAGTTGCTTAAGTGCAGCTAAGCCTAATGTTTTTGGCTATAGCAGCCATCTTTGTTTACATTTGAAATTTAGCAGAATAGTCGATTTGTTGCCAATTTAGAGAAATTAAGCTTCGCAATAATAAAGATAACGCTGTATTTTATTATTGCGAATTAAATCATGCGTAATCAGTTCTGGAATTTATTCGAGGAAATATGTGTTTAAGATTTACTACGTAATTTTTAATATAGGTATTTTGAGCTTTTATGTATTTTTGTCTTGTCGCAAGGGAGAAATGAATTAAGCAAATGAGAAATACTGAATCGTCTGTGAAAAGCAGTTTCTTTTTTTCTTTGTTTGATTGTTTAATTTCTTTTGCACATCGTTTTAGATTTATTATAGTACGTGAATAGAATTTTTGTGCATTTTGAGTTATAAAAGGAATGAGATGTAACGCTGTTAAGTGAACCTAGCTCCAAAGTGTCGTTATGGTAAGCAAAGATAGTGAATTTTAAAGAGTGCATTCATTCTATTGTGGTTTATGCGCTATCGACGAAGTAGATTTAATTCAATTCAATAAGTTTAAATGAAATACAAAATGTGTATAATTTAATATTCCGTACAAGGAAGTCATGTGGCGCATACATCAGACTTTTTTAATTCCATCGAATTGATCCAACCCAGTGGGCCAGTTGTTCTGATGATGGCGCGAAGTCTGTCTCTATACGTATAAGGCCACCAGCGGCCGTGCTGCAAGATCTTGGAATATGGGTACATGGTATCGGGTTCGAATCCTGGTGAATGGGATGGCTGCAGAGATGTTTTCATTGTTTTCTTCAAGTGTAACTTGAATACAAGCGAGTTTTCTTAAATTGTTCTCCATGAAGGCATGTTCTTTGTGGTAGAGAACTTTTACATATTTCTGCATAACCCAAATAGTTCAATAAAATATTCTTAAAGACGCAAATATTTATGCTTTGGCCTTTTTTAACTTTAATAAATCTATTTTGCGAAAAAGAAATGTCGCTTTTTACATGGTTTCGCAGTCATTCGTAGTCATGTTGATAAATATTTTTATATTTTGTTACTATGTAACAATCATTAATTTATAATTTTGTTGCATTTTTTATGCGAAATGCATTTTAAGCAACTATAGCATTTGCAGTTTTATAACTGTAGGATCATAATATAATATTCGTACAAAAAATCATTGGATAAAAATATTTTTATTTTTAATTTATGCAAGTAACATTATGAGATGATTATGAATCAAGACGAAGACTGTCTCCTTTCCTAAAACACGAAAGCTAAGTTTCTGTAAATAGGATTACATTTTTTTAAATGAAAAGAAGTGCTGATTATTGCATGTCACGACGTTATGTATGGCAGTGCTCTTCGTTTAGTTTGTAAACATCCGGAGCACTATTCCCAAATTGATATTCCATTTCCGGTTACGTACAAATATAAACATTTCGCTCTTCAGTTTACAGCCAAAACAGACTTTTTAATGCGAAAACGCGAATATTTGCGTTATTAAAAAATTTTCGTAACTGGAAATGTATGTCTATGATCAGAGGGTGCGAAGATAAAAGCCGCATAGGGAGCTTTATTGACATAAGGTGTATACTCATACCCGTGCAGTCTATGTTTAACACGTACGAAAATTTTCAATTTCCGGACTTTTACATATGGCGTTTCAAAGTTTTCGCTATTCAACAATGGATTTTTGCATTCATTCTGAAACCCTAACAACAATTTTATCATGATTTAATTATATACAGATGAACTTACACAAGGAGAAAATAAGAGAGGACTGGCGGAGATAAAGACAAAGAAGATGCTAAAATTGAAGACTTTCCCAGAATAAAATTTTTAATTACATTATATTTTGAAAAGAAATGCTTACACGTCAGAATGTAGTGCTTAAGTAAATGCTTGAATCACATTGATACTTTCCGAATTATTTGAAATTTACTCGACATCAGGTAGAGGTTTATAAATACTGCCGGGAGCACTTTATTGTTAGAATTCTAAAACCGTATGTTCCATTACAGTAGCCATAAAACCTGAATTGATAATTCATATCATTAAGATATTTAAATTTGTTTCAAAAACCAGCTCCTTGTAATGAAATATTAAAAACAGGAGATTTTATATTTATTTATCAATAATGCTGCAAAAAACATACGGTCTTCTACTTACAGTGGCGGACAGAAAATCTGCTTCACAAAGAGAAATATTTTGTGATGTTAACGCATTATATTTTTTGCATAAAATTATCTTAGTTACTGCAAAGTAAGATATGAGATCATTCCACATTTAGTTGTGATAATATAATTATAATATTTGAATGTATAACGATAAACCTGTAGAGACATTAGGTTATTTCGAAGCAGGAGACATAAAAAATCAGCAACGCCTTTCCCAGGAATTGAAGCACGGACCTCTCGGTTACGCGTCAAGCGTGCTGACCACTACACCACGAAGGCATGTGAAGAAGGCGGAAGAAATACATTGTATATTACCCCTTTTAAAGGGCAACTGGGAATTAGGGCCCCAATCGCCAAATCGTGGTGTTGGTGAATCATCATCCACCACCTTTTAGTTCGGGCGCTACTTGTAGTCATTAGGTTATTTCGGAGCAGGAGTGATGAAAAATGAGCAAAGCCTTCGCCAGGAATTGAACCACGGACCTCTCGGGTACGCGTCGAGCGTGCTGACTACTACACCACGAAGGCATGCGAAGAAGGCGGGAGAAATACCTTATAAACTCATAATGCTCGAGTGGAAAAGACCACCGAATACTTGCTTTTCTGGCTTTATTTTTTAAGAAATTATTTGTTTCACTGTGATTTCTTGATTTTTATTCTTGCGCAACGTGAATGCGACTTTATATCAGAAATAAAATGTTGCACCGCCAAAAGAAGTATGAAACAGATGCCATTATAATCAAGTTTCTGCTTCGTAAAGTAATATTCGATCACAAAAATTGGTTCTGCTGGAGAGAGCCTCATCTCTGTGTTGCACCAAACAAACGGTTCCTAAAACTAACCGCATTAAATGCAACTGAAATTTCCAGTGATATGTATTACTTGGAACAGCATAGGGGTGTCATCCATTGAAACAATTTGTCATTAATATCCATTTTGGAAATTCCAGAATTTTTGCAATATTGATGTGCCGAATTTTGGATCACCCTGTATAGCTATACTGCAATTTCCAATTTCCAAAGGTTCTGGTTGTCTGCCAAGTTTTCATACGCTAATGAAACCGATTAGAGTTGAAAATCGCCAGCTTTAAATGTAACGAATCTAAACAGAATTTCCATAGACAAAGAAGGTTAATTGTATAAAGTCGTTATCTAGTGCAGACTATGAATAAGATAAGCTTCTGCCACCACAGCCACGTAGCAAGTTTTATGGTGGAAGAGTAAAAAATATCATATCCTGTATTGGAAGCAAAAAGACATCCGATACTCACATTACTAAACGTAATACATTTTAACAGTTTTCACAGTTATTCAGACCATTTTTCAATTTATCACTTTTATATTAGTATTAAAATAAATTGGAAATAAAATGCATCTTAAAGTTTTACACGTATACTTCAATTTACGCCATGCACATTTAACATCCAGTCACCAGAGTTAAATTAAAAATAAGTGCTTTCTATTGTATGCTATTGACATTTCAGTTTTCATTCTACTCGTTAACCATTTTCATTCTATGGGAAGTAAAGGAATATCTTAAGCAAGAATTAAGAATAAGCGAAAAATAATCAAGATTTACAGTAGCTGAATAAATGAGGAGTACTCCAAAACATTATATAACGGATAAATTTAAATACATGTACCTTAAAATAAACACAATGCAGTTTGAGAACAAGAGCTCTCCAAACAAATGCTTTTGTACTAAAAAAATAACTAAAGAAAGAAAGGATGAAAGAACATGAAGGAAAAGAGAGGTTGATAAAGTAGAGCCATTTACCAACATTTAGAAAGAAAAATCAAGATTGGTTCTCGAGGTTTTTGTTTTGAATGAAAACGAATTAAGTCCAGTGAGAAGAAACAGAATTCCTAAACATTTTATATGCAAAGATGCAAAATATAGACTCATGCACCAAAATTATTTATTAGGTTCTAATTCTAGGTTTTAATTTTATCACAGTTAAAAATAAACACTGCTTTAATTCACTCATATTAAATTTTTATATTTATCTTTCAAAAAGCTAAAAAATCCTCCATCAATAATTAATAATATATTTCTTACAGAAATATAAATCCTTAAAATATTGTAAGATATGTCATTCTATAACAAGAATTTATTCAAGTAAAAGAGAAATGCATATTCAGTATGTAATTTTTACACAATGAATATTTTATAAAACAAAAAACAGCATAAAATATTATAAAGTCTAATTTTTTGGTATCAAATATAAGAAATTTAGATCTAAATGATTCTAAATTCATTTAGATAAAGATCTAAATGAATTATCAGTATGCCTTGTACGGTATCACCGAGAATGGGAAAAGATGTAAAAGACTTGCAGAAACATTAGAGAATGGCTTGTCCGAAACTCGAACCACGGACCTCTCGAAGTATCCGCCGAGCGTGCTGACCTCTACACCACGAAGGCATGCTAGGAAGACGGGAGAAATACCTTATAACCCCTCTTTTAAAAGGCGACTGGGGATTAGGGGACCCAATCGCCACATTCTGGTGATGGAGAATCATCAGCCACCACCTTTTTTAGTTCGGGCGCCACTGTAGAGTCATTAGGATTTTTTTGAAGCAGAAGTCATGCAAAAGGCCCAATACCTTTCTAGGGACTCGAACTACGACCCTTTCGAATACGTGCCGAGTGTGCTGACCACTACACCATGAAGGCATGCTAAGAAGGCCAGAGAAATACCTTATATTCTCTTGTATTTGATTCAACTGAAAGTTTAACAGAAGACACCACTCGTGCTTACAGCACAGCCAGCATTTATGGCTTAGATGAAAAAAATAAGGAATTAATTAAGCAAATGTAAGTAGCCCAAAGGCTATACAAATAGAGGAAATGTGGAAGTTGGCTCTGACCTAAAGATGTTGTCACAAGTCTAATAGGCAGAATAACGCAACGCCACAGAATGCTACTCTCATGAGAATCAATTTAACAGCCTGGCCTTCAGCAGGCGAAACACGCTCCGATTCTATCCCCTAAAGCATTCCCTTATATGCTATCTGCTTTCTACCTCATATGAATTCAGGTGAGCTAGAAATTTACCATCGGGCAGGGAAATGGGAAACGAGAAGTCAAGAAAAGCATATTAACATAAAAAAACGCGTTAGTAATCTAAACGAAACCTTATATAACATAAATAACAAATGAATATGAACGCATGGAATATTTCTAACTTAATTTTAAAGTCAAACAAAATTTTTAAATACATTAAAAAAACAAGTTCTTCCTTTGTCAGGAATGAATTACTGTGTTTGTGTTAGTTGAGAAAGCATGAACGACATATGTACTTCACAAAGTGTGAACTATGTAACTTTTCCAACCAGTGAATGATTTGAGGCATTTTCATTACAGGGATGTTGATTTCAAACCTACCGAATGACATTCCCTAGACGATGATATAACACTGATATTAATTATCCTGGAGTGATGCTTTGATTAAATCTCAGTGTACTTAATGAGATAGAATTCAGAAGGCTGGTAATATGAGTTGATTGATCTGAGAGACTTTAACACTTCGGGATAAGGGTAAAGCATTAATATCATGTAATAAGTTACTCTACGAAGGAGAGGAAAGAAAAATCTCATATGAAAAATACGATGTTTATAAACAATACAAATTCAGCACTTCATCTGCAAACTTTTATAGTCATTCTACTAACTACCGAAATAAATGCTTGATTGTTCTCCGTACCGACCTTAGCTCTGGACTGTGGTATGCTAGGTAGTAGATACCTTCCCACTGGCTGGACATAATGGCTCTAAGTATGAACATAATGGCTCGAAGTAAATTAGCATGTGAGCCGTCGAGTCAGCAGTGAAAAAAATGCAAATATATTTCTATTTAACTGCAGGAAGATAATATACGAACTCCTTACAAAGACAATGTAAGAAATTGTGTGCAGTTCTGCCTGAATTCGCTTATTCATGAATTACATTGCTAATTTTTCTAGATTCTTTAAAATGAATAACATAGAACGCTGTAAAACTCTGGCACAAAATATAGCCACCGATTTTCCTGTGTTTTTACTACCAGTATACTTATATTTTTAAAATGCAATCAAATATTCACTTAATTTTATATTGGTATTAATCAATTAGGTTGACAGAAGAAAATTTATATTTGTTTTAATAATTCACATTAGAGTTTGGATAATATTTATTTCATTAGCTAAAAATTAAATAAATGTTGGCTCTGGTATTAATGACATGCTAAACCTAAATCTGGAATCGGCATATACATCAAGTCAATTTCAGTCCTTTGTTTTTGTTTGATTTAGTGATGAAAACTTTCACGCAGATACGAATGATTGAATAGTAATTTCTTTTAAGTACAACTGCACAGTTTAAGTACCCTTGCACCATGGCACATAGCCGTTTTCGCTGGTACTGAGGTCAAAAAAACAAACCGTAGCTTTTTCTTGGAATTTCATTTTAATTCAGGCGTCATTCTATTCGCTGTTCTATTTTTCTCAGTGTCAGACTTAATTTCAAAATCGCAATGGAATAGGTGAGAAACCCATGAAAATTTGTGATATTTACCACTTGGAAAATACGTTTGAAACTATGACGATGACAACATGCGAACAAACGTAATTTATAATTCTTTTTTCCACTAACGATACCACTTTATATTAAAAAAACTAAAACTTCAAATTTTAAAGCTTCTATCTTTAACACAACTGACCCAGAAGACAAATTTCATCTCAAACCTTTAATTTCTCATGGCCACTGAAGACAGTCAAAGAATTACCTTATAGACAGAGATTTATTTCATTTAATTTGAGAACAGGATGCGTTTTGAGCTCATTAATTGTGAGAAAGGTATGTCATGTATGCTTATTTACACATCGTCATCAAGAAATAATATAAAATCTTTTTAATTTCGTTTACAAATGTAATGTTCCTCAATCCTTTGTACAGCTATAATGTTGAAGAACCTAGTGAGCTAGCAGCAAATTATCGCTGAGTTCAAGTAGTTTCTACAGAGACTTGAGAAGGATTAAAATACCCTTTTATTCACTCAAAGAAATAATAAGATGTGGCCTCTTCTTGGGCTTACAGAAAAGCCTCTACTTCGGCTTTTAAATCAGCATGAAAATAAGAAACTAATCTAATGCTAAACTAAATACACCTAAGCTAAGCTAGACAGAAATACCAATGTAGTTGGCATTTAAATTAACCTAGCCGGCGATTCTACACGAGCATGTACAATAAGGCTGAGCGGAGTAGATTCAAGAACGAAGTAGCCAGAAGGCAAACATGCGCCACTGAGGACTCCTAAGCACTCTCTCTCTCGAAGTAAGTTAAACTTTCCTTAAATACTTCTTATAACTTATTTGCATTCAACGCAATTCTAAAAACTTATTCTGGTAGCGAGTTGTAAATGAGAAAATAGAATTGAAAGGTATATATATATAACGCAAATTAAAATAAAGTAAAAATACTTTTTAAATTCATCATAGATTCACTTCAGAATAAATCACGTGCAGAAATAAAAAAAGCCAGAAATACAGAAGCAAACTGTGGCAAGAAATACGGCGCAAAATATGTCAAAAAAAAAGAACGATATATAAAAATTTACATCTTTCGCTTCATCGTCATCTCGGGGATTGGTCCAAAGAAAGCAGTAAGTAAATAAAACAGACTATTTCTAAAGCGGCAAAGAGAGAAATTTAAAGTTTGAAATTTAAAAATAGCTTTAGAAAAACAATGAAAGAAATCTGTGTTTTTATGGATTCCAGTCCCTACAGACCAAAGTAAAACAAGACAAAAAATTTTTAAATTATAGCATCAGGAACATGAAAAAATTCAAAAAGAATACAAAGAAACTGACACATTTATACAATTATTTTGAGTCCAAAAACAAAGCTTTCAAAAATAATAATACAGTTCTTGAAAACAAAACTATATCCAAATTTCCAGTATAATATTTGAAAAATAAAATGATGAGCAAATTCTGAAAACATACAAGCCGTGATAAAAATATATTAGTATATAAAACATAAAAAATAAGAAAAAAATTGATGTGAGTGAACCGAGTCCAAAAACTAGTAAAAAATGTAAATCAGAAATAAACCAACATATGTGAAAAGTAAAAGAAAGTAGATGTAAATTTGACTGCCCATCTTAAATATTTAACTTGAGTAATATACCCATTGAGCAAGCTATCTTTATTTTAAGTATCTCAGAAAACGCTTATTTTTGAATTTTTACGCTTTCGTACACTGTTTAATATTTTATACATTTGAATTTCCGGGAAAGAG
>KK122502.1:12802-24152 GCA_000611955.2 Stegodyphus mimosarum
AGTTATTCAATTTATAGTCATTCTCTCTGTCTCTTAAGCAATATTTACAATTGAGAAGAATTGCAGCTTTAAAGGATTGCCACTTTCCTGCCATGTGTGATTTTGGGTGTAAATGGTTAGAACATTAAGATAGCAAGTAGATTCATATTTCGAATTCCGGCGAGAAAACAGCTAATTTATGTTTTACAGTCGCTCATAAACTAAACCTAGTGACCGATAACTCGTCATCCAGCAGATGTGGTCATCTAGGTCTCGTTCCTCTCCCCAGTCCTTATTAAATTAGAAAGAGTACAATTTTTTAAGAAAGCAGTTTTGCACTAACCAGAGATTAGGAGATCTGTAAATACAGTTTCCGCGAATTATTTTATCTTTCGAATTAGTATCATGTTTCTAATTATTTTATCATGTTTCGTGTTCTCAAAATTTTAATAGTCTGTGCAAGCTCGAATGGCAAATTATTTGCTATTTAATAAGAATTTAGTAAATATATCTCTTGTATTTAGAAATATATTGAATTTTACGTTTCTGTGAGTGGCGGCATTCTAGTTTTTGTTTCAATCCATAACCAAAAGCTAGTTAAATACGTGTACTATTTTTGATAATATATACTTGAAAAGTTATGTATATTTTGTGTCCATATCTGCTTGTATTTACTCGTTAATACTTTGTTGGAATCATGAATAATCGAATATGAAATCGCTTTTTTTGTCTCCATTTTCTTCTTAGTTTCATCATTATCAGCCACATTCAATTTTAAACTCTCTTATCAGGTTTAAAATATAACACCCAAAGAAAAATAAGATGCTTTCGCTCTTAACTTTTACTGAAATTCTGATATTTACGTTTTCTCCAAGCCAAATAACTGAAAAGAAAATCATACACCGGGAAAAATTCAGTTTGAAAAAAAAAAGAAACTAAACATTTGTAAAAAGGTAATTTTTCTCAATATGACGTATTGAAAATTATATTGCAGACGGTGAAACCTTCTCATTCTACTATGAAGGAATGAATATTCTTTAGTAATTTGAACACAAATATAATGGAAATATTAAGCATTCGGTCTTCCTTCATCCGCCTGCTTTCGAAAGAAGGAAAACCTTTTTCATCCATTTCAAGACATGTGCCAAATCTATTCTTTTCGATGATATGGCGCTCTTTGATTTTATTTTAATTTTTTTGAACAGGATGTTTTACCCCCCTCTTCTGCCTCCTACAGGAATAAATGGAGCGGAGCAGCAGAAAAGAATGAAATCACAAGCCTCATTGAACAAAGTATGGAACAGTTTCCTTTAATTTTTATTATAAATAATGCTAGATTACGTCATCATGCATGCTTTGTATCGGCTATTTCTCTAGCGGTTAACTAAAATATATTCATAACCAAAAGATCTATTATACATATCCATGTAAATTAGAACTCTACATTTAAATTCAAAAGGAGACATATATATTGTCGTCCATAATGTTAAAGAACGGGAACAAATATCAATATGGATGGAGCCATCAGTAAAAATAGCGCAACTGCTGGCCAAATAAATTAAAGTCCAAGAAATTCATGGCAGCGCAAAAATTATAAGATCATCGATAATAAAATTTTTAAGAAACTGATATAGTGAAAAGTGAAAGTATGAAAAATAGATTGCGAGGGAAACCTCATCTATTGTAATCATCTATTAAAATCGCGGTTTATGTCTTGCTTAGATACATAATCTAAATTATGACGGAAGTTACTATAAAGAATACTGCAATATTTTAGTTAGGGAAATAGTATGTGCAGCTCAAGTACATAGGTTTGTTATTTGAACACAGCAAAGCCCGCGAAGACTATCTGCTCAAGGGCAGTGCTGCCTCTGTAGAGGACTAAAACAGGTTCGTAGTAACGTTATGCATGAGAAAAATATGAAAAACCAACCTTTCAGCCAGTCTCAGTCACTTGGGTCCTAATTAAGGACGAGCTCCCTGTATCCCGCAGTGTTTAATACAACATCCATTGGTGGGGCTTTGAAATGCATGCATTATTTTATTTCATTAATTAATTCTGATACAGCGACGTCACCTAAATTTTTTTTACTTATGAATTATGTGGATTACTGTAAAGTATGCATAAGCCACCTGCCTAAGGGTAGAGATAACTTTATGAAGGACTTTATTGGGGGAAATGGATCTATTTAGCATTACGCATGGGAAAAACTACGAAACTTCTTGTGCAACCAACTTGCTCATCGGAATCTGAGCTCAACATGAGCTAACAGTTTTCAGTGATTTCAACTGTGCTGCTGTTAGGTTATATGTTTCTAAGCAGTTAATTATTTTGTGCCTTTTATTGCTTTATACACTGAAACTTGTTTCTTCAACAACTGAAAATTTTTCTTCAACAAATGGACATTTTGCATTTTTGAAAACATTCGTCAGGAATTGGACATTGAGTCATTGAGCCTTAAGTCATTGAGTCCATCCTGAGAGCATGCCCAGGCGGTACCAAAAAGCGCCAACAGAATTACAATCACGGGAAAGAGGATGATTCACCACAATTTTCATTGAAAACAACTTGATGGCAAATCCATAAGGTCTCCGACACGTGGTTTCTAGCTCTAATATCTCCAGAAGACTTATTTGCTCGTCAATATTTTAAGTGATTTTATTTTTATGTCGCAAAGAAAGTATACACTTAAAAAAGCACTCATGTCTTCTCTGGGATTCAAACCCGGGCCAAAGGGTATAGGATGAGGCTTTACTACCAACTTGCTACTCAGGCGGCTATAGCTTAACACTTTTATTCTTACCTGAGTAGCGAAGCCTTAGAATTGGATTATTGATACCAAATGAGAATTAGACGAATTTCTTACTGTGTCATAGCAATGACAAAGGCTGCTCTCACAGCAGATAGCTGAATAAAACGTGCATTCAGGAAGCAAGATAGCTGAATGTCTGTGGTGACAATTACTCCTTACGGTGTCATAGCATTGTTCACTTTGATTGCACAAATAAGCATCGAGGTATCTCGGATAAAATGCAAAAGTACGTAGATATTCTTTTTTTCCGTCTTCGACTCTACCGTACATACATAACCATTATTCTATAGTTAGGTGAAAATATTTCCGATTTCTAGATGTATCTTCTAGTTCTTCACATACCAAAGCAAACCACTAATTCCAGTTATTGATTCACTGGCAGCATATATAAAAAGAATTGTGGATGAACGCAGTGTAAGATGTGTCCCAAACTGTTTCAGCATTTTTGTCGAGTTCATATTACGCAATGTTATTTAGAGTACAAAAGTCAGGTATTGTGAATTATGGGATTAAAACGCTTCAGTTCGTAGCTTAAGTGCCATTAAATCGAAACCTACGATTGACCCTGGGGCAGGTAATAAATATAATACTTCTATTTGCAAGAATTACCAAGAGCAAATAATAAGTACTTATACTGCAAACATAAGAAATATGTTAATCTGAGTTGTCAGGCCTGACGTTACACTGACATTAATGCACTTGCAATAAGATGTTTTAAAAAGGAATGGAGAATAATACAGATGTATTTCAATTTACCTCCAATGAGTAAAATACCTTCAAAAATTGTAGAAATTTAGAACAAAAATTTAAAAATTACATATTTGTTTCTGGTGTTTAAATCAAATTCTTTAGCTGTCGTTTAAAGGTTTTTTAAAATAAATTAGTTTAAATTTTAATAAACTAAATTGTTGATACTACTATACCTACTATATATATGTAATGTATATATATTACATAAATACAGGGTGTTATAAAAGCTCTATATCCCAAGTAATTGTCCCACAGAAAAATGTAGGTGTTCATAGAAACTGTAATTTATTTGCCATTTATTCGCTGTGCGTCAAAAAGATGAAAAATATATTTATTTCAAAATAACTTCTATATCATAACAGCAAAAAGCCTTTTATACAAAGCTATGAATTGGAAAGAATGACAGACTAAGTAAGATCGACTATAAATATAACACCGTTATTTGCCATCAATATTTTTACGAAAGCGCTTTGAATAATTATACACTATCGTCTCCTTTAGTTGCAGCTGAACTAAACTATCACAGATTTCTGAGAACATTTGTGAAACTACAATTAGCTGGGAACGCCGCCTTCTATAAACATGAAAACGTATAAAAAAAGGAAAAACAAAGCAAGTGTCATCTTGGGAGAAAACTGGAATCAGATTAAGGCAACAGAAATATATTTAACTAAAAGAACTTTTTTTAATGATTCTTACACATATTTAAGTGAGTTGTTTCGAATCAAAGCGGTTTAAATAAGATTCTTTACTTTTTTTGGATTCATTGTTGCTGATGACACATCCGCTGTTTTCTACGCCAAATCAAGCAATTAACCTGAATTAATGTCTAATTTAATATTAACAATAAAGGTTAATTATATTGACAGTGACACATATAATCTTGCAAACAGTGGCGGAAGGAGAAACACAAATGCTTCAGATAGAATGCTAAAGAATACCGTCAAACGTTTAGAATTAAATATGGTGTGTTTTACTTCACAAAAATCTGTGCGAGTTTTTCACATTCCCTTTCAATATCGTATCGAACCAACTTTCGTCCATAAACTTCACCACACTCAACTTGCTGAAAGTTTCACTAAGTTATTTATTACCTAATATTTTCTTTCAAATAATTCCACCAGAATAATTTGTAAAGTAAAAGGGATGCCGGTAACCCTTGTTTTGTCAAACGCAATGGCCTTTTCATGACTTATGTCAATTCTAGGTATTTTAAACAAATCGATAGAGGGTAAATATATAACTAAACGAAGCAGTGTTTCGCTCATATCGCCTCGAAAAAAGCACTTACGCCTATGGCTGATAGATTTATTAGAATTTCTATTCAAGAAAATTGTACTATTGGACAGCATCAACTCTTAAAATAGCTTTTAAGAGTTGATGTTGTGCCAAGCTCACGAGAATACTTTCCAAGTCATAAAAGGGCTCTTTTTATTTGTGCGAAAGATAAATCCATAAGACGAAAACGTTTACTCGGATGATTATTTTTTTAAGTCTACTTACTTCATGTCTTCATAAAAAGGGAAGGAGGATTAGTTCAGCAGCACTGTGCTCGTTTGACATAAAAAAAAATTATCTTGTTTTCAGAAACATGAAATTTTTGTGAAAATTGAGCAAAAGATACGTTTAAAACTTTTCTATGCAGTAGGTGCATGAATAATAAATGATTACTGAAAAAATAAAGCAAATTTTACTTTATAAAAATGTCTAGACACATTTTCCAACGAATTGAAAATTTCCCACAAAAGTTTTGGTAGATAATTGTACTACAAAGAAAGAAAGGAGAGAACTTTAAAAATCTTTTCTTTCTTTTATAATAATTGCGTATACGCCATTTGTTCTATTACACAAGAATAAAAATAGGAAAAATGAAGTAACTTGGAAATCTTTAGCTTAACAATTATTTTGCTTTTTGTGCGTGGAAAGTCTCTAAATGTGCATACCAAGAAGCGTTACTAATAATGTTCTATTAATGGCAAAGTGAACTTAAATAATACTTGTTCAAAAGTTATTATATTGCGGATTAATTATTAAGAATACATGTTTCAAATATGTAAATGTATAAAATCATAATGTTCTAGTGGATGAAGTTATAAGCATAGAATAATAAAGACTACAATTTGGAAAGAAAACCAAAGTACATTTGAATTTACGAAAATATAGTATAAAATATTATTGATTATTAAAAGTGAAAGGAATTTATAAAGCTACTTTCGTGATTTGCTATGCAAGCGGATCTTTCTGGGAGCACCATTATTAAAATGCGCATTCGATTATGCAAGCTTATTTTTTAAGTTAACAACGTTAATGACACAAAAGTTTTATACTAGTATAATGACCAAACAGAGTTATACTTTTTGAGTTCTGTTTCTGTGCCGTTCATATGGTTAATTGATTCTTCTAGTAATATTGATGCAAACTACAAAAATATCTTACATAGATTATACATGTCAACTTACCTGCCCCACGGCGTTGCGTACACTGGCTTAGTTTTATACTATGACAGTAGCGAATCTGGGAGCACAATAACACTAATCCGATTCCTATGGCCAGAAGGGCAGGCAATGCTGTTCCGGAAGGTACCGTCCATGATGGCAAGAAGTGTGCTTTATCATTAGACTTCCCTGCCCTTCGTGGTCTCCGTGCACCCTCGGATTGGTGACCCTCTGTTGTCGGTTCAGCGAGGGGGGGAGCGAAATAGAGTTCTAATTTTTAAAACTCCGCCGCAGTGCAATGAGAATCCCACTGCGAGCGGTTTATGAGTGCGTAACGAAGATTCCCTCTTGGAGGCTTTTTGATGATTTTCTCAACCTCCCTCTTCATACTGTTCGTCCATGTAGTGCCACAATCCAGTGATGATGGAACATGCATTTGTAATAGACTTAACTTAGGTAGTAGCCGCAGACTTTCAGTTGCAAAAACAGTTGTTGAATAAAAAATACTGAATAATGTTCTAAAATTCTGAAAATTTATTTGTTTAAAATAACTCACCTATTTCTAACAATATGCAAACTGAAAAAAAACCGTTATCCGAGTTTAATGGGTTCCATTTTCAGCTGGTTTTCGGGGCTGAATTTGACCATATCTTGAATGGAAATAACTCCTAAAATTGGTAGATGGCTCGAAGGCCACGTAAATGAAATCCCCAAGGAAAAATGTTGGTATCAACAAATTGTACACGGGGATAAAATATCGAGGTTATCATATTCCAAAAAAAGGTATTATTAATATGTTAAATTTGAAAGGAAAAAACATCCAGCTGAAATCAAAAATAAAAGATAGCCGCAAAACCACATACCGTTCGAACAAGACTGTTTGAACGCAGGTGAATATTGAGAAAGTTATGTCTATGATCTTGAAAGAAAATTTACTGATTCAAAGATACATTATGTCGGAACTAGGAATGTCTTCTGGTACTGTAAGTAAAATTATTTATAAAGACTTGAAGTTCTAAGAGATGTTTAAACAAACATTTCTTCTACTTTTAACAAAGTATATTGCGGGAAGAGAAACAAATTGTATAAAATTATATAAAAACAATTTAGCTGTTAGTAAATAAGCATGTTCCGTAGCGTAGGATTAGGCATTAGTGACATGTTTCAGTGACTATAAGAAAAAAATCAATTTTCTGTTGCTCAGCTGATGAAATGATCATACTAATTGGCTTCGTACAAAAACGTTCCCAACGGGATTCATGACTTTTGCAGGATTTTGTTACGACGGTAAAATAAAACTCATAAAAATTCTGAAGTATGACTAAAATTAACTCACTCTACTATCAGCAGAATATTGCAGAACTAATTTGAAAGACCAAGAAATTCCAGTCATATATGAAAAGAACTTCAACAAAATTGAGCTTGCTGTGGACAAATATACGAAGGTCTTACGAATGAAGAAAACTTTTAACTGTTTATCAATGTTCTTTAATAAATTCAAAAAGTAGTTTTCCATGTAATATTTATAAACATATTTATTACAGATTAGTAGTAAAAATGAGAATAAAGAATTTCCCTATGAATAATCAGTAATAGTTTATTTTGAAATTTAATGTTCAAAATAAGGGTCGTAATTCATGGAAAATTGAAAGAAAGTGCGTGATCATATCTGATATTATTATCGCTTATAACAAATATGTCAAATATCAAAACGCGCCAATTTGTAAATTCAGGTATGTCTTGAAAATTTTAAATAAAATTTCTAATTTTTTCTGGTAAGCCTAGAAATGATAACTTTGAGATGCGTAAAAGTTTATATTTTATAATTCAAAATTCTCTAGAAAAAATTATAAAAATTGTTAAAATACACAAATTACAAAAATAAACGAGAAAAAAATTATCGAAATTTATTTAGATTTGACAGAAACTGTCAAATAAGTTTAATAAAATCAGATATCGCTACAACCAGTTACAGTATATATCAAATTTAAATAGCATTGAGGAGTTAAAAGTTCTGAAAGGCAGTTTTTTGAAAATTAGTCTCGCTGTATTTACAAAGCTGAAACTTTGGAATACTTTGAGGCATATAATCGAAATATGGAAAATACTAATATGTCATTTCAGAAAAGTCCGATTTTGTGTCAAAATAACTATATTAGAACAATGCCATATATAAATCTTATAGATATCTTAATTTACACTTTTGAGGATGTAAAATGCAAGTTGAATTTCATCAATCGACCCAGAAGGACGGCAGCTATAAAATTATCCCTCCTTTTTTAGTGGTAATACCATAGTTTAATAATCCCTGATTTACACTTTTCAATAAATAAAAGTACATGAGGGTAAAAGTATATGCATTTAAAGATAATGCTTTCATTCATTTTTGTTGATTCTTTGCAATATCTGGATCATTTTTGTAATAAAAGCAAAGGAAGAAGTTTAAGTTTCCTATCTGCAGCCGCATTCAAAATTTCAGAACAAACTATGCTGAAGAAAGTTTAAATTTAATTTATCAAATGGTCTTAACACATCAAATAGTTTATATCAACTTCAGGACATAAGTCCAGTTCTTCCACGTCATCAAATATCTATCCAAAAACTGCAAGTGATTTGAACAAATTAAATACCGTTAATAATTTTAATTTTGTCTAAATATTAGATTGTTTATCTATAAAATCTAGCTATTTCCATAAATTATGTCGATTCAATTTGATAAGACAAGTAAATTAGAAGCACGCAACTTGGTTTAGAGAGAAAAGGTAAAAAATAAAACGTTGTTACAATGAAAAAGGAGAATAATTTAAGATTTATATATAAAAGTTTTCCTAATATCGGGTTTCAACGAAAGTTTCCGGCCACCGCAAATATCAACTGCGCAAACAGTTCGCATTTTCGACTTCAATCATATTTTGTCAAGCAATATTTGGCATTTGAAGAAAGACACTAGTTTTAGAACAATATGTTGTGAAATTTGTAATATCGTTATCATCAAGTACAAGGTGTCTGAAATGGAACTTTCACGCTACCAGATAAGAACCATCATTTACTTTCAGTTCTGTTGCAAAACGTCAGGTACAGAATGTCACCAACTCATATTTATAGCTTTAGGTACTAATGTTATATCTTATGACACTGTGAAGTTTTGGAACCAAAGTTCAAAAACAAGACTATGACATTCAAGAAGCAGAGCTCTGTGGCCGGCCTGCTGATGTTGTTGAGACCTGTCTGTAAGAGGAAGAAGATCAGTATGCAAACACTCGACAGCTTGCTAAGGAGTTAGACGTTATTCCATGTCCGTTAGTCACGCTATTCCTCGCAAAATCTTGACGTAGAAGTTCAATCGCTGGGTGCCACATGAGCTGACTCGGGCAGATAAGGACAGACGCGTTCGATCCTGCAATAATCTGCTGGAATATCAAAGCAAAAATAAAATTCTGGACACAAATCACTTATGATGAAAAGAGGATTTACTTTAACAACACAAGCCGAAAAGGGACGCAACGCAAAACGCAATTTGATAAACAAAATGATCATGCTTTGTATCCGGTGGGATTGCCGTGTCATCAACCAGAAAGAGTATCTAGAAAAACCTAAGCACTCAACAGTAAGGTATACAGCGAGATACTAGTCCATGCTGACGCTGCTATCAAGGAAATACGTCGAACTGAGTTCCGGCTCAAAACGGTAATGTTTCATCAAGGTAATTCAAGATCAGATGTGTCTGCATCACCGGCTGGAATCTATATGGACTCGAATGAGATCCTTTTCCACACCCGCCATATAACCTCGACATTATTCCTTTGGGCTTCTATCTTTTTTTCGTACCTGAAGCTACATCTTGCTAGTGAAATGTTCCATTCTGCACAGGACGTCCGAAATGAGGCTGATCTGCTTTTGGACTCGCGGCCACAAAGTTTATGGGCCGAAGGCTTTGAAAAACTACAAAAACGTTGGTAGAAAATCAGATTTGGGTGGTGATTACTACGCGCACTAAAGGTATTCTTTTCATTTTTTTCTCCCTTTATTAAGAACGTCTTTTGGCGGACCACTTTCTTTACTACCATATATTAATCTAGGCTTGGATCAAGGAGTATATCCCAAAATCGAAAACAATAGCACCATACGCCTTGTCTTTTATCATATTTAATACGAATTCGAGCCATATACAGTTCCTTAAAAAATCAAACTGTTTTTTTTTTTCATTGGCAGAAATAATGTTACTGTAGGAAACTGCTGATTGGTATGGAACAGTTCAACACATATACGCCTTCTTTTTTGTTTTAAAGATAGATTTTCTATATTTTACTATCTCTCTCCCTTTATGTCTCCTTGCATATTACACACATGAAGTCTAGGAGTTAAACAAAGTAATTATTTATAGGATTAAAGTAATTGATTGATAGATTGAATAAATTTGTATATTTAAACTGGTACCTTTTAGCTTTACAGCTCTATGTTCCAATTAATACATCATGATGAGTAACGAAGGCGCTATTAATTACTTGCGTTTTACGAACTAGAAAAATCCGATAACTTTCATTGACATTCTTCCTCAATATTCACACCGATACGAAGTTTAAATTAATTTAACAGAATATATTTATTGCTTAAGGAAATTTAAAAACTAGCCAGTTTAATTTAATGAATTAACTAATTCATTATTAAAACTCGAGAATAAGTAAAAATTAGAGCAGAAGCTTCGTGTTTAAAGTAAAGTGTTAGTGACTGTAAAGTAGGACTGTTTCTGGCTCTAAATAAATTGCTTAGAGTTACTTAATTTATTAAAGTAAACTTCGCGGAATAAAAAATCTTTCTTAGCGTTTGGGAGACAGAAAAAGTAAAATCAAACTTCTTTTAGAAATAGAGGAATCTGCTTGTGAAGAGAGGATCGATTTTTTCTCCTGTTTTGAATAACAATAGCGAAAAATTTTAACTTTTATTTGATAAATGTGGAATTGAAGTAAATGAGGATGAAGCATTTAAAATGTGGTTTCCAGTGGTTTCTTGGGAAGGAAAATACTTTTATTTTGTAATGTTGTTGGGAGAGGTTATATTAATTAACCAACTATTCATAATTTCAATCTTTAAGATATTTTCCCCTTTCCGTATTACTCACCAAATGAATAGCTACAGAGCGTGTTTCTAACATTACGTGCGCGCAATGTTGTTTGCCAGCTCTGATAATTGTTATTACACTCACGTTTGTGAAAATTGCAACACCAAGAAGGAATCGTCATAATTGAATGCAATTTAATACACAGTTGAGTGGTAGTGGAATGATTAAATGTTCAAAGCAAACAAACAAGAACAAGAGATCAGAATCAGTATTTTGTGTGGCCACCACGCGCCGCAATAACTGCTGCTACACGA
>KK122502.1:24984-78159 GCA_000611955.2 Stegodyphus mimosarum
GAGGCTACTGCACGATACGACAATCCAGCTTCACGAAGGCCGATGATTCTCCCTCGTTCAAACTCTGTAAGTTGTTCAAATCTCGCTCTCTTTCGTCGACGAGGCATAAGTACAGATTGAGTTAACGTTTACCACTAGCAGATAACCACCGATAACCATACACGCCTCGCTACAGCCGTCTATTTATTCGGATCCATCAGCCGTTCAGAGGGCGCTGCTCAGCATACGCATGCGCTACGGATTTGCAATTCTAATCATTTGCATATCATGCGCTACTTTGCATTTCCTGAAAATTTCAGCTCACTCGCGTAAGTCCTTCATGGTGTTGCAATTTTCACAAACGTGAGTGTATTTGGTTTTGTGTTCTGTGGCTGCCGACACTTCTGCTGATTGCGATTAATTCTGACCCTTCGATAGAGTTAGTGAAACAAGTTCTAATATTATTTAACTATATAGTTATTCATTAGTGTTCCACGCTGAACTTAAATTTGACTGTTCTATTTAGTTTCAACACCTCGAGTTATTGTTATGTTGTAGCACAAGAAAGGTCTTTGTGCTCTAAATTTCTATTTAAAAGTAAAGGGTTGTTTTTGACCTTCTTATGACTTTGTCGTTGTTTCAGACATTGCGATAATTCGCTTTATGTCTTTTAACATTTTTGGACTTATTAGAGTTACCATATAGTATAATCTTACAATGTTTATTAGCCCAAAGGGTACTTGCCCAGAAGGCTGTTAATTTCGTTTTGGCATTTTGCGTCGATTCACTTTTCAAACTGTTGCCACCAACTATTACAGTCCGGTATTATGTGTAAATAAATTAAATAATGAAGAATCTGCATAAATGTATGTATGTTTCTCGCATTTAGATACAACAACGGTACCTAGAGCCATCAAATTTTGAATAAGGTAATTCTCCACCAACATAGACAGGCATGACAACACTGTACAAAAAAAAGGAAAAAAAATTATCTCCAGCGCGCCAGACTGTGTATCGGAAATTCTAAATATATGCTCATTTTAAAATTAGATTGCGATATTGCTATTGAATTGAATTTTATGGCTTAAGCTTGAAGAATATGATATTTAATAAATAAAAATAATTCACAAAACGTTAAAAAACGCCCCTTTGGGCGTAATGTAAAATCTGAAAGCTTTCAGATTTATTTTTTTAACCTCATTACATTTTTTTAATTATAAAAAGTGTGCCTAGTTACGACATTTGAATCCCTAATATAACTATAACGGCTGCCTCATTTTACTAAAATTTGTTAATGCTGCATAATTTTTTCCGTTTTTTAAGTTAATCCTAGTATTTTTAAAATGTGCACTAAAATAAAGTGTTTCTAATTTCCAATCTCCTTGCTCATAGGATTCTTTGTATTTCTTTTTTAATCGGGCATGAAATTCGAAAACTCAATAAACAGTTCATAGTTGGAAATGCACGCAACTGAAACGCAGCCGATTTCCAGTTTAACTGAAATGTGTTACAACCGTATTTTAACCCAGTTAAAGGCTACTACGCTTATCCTATGCCTGATTTTGACATTTGTATTATGTACAACCCAGCTATTTCTTTATCGTTTTAATTTTATGACTTGTTCGCTAAGAGAGTACCACCTACTTAGTCATTCAAATCATTCAAGCATTCTGGCAAACTCTCAGTTCTTCCAGTTTTTACAATCGCAAACTTTGTGCTATTAATGAAATCAATGCATAAGAAATAACAAAGATTAGTCATATGCTATAATCAATGAATTTCTCGAAAGTGATTACCATTTATGTAACGGACTGAATACTATTATATACATCAAAAGTCATAAGCTTGAAAGAGAAAAGTTCACACAGAAAATTTTCTTAGTTGTTTTTGTGAACATAAGCTTCTTCGTCTATTTGTGAGGGCTTTTCAAAATAATATTTTATTGCAACAGACGTAATAGATTTAAAATAAAGGTAACATGATATTTAAATAATAAATACGAAATGACTAATTATAAATTATTCCCGTATAAATTCCAATGCGTGAGTAATCAAGTAATGAAACATGAGCATTAAACATGAGCATGAAATTATGCGGGAATGTGACACCAGTCGGCGTCTGAATGAAAATATAAAATTTTCAACAGAAGAAATGGAAAAACTAGACAACTGAAGACTGGATTTCTCGTGAATAAAGGAAGTTTGGAAACATTGTTCGTGTTGATATTGCAAGAAATTTCAAAACTACAAAACACATGTACAAAGAAGTTTGATCTTTTATATTCAATAATAAAGTTCTAGGGATTACATTTTACTCTTGTAACAAGAAGGATAAATTCCTTTCTGAAGAGAGTGCTTAAAAGATCACAAAGCAAAAATGACGGTTTTTCACTGTTTACTGCGCGGATTTAACAGATCTTGTAGGTTAAAAATAAAAGATTTAAGGACAAAAATGTTTCATATACGTTTTGGTGTTTTTAATATGAATTGGACGCAGATATAGTGTGTTTAATTTGAAAAATTTAGACAGAGATACGGTATTTTATTACGTATTCATAATAATAATAATAAACAGATTGATGTTTATTATTATGAATTGTATATATATCTACATATTTAATTTCATTTACGCTTTCAGTTCTTTAGATAATGTTCTCTTTGTTTAAAGGTAAAATTTTGATTTGAATTTTTCCCTAAAGTATTTCATTATTTCACTTATGTTTTCAATTCTTTGAATAGAGTAATATTTTCTTTTTTCCTTGCCAGAATTTTCGGGTGAATTATTATAAATAAAATGTATTGAAATAATTCATCTGTTAGTTCGGGGCACATAAAAGTGAGGATTTTTGTGTAAGAGAGATTTCAGTGTTCCTCCTCCTGACGAAGTGGCATTGAAGTTGACTGAATTCCTCTTCTATTTTGTTCTCTTTTCTTTAAATGTTATTGATTTTTTAATTGGGGTATTGATTGTTTATAGTGTTTCGGCTTTAACACTTTTGTTTAAATTCTTTTTTGCATTTATAGGATTATTTGAAATTTGTTACTTATGAATTTCAGTTTTTGTATTTTTTGAAAAATTCGTTCTAAATTTCCTACTTTATGTCTTTACTGATAATTTTTCAGCAGCTTAATGCGCAAAAATGCTAGGCATGATTACATTACATTTAAAAAAAATGTTTTGTAATTACATATATATAATTTTACTTTTCAGAACTCTTCAGGTTTAAAATAATATTTCTATACAACTTTTTTTAAATATTTATTCTACACTAGAAATCTAAATAACTTATACTTAAAATACCGACTTAAATTTATTCCAATAATGAATTGCATTTAGAGAATGCGCATTAAGCGCATTTGAAGAGAATGTATGTGAGAATATTCAAATATAAAAAATAATGCTATTACAATTACCCCAAATTAAAACGCATATATTTAAAAAATTAATAGGATAAATTTCCTCCTATGAAACACACAATTAAAACTATTACAATTATGTACATAAGTTTTTAAAAGGAAAATTTATAACCCTTCGAAGAACTTTCGCGCATTATGCTGCTGAAAACTGATCGGTAAATATATAAAGAAAGGAATTTTGACCCAAATTTTCGCGAAGACCGAAAATTGAAATTCAAATGAACTTCATAAAATCCTATAAATATAGAATAAGAATATTTTAAAATGTAAAAAGGAAAATAAACCATCACAAGAAAAACAAAAAAAAAAAGAAGAACATAAAAGAACAAGAAAGAAGAGGTAATTCGAACTTACAAGTTCGACATACCTCCTTCTGACTACGTTATGGCAAAGCTGATTGAATTCCTCTGTATTTTTGGTTCTTTTGTATTCCTATTTGAGTTTTCTTGTGATGGTTTATTTTCATGTTTAAATTTTAAAATGTTCTTATTCTGTATATATGGGATTTTATGAAGTTCATTTGAATTTCAATTTTTAGTCTTTGTAAAAAATTGGTTCTAAATATCTTTCTTTATATATATATATGTACATATGTGTATGTGTGCGTGTGTATTGTGTGTATATACCTATAACACTAGGGAACAGCAATTTTGTTGCCTTAGATCTGTCGCTTGTTTTTGACAAACATTTGACGTCTGAATCCAATAATAGCCTTAATTCTTGTCATTTTTTAAGCTACAGGATACTCTCTTTTTGCATCAAAAGTGGCACAGTATATGTATATAAAAAACATACAGGGAAAACGTAATGTATTGTTCCCAAAGGAGAGTTTTTTCGTACAAAGGCTATGTATAGTTACTCAAGTTAAATTTGTGCATGTAAATAGTGAAGGTTTTTACCACACGGTATACATGCATATTATTGCAAAAATGTTCTATTATAGCTTTTTAGGGAATGTTTAATCTATAGACAATCTCTCTTGAAGCTCCAACAATAGTTAGCCATTATACACTAGTTATCAAAAATTAAGGAAAAATCACAAAAATAGCGATAACTCCCTCAAAAATAAGCCAAACCGTGTAAAATTTGAATATGTTGCCAAGTAAGAGTAGCTGAGTAGAACTGAAATTTGCAAATTAGTGGCGCTGCACTCAGAATACGTCATATGCGAGGAGCATAAAAGTCCATGTTTGAGAGCAAACCCTCATATTCCACTGTGAGAGTAACATCAGAAATCTGAGATAGCCAATTCGTAACAATGGCCTTCAGATATCATTTGCGTGCAGAACTACTATGGAGAGCTGCTAGGAGACTAGAAGCAGAACAAAGTCACACAGAAGTGGCCAGATGGCTAAATGTGAGTCCTTCTGTGGTTCATAGACTTTGGAGGCAATTTCAAACCACAGATTCGGCATCTAGGAGTTTCAGCCAAGGACGTTCAACTGCTACGACGAGCGCCGATGACCGATATTTGACATTATGTGCACGTAGGTATAAAACCGCTTCTCCAACTATTCTTAGATCCTCCCTTGCTGTAGCCACCGGAAGGTTGGTGCCAACGCCAAGCTGTCCGTAGAAGGCTTCACGAAGTTGGTCTGTATGCGAGGCGACGAGCCATTTGCCTGCCGTTCATGTCACGCCATAGGAGGGACCGTTTGCAATGGGCACGACAACATGTCCACTGGACGCCTGATCAATGCAGGGCTGTTCTCTTTACGGATGAGTCCAGGTTTAGTCTAGAAAACGATAGTAGGCGTTATTTGATATGAAGAGAACCTGAAACACGTTACCATCCGTCAAACATCCGTGAAAGAGATGCATACGGAAGAGAGAGTGTCTGTGTTTGGGATGGCATCTCTTTGGGTGGACGCACAGACCTCCATGTCTTTTCAAGGGGAAAAGTGATTGCTCAAGTTTATAGAGATGACATCCTTGATGCTTATGTGCGCCTATATGCCGGGGCAATAGATGATGCTTTCCTGTTACAGGACGACAACGTAAGACCACACAGGGCTCGCATCGTAGATGATTATCTTCGACAGGAAACAATTATGCGCATGGAGTAGCCAGCTCGATCTCAGGACTTGAATCCTATCGAGCATGCTTGGGAGGCTTTAGGGTGACATCTAGCTGTTCTCGATCCGCCCAATCAGACCCTTTCCGCGCTTGCAACTGCTTTGCAAGAGCAATGGCTCTCACTTCTTATGGAATTGATAGACCGCATTATTGAAAGCATCACACATTGCTGTATTATTCTAGAGGCGATCATATTCCACAATGAAGGTGCTTTTTCTATAGCAAACTGACACCTTCGATTTGTTCATTTTATATATGTGCTAATTTCGGTACTACCGTAATTGTCTGTAATTTCTTTTTATGTTATTTGATACCTTACTATATGCTGTATACTGTGGGTAAGTTTCATAAAATTCTACATGTAACTTTTTCAGTAATCGTGATTTTTGTGATTTTTCCTTAATTTATGTTAACCAGTGTATAAACGTCCCATCTACCTTGGTGGCGAGCCTTCATGATTTTCAGATCTTGGCGGAATTGCTCACTCTGCTCATTGCTGACTGCACCAAGATTTTTCGGGAAGTTATCGGGATAGTTATGGAAAAAATGCAGTTTAATGCTTATAGTTCTCCAGAAGTTGCTGTACAATTTCACTGTTCTGTGTATGTGTGTGTACTTCCAATAAAGCTGTTGACAATGCTTTTGAATGCAAACCAAGCATACATTTGAAGCTCTGTCCTTGTTCCTATGAAGTGCTCATCTTTAAGGAGCTTCCGAATCTGTTGACCACCACACACATTGGTGTTTATCTTTTCAAATGATAGGTTAAGAAATGCCGAATTGGGATACTTGAAACAGTAACGCAAAGATTTCTCAAAGTGCTTCATGAGACCTAGTTTTATATGCAGAGGTAGAAATATAACGTTCTTTTTGTCGGCAAGCGGCTGATGTAGAATGTTTAGATCATCAGGTTTCAGGTCAGATCTCGGCAGCTAATTTGGATAGAACCCACTGCTACTCACGAGATCTGCTGTCTCAGATAAACCAAAAACACGGATACTTGGTATATCCGCTGTGACAAGATCGCGTAGTTGTTCTTTGTCTGGTGTTTTAGAGGGACTGATTTCAGAATGTAAAGGGACCTATTTCACACCAGAAGAGAAATCCTGTTGCAGCGAAATACCTTTGTTAATGACTCTGGTTTCCGTCTAAAAGGCTGCTCCAAAGGTTCTGTGCAATAAAGAAGGCTTTTCATCAGGGTCGGAATGTGGACACCTTTGTTACGGACCACGAGAGGAATTCCCCACCCCGAGGTTCTGAGGAGGTAAGGACACCGTGAGTTAGTAAAGTTTTGTCAGCGAGAAAGGAAGGTGGTTTTCTGAGAAGAGCTAGGAACTTCATGCTGGGGCTATGGGCATTTATCTAGAACTACTCCTCGTGTATGCTGTTCATCGCGCACATTCCTCTTTAACAAATTTCTGAAGTTACGGATGTAAATGCATCCAAGTTCCATATCGTCCTGAACCGCAGCTGTTAATTTTTTTCATTTTAATAAAATTCATGTTATTAGACATGAATTTAAATTAGAAGTTCTGTTAGAATTTAACCCTGCATTATATTCCGGGGTTTGTGTAGCGGTTTCAGCCACTACAGCACATCTCGTTGCTGGCCAGGGAAAAATCAGACCAATTTAAAGTCAACACAGATGATCTATTGATGCGTGTGATATTAAAACAAATCACTGACTCGATTTATGTCTTCATATTTTTACAGACAAACAAGCTGAACGGCATATTGAGACTGCACCAAATAAATTTTCATTGTGAATGAGGACACAGTTCACGTTCCGCTTCGAGCTATCGAGGATCAATAGGCACTGAGTTGCATTATAGGCTGAAATTCCCAACTCTTCCTTAAAACCATATACGTTAGGGCAATACAAAAATACATCATCACTTTGAAAATATTGCAGAAACACGCTTTCTCTTGAACGAAAGTAGGATAGCTTGTAAGGATCTTAAGTTTGACTAACGTTTATTTTATTTTAAAACTTTACTATTATCTCTTATTTTCCACTTACGGCCAGAATTAATGCCTGAATATGTTTATGCAAATTGTGCTTGCTAACGCTTAAGTTGTGGCTTTTTGCCAAGAGCGTAGTATAAGGAGAGAGAGTGAGCCATCTTGCCACGAGTCTTCACGCGAGTTTGTCATCAGTTACTGTCCGCCTTTAAGGCCAGACGTTTTAGTCCTCTTGAAAGCTAAAGACGTAATGTAGTTTTCCGCAGTTTGCGTATTACAGACGTAGCAATTTAAAAGGACAGTCTTAATGTTAGTCATCTGTGTAGAATATTAAAAGTTAGATCTTATTTAAATTTTGTTTACTTAGTAGTCTTATATTTTTACGTTCAGACCACAAGTGGTTGGTCTTTATATCCGAGACTGGGAAAACGTGGAAAAAAATAAAGGGTAATTTTAACTCTTCTCATCTTGTCGTCTTTGCTACACTCCATAGGACATAATTGCAGTCAACTCACTGTTCAGTCAGGACACCTCATCGTCAAACAGATAAAAAAGAAATACGAGTCCTGATAAGCTTAGCTCCTCTTTCAAGCAATTTTTTCTCCTGCAATCTTGATGCAACAGGCGTGAAACGTTTTTGGAAAGTCCCAAATCATTCAACTCATACTGGTCAATTCCCTTACGAACGGAATCATCTTCAGTTTCAAAATCTACGACGTTGGGGTTAATTTGATATTCACCAGAATCGTATTCCGGTATTTCCAAAGAGACTAATTTTTTCAAAACTGGCACTAGAAATTCAGCAGATAGAGGTCCCGAACATATAGCTGATAGTAAACTAGTATACTGTGTTTTACACTTGTTTTTCTTGTTATATTCTGATGTTTTCGCTACAAAATATAATAATCACTTGAGTGATCTTTGGGCTTTCCCCAAATCACAGAAGAGCAGTAGTACTTCCTGTACCGCGGAGAGTGGTCATATTCATATAAGGTGCAGAAGTAAAACTTGATGTGGTAGAAAAAAAATGAACTATAGTTTTGAAATCAATATGCCTATTTAACTCTAAAACAGCTCTAAGATCGAATTCAACAGAAATTTTGTTTCTGATTGTTTCTCAATATCATTGATGTGTAAATGTATGAGAATGTAAGTTTTGAATTCGTACTGCTTTTTTTTCCAATTTACAATTTCAAATACAAACTAAGCGAACGACTTGCAAACTTGATATAAATAAAAGACTTTAGAAACATGTTTTAGTTTCTCTTTTTACGTGTTTTTTGCTTAGGTAAGTGAAACGCTTTTATAAATACGTACAGATGCAGGAATAAGTAGTTAGCACACCAAAAGTTGACTATTAGTCGTACAGCTATAGTCCAATCAATTCTAACATGTTACAGATGTTAAACGACTCAACGGGACTTTAGAAATCTAAAAAAATTCAATATTATTAAAAGGAACTGCACAGTAAAAAGAAATGGCAATAATCCTATCAAATTTGATATTTGTATTTTATTTGTTGGCCAACAGCAGAATATATCTGCTTTTATTATTTCTTATGCTCTTCGTTTTCCTTCAATATTTTTGTTTTCTATAAAATCATAATTTTTTCTCTTGTTATTTATCAATCATTTTCCTTGAATCACAAATTATATTTGTGCATGTCTTTAGTCGAGAAGAATACTTTATATTTGTTTAATATATTTTTATCCCTCCAATGGCAATCACTTACTTTTTTTAATGCACAATACAATAGAGCGGTAATTATACAAACTTTCTTGCCTGCTTGTCTTAATATATTATTGATCAGAACTATCACATTGTATATTACTTCATCCCACTAAGATATCTCTGCTGTATTTAATGTTATGACCTGCACAAGTTTTGAATTAAAATGTTGATAAATTCTTGAATTTTATATCAATACTTTATTCTAATAAATTCTAACATATTATACAGATATCATGATTACCATTTCATCAGAGCTGCATTTAAGTCTGTTTCTAAGCATTTAAATATGAGTTAAATTTTAAAAATAACCGCATATTTTCAGATTCTCATCTTAAACATCGTTTTAAACAACTTAAATTGAGCTAACCAGACAGTTTACAAAACACTTCTAATTAATACCGTTATCCGTTTTACTAATAATATGTATTTTGTTTCATGTTACCAAGCAAGAAAGCCTTCAGAAAAGCAAGAAATCTGAATTGTCATAAAAATGGCTTTCAATTAAAAGAATCAAAATAAAAGGTTTTTAAAATAGTGCTTAATCCAAAACAAGACTTACTCAGCCTTAAATTACGTATTATTATGCACCTTATCATAATAGGATCATAACAGATTTAAATTTCATCTATTACACTTCAAGTGTTCAAGTTAAAAAGGTATGTTTATTTTTTTAAATAATAATTGACACTTTGGAAAATGAGAAATATTCTTTACTGTAATAGGTTTCCGTCCTTAAATTAAAAAATAATTACAGTAAAATGAAAGTTTAAAAAAACATAAATTAAAAAATAATTACAGTAAAATGGAAGTTTAAAAAAACATAAAAGCTTTAGTAATCTAACACCTTAAAACATCCGTCAGAATAATAAATTGAGGAAAGGAACTATTTGCTTAGAGAACATAAGATATACATTCTGTGTATGTCTCAGAAGTGATAAAGTAGGGATCAAATAAATTCTTCCTCTCTCTGACGGAACACCTGAACCACATCAAGCATCATCCACACATTTTCAGCCTTAAATCCTTTTCATATGTAAACCACATAAAAATCGTGAAAAACGATCCCTTAGCAGAATTTTTCATATCAAATAGGTCGACCGATATAAAATTTTCATGGAGCATTAAATAAATTTGATTCTAGAGACATTTACATTATTCTACGTCATAATGTTGCATGTCTGAGATGAATATAATTTAAAATACTTATGATGCGTCCCTGTCATAAACTTCCGATAGTTGATAGTTTTAGCATTCATTCATATGGATTTTAGTTTATAGTTTTAGCATTCATTCATATGGAGTTATGCACGACAGGTATTTTTGTATGTTAAAGCACCTATTTTACGTTAGAGTTCAAATAATTACATTAAAATATAAGTACTTGACCTTTAACCCTCTAACCGGCAAGGCCGTATATATACGGCTTAGAATATTTTTGTGACATCTGTAGGAACGTATATATACGTGCAAATTAAAATATGTCAAAGATATTAAGACATTATATTAAAAGTACACAAATCCAGGTATAAAATACCAGGAGAAGTTTTACATTAAAATCAAGAAATTTTTTCTCATGGTAGTTTTCGAAAATTTGTGGTTTCTTAGCGAAACCTCTGGCCGATTAGAGGGAATTACGGAGGGATATAGAAACAACATTCCGTTAAGCCAGTGTTTTATTTCTTTGAAAACATAAATGGATTATTTGTTTAGACAAATAAAAGTATTTTCATTGTTTAATTTTATGAACAGTTATACTTTGAATTTCACTATAAAATATTTAAAAAAAATTTTAATTTACATTATAAAAGTTTTTAGGGTATACTTTACAAAACGTTGCAGTATTATTTCAAGTTACGGTTGCGTTATATAGCATTTATTATGTTATGCTATCTAATATTTATCATTCATTTGCTTTGTTAAGTGTTACCACTGCAATACAATTGAGGTAACGCTACAATGGCTACCGCTGGTAGAGAGACATAAGTGGCCTTGATTGTCATGAGTGACCATGGGCTTGCAGACGCCATTATGGTTCCGATGCGCATCATTCAGTTTAATTTATTTTTAACATGTTTACATTTGCTGTCTTGCCTTCCATCAATGATCTGAGAATTAATTGCCAGATCTCACAGCTGCCCAGTGACCAACCGTTTACGTATTAGTTTAACTAATAAATATAATAATTAATTGTTAATAAACTTGCCTACATGTACTTCACTACGCTACACATAGGTTTAATATCTAGTACAACCTGCAGACCGACGCTGATCTATCGATACAGATCGACCTGTAGATCAGCTATGAATAATATTTTTGACTACCATCCCCGGGCTTCCATTTCATTTAATTTTTAAAATATGCTTAAATGTGGCTACAGGATTTTGGGCAGTTGGCCGCCGCTCGGCTGTTTACATGAGTTGGTTCAGGCTCTTAGTCATGAAGAAATTTAAAACACCGCTTCGTACTGGTGATTCATTTCCTGACTTCTTGTGACTGTCAAAGTCATAGGCTACCGGTGGTCATCAGCCTTGTCAGACACTGGGGTCCTTTAATTTAATTATAATTAAAAACTTTATTTCTGCTTTTGCACCACTACACACCAGCAACCTAAAAGTCACATCAACGTGCTAACCTACTTGTTGAAAGTCAGTCACCCGTCCAACAGATTTAACAGGAGATCCTGTGATCCCATTTTTTTATCCAAAATGTCTTTCTGCATTTACTCATACACCAGTGACTCCCGTATTCTATGGTTTACTTTTAGTTGAAACCCTATCTAAATGTATTGTGCCACAACCTATCACTGATTGATGAGAACTAACCATCTTCTTGTAGGTTACTGATGATGAATAATAATGACATGTAGAAATATACATTCCTTTAATTTAACAATATGTCTAAATTTACTACACTGCCGACATCATTGATACTTTCTTAGACCTCAGTGACCATCAATTTATAAATCATGGATAATCAACAGTCTTTGGCACCGATGGTTTTTTGATATAATTTCAAAAGTTATCTAAATTTACTGCATCGTCCCACACAGATAAATACAGATACGTCGCTAGTAGCTGTCATCGTATTGGCCACTGGTGACCAAACTGCTTGATGGTTCCATGCACATTAGTTGTGTATTAATAATCTACTTAGAAAATATAATTTAAATACATCTTCAACATATCCAAGGGACAAGTATTTTGAATATTTAAATAATTACTTTAATTAACTAAGCAGTTTCTAAAGCAAAGTACTACATACTTTACACATAAATACCTTATCGCTTCTTAATTGTGTATGTTTTGATGAATTGTGGTAACAATTAAACTGAGTGTTTCACTGTATTATGGTTCATACCCTTGAATATATATACCACGGCTTTTAGAGTTTGGGCAAAGATATGAATATTAATTTTATAACACAGCGCTTAATCAAGGACAAAGAACCATTATTATTTGTATTAGTTGGGGCTTTGGTTTCACGGACAAGCTTCATTTAATTCAAATATAAATCTTCTCAGTTTGTCCACTTTTATTTTATTTATAAATTGGGCAAAATCAATTATGTGTACTCCACAGATTTTTCGAAGGATTTTACGATCAGTAATTATTTTGGTACAATTACTAGAATATGTTTCAGAAGTAGTTATGTCATGCTGAAAATAAAGTATAATTGAAGCAAACAGAAGTTAGTTTATTAAGTCCCACGTATAAAGGAAGAATTAGCATGCAATATTTAGTGAATTATTGTCATATGAATTGAGCAATATACATGTAAAGAATTTTTTACACTGCGATAAACGGGAAGAAGCATGGAATATTGTTGCCCCACTTTCGTCAGCTGATGGTACAGAATTTTTTTACTCACTTTTACAACAGCGATATTTTAAAACCTCGTTATTTAAAGAGATCGCCATGCAAATAAGCATTACCCCAACTTATCCTGCGGGCTAATGCCTAAAATACACATGTAATAAAGAGCTGAAACCTTACAAAATGGTTAAACTCTGTCCCCGAATTTGTGCATTAGAACAGCGAATACTGTATACCTAACTTGTTTAATACAATATACTGTACACATTCAGATAAATAGTATGCAGAAGAACTTCGATTCTCAGAAGATCCCTTAAGAGGGGAAAATAAGGATATATAAATATATATATATAAAGATCAATATTGTAAAATGTTGATCTTTTTCAATATTTAATGTTGAAAATAAGGATTTATATAAAGATCAATGTTGTAAATAAAAATTTGTTTTAAAGAGTTTTCAAAATTGGCCATTGCAGGCGATTCGGAAAAATACCTTAAGAGTACTGGAGTTTTCAAGTGCAAGCAAGCCATATGTTATAATTAAAAAAACACTGAAAACTAATAGGTATTGAAAACAAAATTTAATTTCGTTATTTTAGTACATTTCAATGCACTGCCAGACAAACATGGTTATCTATTTATAAACAATACATTCATATTTTAGCTACTAAATTATACATAAATTGTAACTGTATTTAGTTTTTTTTTCCTTTCAGCTAAGTGATGTTTGCATACCATAATAGTAACTCACAATATTTCCTTCTTCTTCTTACCATAAATTAAAACGGAAGTGGACAGTATTTTTAATCAAACTGCACCAGCCAATAGCACTTGCAGAAAACATATTTCTTTCCTTCAGAAAGAGCTAATTTCTTCAAGAATACAAAAAGAAACTTATTAATATTTACTATCAAGATAAGCTAAACGAAAACATTAAATAAAATGGCAATATAAATTTTTCTTCTCCCTCTTTGAGAAAACACACTTAAGATCTTCTTCTCCCCAAAAGAATTTAAAACGTTAGATGATTAATGTTGATTAAAAAAGCAATACTTCTTTTCCAAAAGCTGTATTTTAAAAATAAAAAATAACAATCGATTACTTCACCTGTGCGTTTTTGGGCACGGAACGTAGGCAGGAGCATTTTTTCACTTGAACAATTGCCCTAAAAAATTCTTGAATACTGGAACACTTGGTCTAAAAAGAACAAAAGAAAACTTATTGGGCTTCGGAACGAAGAAATAAAAAAAAAGAGAGAACGAAGTTATCATCTACCCGTTGCAGCACGGAAAAGATAACATACTATTTACGGAGAAAGAATGAAAAATCAATCACAGGATGCAACCCGAATGGAGCATACTGATCCGTTTATTTCGGATAAAAAAATACAAATAAAGTATCTTTTTTCGATAAGTTTATAGATACGCATCTCAACAAAGAATACTCAATTCCGGAAACCATCCTTTTTAAAGGATGAGTCGAAAAACATATCGAAGTTTAGTATTACGTCTCTGTTGCAACTTGAAATTTTTTTCCAAAGGAGAATGTGGTAAATTCCTGGGAAAAGTGGCTTAAGTCTTTCTCCGACAACAACACCAATGAAGCGTAGCACAATAAAGTGGGAAAAGCAATTATTAACCAAGCATTAGTTCAAAATCTTTTTATTCCCTTTTACTGTAATGAAATATTAATGCATTTAAAATTCCAGTATAGCATGGTCTGAAGTGCATTTTTTTCTCTCAAACGTCACTGATATAGTAGAATAATTTACCCTTTAGTTAATTTTAACAGAAAAAAGTGAAAAACTTTTACCGTAGGCTAAAATAAGTGTACTCTGAAGATTGTGGGTTAGCGGCAAATAAGATTTCCTGTTACTCATATGCAAGCTGGTCTTTCTTATATGTTTCATTTTAATTGCTTCGTACTTAGCAATATAATTTTGGGTTAATTTCCTTTTATAATTATCTGTCATAACGCAATTCCCATATCTGTAGCTCTGGCTTTGATTTCATTTGGAAGTTTTACTCCATTTCTGGTTCTCGTTCAGGAATTTTAAATATTGATTTTGAATTTGCTAACATTTTCAAGTAATTTCCATTTTGTATGCAATTTTAATGTTTGTATTCCATATCCACGTTAATTACTTTTCATTTTGCAGATTATATCTTAAATCACATCTTTTTTAAGTATTTTTTCCCTAACTGGAAACAGAATGAAAGCGCTGTGCTTTTTTATGACAAAAGAACTCTGCACTGCCTAATTAAAATCTTATATATTTCTTCAGTGTCCTTCTCTTTTACAGAAATTCAGATTGTCATTTCGTTCTGTTTCAATAAGCAGTTCAAAGTTTTTATTCAATAACGTGCGTCAATAAACTTTCTGTATACAAAAGCCTCAAGTTTCATACTTAACTTTGTTACAATGGAAAAAAGAATCTTAACTTAAAATGATGATGATTAAAAACAAAGTGAGAATGCCTTTCAAACATTTGACTTTTCTAGAATGATGAATATTTATCTACTGAAATAATGGATACTACACATTAATTACATAGTTAATAGTTGTTATATTACTCCCAAAGACCAAATGAATACAATAAATGTCCATTTTCGTAAATTTTAATTTTCAGTTTTTTGAATTTTTGAAAGACATCTAATCTCTTACATAATCAACTAAGCTTGTATTCTTAATTTTCAATCAATAGAAATAAAAATTTCCTTTGAATAGGAATATAAGAGATATAAAAAATAATAAAAAAAGTCAAATTGTGGTAACAGGTAAAACTGTGCCTGTTGAAATTTCAAGCAGAAGGTTATACTGCTTATTTCAAAAACATATTTACAGTGTAAATACAATGTGGTTTAAATCAAAGTTACCCTATTTAGACCTATGTAGAGCTCGTTCTTGTAGACTTATTTTGCTGAAACTTAATATACGCATTATATATGTAGGTTTTTTCTCCTATTTTGCGTATCAAATTTATTTTAAGTTTGATGCCTTTCCTGAACCTCTCAACTTCCCCTAGTATTTTCTCGCCGAGATGTAAATTTAAAGTTTGAAGGGAATAGTTAAACGGGTGAATCTCTGAGTTTCTTCAGAGTGTGATTTCGCTATCCAGAGCACGTTCCGTTGCTATATCGCTTTTAGGCTAGTAGCCTGTTGGCCATTTCGGATTATCATCACGCCTTTAGGTTTTTGTGAGTCAACCTGTTAGCCGTGTGCTAATTCAGCACAATTCTATTTTATATTCGACTTGAATTATATTCTACATTTAAGTTCTCACCGCAAGTTGCCGGTGTTTTCTAACGAACGAAAGATCGTACCATTCTGTTAAACTTTGACCTAATAAAGGGTTACTTGTCACTCTTCTTTTGTGCTGGTAATTTATTCATGTCTGTGACAGAATTCGCCCGGTTCATTGTAGGATCTAGAATTTGTGTATGTGGAATAGCAGAGACAGGTCTTACATATGGACCATGAGGAGAAAAATCGGGAATAAAAAATAGTAGCTAAAATTTCGACCATTAGGTAAAAAAGGGATGCATGAAGACACAAATTAGAAACACAAAACTTCCTTTAATCACAACATTTGTTGAATGAGCGTTCCCTTTGCTTCAATCGCATTTTCAACGCTCGTTATAGTGAGTTAAACTGTATAGGGAAGGGTTTCTTGATTATTCTAAAAAACACGAAATATTATTCTTGCTTTCAACTGAGGCATAGTCCGTATGCTTCCTCCACAGTCACGATCTTTCAGTCATCCCCAAAACCAGAAGTCACAGGAATTCAAGCCCCAAGATCGAAGAGGCTAGGTCGTTCGATAATTTCTCGAAATTATGCAATCGTCTCCAAAGTGGGCACAAACCATTCTTAAACCTGCTTGAATGTTTTGTTTAAGGAATAAAAATCACGGCAAAGTACCCTAAACATATCTTCCTTCACTAATCATTTATTGTCTTACTGTCTTTCTTCTAATTATTTTGTTACGATCACCAAAAATAAACGAATTTATAGGTGATCGACAGCATTTTCTCAGCACTATGAAATGGAAAAAAACTTGATGTGTACCCCACATGACTTCCTTGTACGGAATATTAAATTACACGCATTTTTCCTGCATCGCATTTAAACTTATTTCTTCGAACTTCGTTAGAGACATATTTCTAATTCAATTAATTCAGTTCTCACTTCGCGACAAGATAAACATACATAAAAACTCAAAATATCTACATTAAAAATTGAGAGATGTAGAAAAATATAAAACGCCAAATAGAGTTAAAACAATTAAAAAAATTACAATTAAAATTGCAGTTTCTACACAAAAACAAGCAACGGCTAGCCGCATGAACAGGCAATTTCGCAGATATTTTTGTGCACGAAACTGGAAGTTTACTTTTGGTCTCACTCGTCAAAAAGATACTGAAGGTGTAGAAACTGACTTAACTTGTTGCGAAGGCTATGCTGAGTCAATATGTGGAATAATTTAATAACTTAAACACTAATTCCAGAAGGGATTGAGCGTAATTTAATTTGCAATAATAAAAGAAGACGTTACTTTGTTGTTACGGAGATTAGTTTCTCTAGATTGGCAACAAACCCACTGTTTGCTAAGTTCCAAATGTAAACAAATATGGACCCTATGCCAAAAAATTAGGCTCAGCCGCACTTAATAATTTTTTTAAATTATTGGTAATTCTACAACTATAGCATGCAAGTTACCTTCTAGCGACATTAGGTATTTTTTGTAAGCAGGAGAGATGAAAAATGAGCAAAGCTCTCCCCGGGATGCGAAGCACGAACCTCTCGAATAGGCATCGAGCCTGCTGACCACTACACCACGAAGGGACGCCAAGAATGCGGGAGAAATATCTTATATACTCCCCCTCTTAAACGGCGACTGGGGATTAGGGGACCCAGTCGCCAAATCCTGGTGGTGGAGCATCATCATCCACCACCTTTTTTACTTCTTGCGCCACTTGTAGGAACATTAGGTAATTTTTGAAGCAGGAATAATGAAAAATGATCAGTGTCCTCGCCGGGACTCGAAACACAGACCTCTCGAATATGCGTCGAGCATGCTGACCACTACACCAGGAAGGCATGCCAAGAAGGCGGGAGAAATAGCTTATAAACTAAAGGCATAAAAACCTTAACCGGAACATAAGTACGGCATAATTTAATCATTTTAAAAACAAAAAATGCACAATTAACAAACATATAAGAGTAACGAAACGGAGCTCACTGAGCCGAGTAATAGAGTGGATATGTATATACATATATTTATATTCTTTTGACATGGCCGGTTGCAACCAAAATAGGAGGTGCATATCTACATGTTATAATAGCCCTATATTGCCCGTTCTGAGGCTACTCGTTTTTGAGTTATGCAAGATGCATACATACATATGTACGTACAGACGCCACGAAAAACTCTCTTCAGAATCCATTTTAAATTAGTTTATAATTTTTTGGAGCAAAAGAGTCTTTTATTCTGCCCTTACGTACAGATGTTACACCAAAACATCTTAAATTGCATTCAATAGCGGCCAAAATGGATGTTTTCTTTGAAATACGACACCCGAAATTTTTCGCGATTACAATACTTCCTTTTTACTTCGTACAAGGAAGTAAAAAAATCTCTTAATTTTAATCATAGAATTTTATCCCAGTAACTTCTTATTAATTTTCAGAATTCTAATTTTAATTTTCTCGGCCACTTTATATTTCTCACGTATTTTGTATTCATGACTAATGAATTATTTCATAAGTGCATAAGATAAAATTCTTTCTTTCTTTCTGGAAAAAAACAGGAACACATTCTTCAAGAATTTTCTTTAAAAGATTGAAATTTCAAAAAAAAAAAAGAATTTCTGTTTATTTTGATTCCTGTACGGTTTCTTCGTATTTTTAATACATATATTTTGTATTTTAATGAGTTAACCAATACGTGTTATATTTTTTATTAGTAAAACTCCTCTGAAGAACCTGTTTGTGTTTTAGGGTGCCCAAACTCACTTTGTAAGTAATACAAGAAGTTAAAATTATAATTAAACATTAATTTTTAAGAAGGTCATTATCTCACATTTTAATCTCATTATATCTCATTATCTCACATTTAACAACATTAATTTTTAGCGTTTCAAACCTTTTTTTGCCTAGCATAGTAAATTAGATGCTTTTGTTTTAATTTCATTTTCTCGTGTTCCCCAACCCAAAGTAATTTATAGCATTAACAGAATAGAAAAGCAAAAGGACAATGGTTTTGTAAAAGGAAAAAAGGTAAGGGAATATTTCTTAAAGTTAAATTAAAAAAATTAAACTAAATTATAATAATAAAAAAAATCTGAATGTTCTCGGCTCTTAATGCTCGACTAAAAGGGTATGTTAAGATTTTCTTACGCTGTCGTTGAGCTTGCAGTCTACAAGTCTTCTGTTACACTCACTCGTGCTAATCAATTTCATTCTAGCTTTTTAGCTTCATTATTAAACGTAATTTTCTTCGCACTTAAGCCATACACAATTCAACAACAAAATTACGAAAATTTTAAAAGTAGCATGTGTTTAGACTTTCTTATGAAGCGTTGCCGTACACCTTTCGATTTTTTTTCCCGTCTTTTCTCAGCTTATCATCTCGATGTGCAGTTTCCTTTTCTAAAATGGCTTGCAAAACTTTTCTTTTGTCTTTTTATTATTAATGTTTTGTGTGATAACTTTATTTATAAAATAACACATTATTCGCACATAAAACTAAATTCAACAGGAAAATCGCAAAATATTTAAAAACAGCATATGTTTAGAATTTCCGATATACAGTTTTGTGCGCTAGAGATAACAATTTTTTAATCCGTACAGTGTCGCCCCTGCTCGCTTAAAAATTCATTCAAATTTTACAAAATATGAAATATGAAATTCAGTCTTCCAGGTACACATGCGCGATCGGAGGACTACGTTATTAAGAATTTGATCGCCCTAGGTACTGTGGCGTTTTCATAGAGCGAGAAACATATCCTCATTCATGCAGCTTCTTCATTATTTAATATCTTTCATTATTTAATATCTTTAAAAGTAATACAGGGCGATAATATTAGTGGCAGCAATTTGAAAAGTGATTCAGACATTTAAAGTGATACACCGTGAAATCCCATTTCGAGAATAATAGCCAATTCGGGTTAATGCCTTTCGGGCTAAGAATATAATAAAAGAATCTCAGTAATCTAAATTAAGAATGAAATTTTTGAAAGCAGAAATTGTCTCTTTAGTCCGTAAGTGTTCAGAAACCATTGGTGGTCAAGATACATACAGGTGCACTGAAGTGGCCTGACGTATCTTCTTCTGTTGGGTATAATAAATACACTCAAGATATATAGGATTAATATCTTCATCACTGCTACCGCAGCTGCACAGAGTAGTCGAAATTGCTTTAAATGCTAACTGCCATGTCCTGACAAAATTTGAGTTAATATTAAATTTGTTTAACATTGATCAGTCCAACTGATTGACTTATGTTGTGAAAATCTGTACGAAAAGAACTTTTTGTCCATTATGCTTTTTGTTGACATATCGATGAAAACCATTACTTTGAAAATAAGTCTTCTAGAGACATTAGGTATTTTTTTAAGCATGCTAGATGAAAAATGAGCAATGCTTTCGCCCGGACTCGAATCACCTACCTCTCGAATACGCACCAAGCGTGCTAACCACTACACCACGAAGGGATGCTAAGAAAACGGGAGAAATAGCTTATATACTCCCCCTTTTAAAGTGCGACTGGGGATTAGAGAACCCAATCGCCAAATTCTGGGGGTGAAGAATAATCATTCATCACCCTTTTTTAGTTCGGGTGCCACTGTAGAGACATGAGGTATTTTGAAAGCAGGAGATATAAAAAATGAGCCGTGCCTTCGCCGGACCACGGACTGCTAGAATACGCGCCGAGCGTGCTGACCACTACACCACGAAGGCACGCTAAGAAGGCGGGAGAAATACCTTACAGTTTTTGAAAATAAATTTAAATAGTTTTTGGTTTATAAGCTTTGAAACATTGGAACACTGCAATTTAAATTAATGTGAAGTTTCGTGGCTAGCTTTTCTAGAACATCTGCCTTCTCATTTCCAAAACTTCCACAGTGTCCACAAACATAAGCAATATTAATATCGATGCCACGATCTTGCAAAGTTATAAAAACAACTTGATTTTAACAGGTAAACTTTACCTAATCTCCTGCATTAATTGTAGCGAAGAAAGAGAATCACTCGATATTAAAAGCCTCATTGATCTCAAGCCATTAAAAGAATTTCGAATTCATTTCGCAGCAAAGTTTAAGCATAGCAACTCAGCCTGAAAAAAAAAGCAGTCATCACTAATTTTTTATTGCTTGAAGACTCTTTCTTGTTTATAATACATACATTGTACATAAATAACAAAAGGAATGCTAACCTGACCATTCATCTTACTTCTGTCAGTAAAGTAAATTAATTAGCTCTCTTTAAAAGTAGCCTCCGAATAGACAACAGCTGGGATAAGTTTCTCGTCAGAAGGATGCGACAAAAAAGAAACCAGAAGACTATCGGCAAGAAAGTTTACGAGGAGTGTCTGCAAATGCTTTCCTTCATTGCAGTGTTAATCAGAATTTCAATACCAATGTGTGGAATACCATAGATAATAAAAAAAGCACCGTAATTACCTACCCGTTCTGTAATCACGGACAATTCTTAAATCTTCTTTGAATTTTTCTTAGAACCGCAGTTTACTTTCTTCAGTAAAGAATGTTTCAAGGCCTTAACGCGTAAAAAATAAGGTGCACTAATCCTGGCTTATAGCTCAAGTTCAGAACACCTGTTTTGACTCCATAAATGCTTTTAGATATTTTAATAACTTTGAAGACACCTTTTCGCATTTACCTGAGATTATGATGCTTACACTGAAATTTGTTATCAAGATAAATCGTAAATACATGCATGCATAAGATACATTGAAACTAAATGTAAACACTATCAGGAGAACGTTCTGAAAATTACCTAAAGAAGACTTGCCAAGACAGAGCTACCAAAGGGAAAATATTTTAAAAACTACCAAAAAAGGCTACAAACTGCTCCCCCTCCCCCAAAATAAAAAGAACAGAATGGGGAGAAATTTTTTTGGGAAATTTAATAAACGAAAAACATTAAATGAAACATTGCAAAATAATAGAATAAAAAGAATTCAGTAACCTAATTTCAGAATGAAATTTTTAAAAGTAGAAAATGTCTCTTTAGTCAGTAATAGTTCAGAAAAACTCGTGGCCAAGATACAGGCAGGAGAGTGCAATCATGCATTAGCCTTACGCTCCTTTGATTTATTTTATCAGCATAAAGGTAACTTGACTTGCTTGATGTCGATTGAGAAAATTCAGTGCTTTCATTTACCAAAAACATACAATGTTAATCGGATTGGATTAAAGCATACTCTATTTAGATTTAAGTAGTTTTTGAAATAGCGCATTTGATTGTGCATATACACGTAATTCCATATGTACGAATATATGCACGAGTCAAGATATATGTGTATACAGACTTAAGTTCAAATATTAGCAGAATTATATTTAAATAAATTGAGGGAGGTCGAAATACAAACTTTTGGTGCACCAAACTCATTGCATTAACATCATCAGCCAAAATCTTATAATTAAGGTTGATGATGATAATCACTGGTTTTCTCTTTCTAATAAGGTAACTACAATATGCTTACAAAAGCAGTAAGTTTTATTAAACATTAAAACAACAAACAATAAATTATAAAATGTTTAAATTTATCTAAAACTAATTAACTGCTTTAAAATTATTACAGAAATACTCTTGGGTGCCAGTTATGTCACAGCATAATTGCCTTATATAATACTTAAGAAATATAATTAATTGAAATATAATACTTAAGTTACATAAAAGTGTATAAAGGTATTCTAATTTTAAGCAGCTTCAGTAAATTAATAAATACATACAAATCTGGTATATTAAATTGCAAATCGTAAAATATTATATTAGCACACACAAATGCAAATAAATCCTAAATTTCATATTAATTTTGTATTTTTTCTTCCACCCTCAGTTTTAAAAAACTAGCAAATTCTAATGAAAATAAAATATTTTTATAGGAATTAGTATTCAAACCATTTAATGCCTGTTACGTTATTCCTGTCGTATGGTGCTATGTTTTAATAAAAAATAATAAAAAAAATTAAAGTTGTTTTATTCTTATTCCCAAAAGGGAACTTTCTGTATTATGCATGAGATTTAACAAATCAGTTATTGTTTAGTTTATGTTATTCCGGCAAAGCCTTGAGGACTATCTACCTAAGGGGGGAATGCCTTCGTAGAGGACTTTCTAATAGAAAACTGGCTCGTACACGTTACACACGGGAAAAACCACGAAAACTACCATGCAGCCTGTTCGCGAGCTTCGAGCTTCGGACCAAACTACAACTATCAAAGAATATGTACAAAGAATCTATTCAGCGACTTAACCGCGCGGCCAAATCAGTTGTAAGTTTCTCTAAGATTGTGATGGATATTGCATACTTTTGCTACATTCGCAAAATTTTATATAGTAAATAAGTTAAATTATTACGCTTTGATGAAATTGAAAACATTTACTGAAAAGTATAAAATCACTTAAGTATTATGTTTCCTTTTTTCCTAAACAACAGTGTTCTTTCCTAAACAACTCTGTTCGCGAATAAAAACGCAATTTAAATATTTACGTATTATTAAAAAAACTAAACTAACATGTGTAAATTAATCTTTAACACTTTCTTAAGAAATGTGAATAACGAAAAGGTTCTGTAAAAGAAAAAGGAAACAGAAGATGTACGACAGAAATAATCTTCAATAAATTTAGGAAACCAAATTCGAACATATTGTAAAATAAAACATCCGCAGTAAGCGAGAGAAAAATGTAGTTGCATTAAAACAAATCAATAAGGAAATGCAATCCCACGGGAAACCTTAATGAGATAAAATCCATGAAAACTGCAAAACAATACACAAAGGAAAGTAAAAATGACATTTATTACTCCTATTCTTAGGAAAAGTAGAATTCTTAACTTTCAGAAACTTGGTATCTTTTTATTCTTTTTCAGTTTGCCTCTCATATCGAAAAAGAAAGTTAACCGTTTTGGCCTATAGAGAATAATTTTTTATGTATTGAAGCCATTTGATCAACTATTCAATCAGCAAGAAGCAATAAAAAAAATCATAGTGTCCGCCATTTCCTGCTTTGCATTAAGTAAGTAGTAAATTTTAAAACTCCATTATAAACTAAATTTTTTTTGCCTTATTTCATGTAGTGAATGTCTGAAACATATATGCTCCAGCTCCCAGGGAAAAAATTAATCAAATCTTTATCCCAATCTTGTTTCCCAAAATTTTATGCGCTTCTTTATTTATCCATTTTAATACTGCTTTCGTTTTTGACATGTATATAATTTACATGTCAATAAGTTCCATCGCGTGATTTGATTTCATTTTTAGGTCGCCATTTTTATCAATTTATATCTTTTTAGATTTTTCTATTATTTATACCATTTCAGATACTGTTATTAGTATACATGTTATTTCTTTTTAGAAAACGATATAAAAAATTACTGTATTCTTGATTATCATAATTTTTTCAAAATTTTAGAAACAGTATCTATGATTATGTACTATAATATAACCCATAATTACCTATAATAATAATACCTATAATTATAGGGGAATAGTAACTAAAATTATATATAAATTATCATAAATTTAATCATATTTATTTTAAAATCAAAAATTAATTTTAATAAATATTTAATTTTAATAACACAAATTTGAAATATGTTTAGGAACTAATATTAGAATTTTGAAATTCCTTTCTAAAATTCTATCAAACCTAATTTCTACATGGAAAAGAATTAACAGAAAAATAACGTTTTAGCTGAAATAAACGTTAAGGCTGAGCAAGGACAGAGATGTCAAAACTGACATGACAAATTAACATGGCACGCTGAGCAGCAATCAGTATGTCAATACAAAAATTTATCTGTCAGTCCCTGACAATATAGTTTAACTAGCAAATTGGTTTTTGAATTTGCCTCTTCACTTCTTACTTAGTCAAGCACCTCTTCAGATGGTTATGTAAATTTTTTACACTATTCATGTGATTATTTAGATTAGTCGTAAGCGTACCTATCCAAACAACCTTAGAGCCCCACCAGCGGACGAACTTTAAAATCGCTGAACAACAGTAGTTTCTATCTGGGTTCGAGTCCACTAGATGCATGGGTATTTTCGTGGTTTTTTCCTTGTACAAAGATGTGTTTACACGGGTTCGTTGGAGCGAAAAGATGGAAAAAATACCGCTTTACGTCTTCCACAATTCATACCAGAGCGGAAACTTTCGCTTTAAAACCTGTCATATGGTCACTAGATTACCCTGTATATCCGAAAGCTGGGAAAAAATATGAAGTTTTGTGTGTCACTTTGGACTTTTTAATGTTATAATTTTTAATTAAAGTCGATCCAGTTTCTGCTATATTAAAATTTATTGACTTCTTGCTTTATGTGAGAGAAGTAGAAAGCAATGGTTTATATTATTATGTGAGAAATGTCTGCAGGAAACAGATGCAAATAATTTAATTGAAGAAACGTTCTTGAAAGACATTGAAATTTCTTTTAATTATTTCGCATGATCCCTCATTAATTTGATGAATTTCTCCTCCTCCTTGAACCATTTATCAAAAAGCAGAAAACTCATTTTAGTCAGAATATTGCAGAAAAGAATTCTTATAAGATACGAGTAGAATATCCCAGAAAAAGATTAGTATATATATATATATATATAAGTGTGTGTGTATGTGTGTATATATAATAAACTTTATTACTGAATTTTGTTGAACGACAATTAAAAACTCTTAACTGCATATTTCGATTTTAGAGAGGGAATGTTTCATGAGGTAGAACACTGTAAAATCTTTTGCATGATGTATGAACTTCCCTTAATATTATCACTTTAATTAATGTAATAAAAATTACATTTTATTTAAAAGTATGTAGGATTTATCGGATTACTAAACTAAATATCACATTTGGAAAAATATTATTATATTAAATTGTTATCTATCTCTTTAAAAAAATTAATAAAGAACATAAATTTAAAAATGTCTTTCAAATTATAGTCTCCTTTATGTACGTATTTTTTACCTTAACTATAATTACTTCAATTAGTCATTCATACATTAACGGACAGCAACTCTCTAAAGTTTTATTTTATAAAACCACTTTTGTCTAAAACTCAATGAAGTCACTATATTTTGTATAAAATCTCTTTTTCTGTTTTAAAACTCGGATTCAACAATTAGTAAATTTGGTAATGCTCATGCAAGTCATCTTTTAATTAATGAAAAATTATCATCAAGATTGAACCTCTGGCTAAGTGTTTATGTAAATAGCCCGAAAAGTGGTCATGCATGTTTAGTAAAACATACATTAAAATGCCTTGAAGCCATTAAAATGCCTTGGTATTTCATAAAATCGGCTAATACTGACAAGGTTTCTTTCTGCATAAATAATATTCTTATTTTTTTAAACGATTAGTTTACTCATCACCAGTCGTTAAAAAGAATATATTACTTTTTTTTAATTAGGTAAAATGCTAACTTTATAATAATACCAGTATCACTTTTGCTAATCTGGCATCAGTCGATACAGAATCAGATAAGAACAGCCAGATTATCTTATGAATTATGTCACAGGCTCGTTTTCAAAAGACGGATGATGCACTAATGCCGCCTGGAAGGCGAAAATTACGTTTATAGTCAATGAAAAATAAATGCAAACTTCTTGTGCACCAAAAGAAAAAAAATCTCAGTAGTAATTTGCTGTATTCGTACCATCACAGCCTGGAAAAGAAAGGCCGGACCCGCAATACAAGTTTCTAGTATAGTCTGGATTTTCTGCTTAATGTGTTACCTCCGCACTAAGGTGGCTTGCATGAAAATTTTGTTTTCAGATTTCCCGTTCAGGTATCTGAATAAACATCTACGCTACTCTGAAAGTAGCAGTAAAATTGTTCTGAAAATATTTTCTTTTAAATACGAACTCCATTACAACCCCAACCCTGGTGACATCCATAATCCCTGAATCCATAATCTTTGACTCCGGAAGCCAACGTTTTATCCTATTAAATCAACATGAGCAACCTTAAATTGATATATTTATGTAATTATAATAACATAAGCAACTTTAAATTGATATATTTAAGTAAAATTCAAAAGTCTGGGAGTTCAAAATAAACTGGAGTACTTACTGTAAAATGCAGCTATAAATTTATAAACTGGACATTTGTAACAAGATATCTGAATCTGCGAAACGTTGAAGCTGAGTCAACTCGCGTGGCCTCCGGAAAATGCTTCATGTTTAGTTGCACTGCGTACGTTTATAATACTAAAATAATCTACCTTTTCGCAACATAACAAACTACAGTGTCCTTTAGCTGTTTGACATTCGATGGAATATAAAACCGTCAAGTTAGCTTTCAAACGGAAAGAGTTCTGAACTGTGTGAACTGAACTGCGTAATTCGTAAACAGCATGCGCTTAATCCTTTGCAATTAAATTCCAGTGTTATAGATCTAAATTACGAGATTTTGAATACGACTTTATAAATGTAAAGCATCTAACTAACAAAATTTGATATACAGTCAAATGAACATTTCTATAAGCACTGTCTCCAGTGCCGTAATTCATAAAGTTATTCCAGATGCTATGCATTGCGCAGGATTCGGTACAAAGTGATCATTATCTCTTCACACAACAACGAGTTCTTGTGTCAGTTTAAGTTATAAAGCTGTAATTATGCAATTGTAAATTCCTATAAGTCTAAAATTTACTCCTTACGGAGTGTAGGAAGCTACAGTCTTCTCTTGATGATAAGTTCTTTATCACCAGATAAGCGCCTGGTCCACCAAAGGCCGGAAGGATACGTTACCACTGAATTTTAACAAGTTAACCCGAGTTGAACTCCTAGCGACAAGGCTGGTTGCATGGGCATTTCCTATTTTGTAACGTGAACACGAAGCAGTTTCCCTTAGAAAGTCCTCTACAAGGGTATATGTTTTCTTCAGCAAGTACCTCTAATTTGCTTTGCCAAATTTTTGAAAATGCACTCCAACTCACAAATTCGCGCATTTTACATATTGAATCTATCGGGATGTGACCAGTGTATTCTTAATGACAACTTTGAAAACGTTTGAGGCGTAGCTCAATTTGATTTTACGTTGAATGTCATTTGTTTTATCTATTTATTCAGCACGTAGAGGGTGCTATACTAAACATAATTTTAAATACTAACATTCAGCAGAAATTACGGCATATAATAAGACGTCGCTTGGCTTCCTTATTTTATACTCAACGCTATAAAAGTGTCCAGACTGACATGCAAAATTTTACTGTACTGTTAATAAATAAGTGGATAGCTATATACACTTCACGGATTACAAGCCAGTATAAGATTCAAAATTATGCAAGCCATCCAACTTAGATTTTGAATAAAATTGTATAGATTTCAATGTGATCGTATACAGATTCGACATAGATCACGTTTCTTCCACAGCAAAGATATTTTGCTTGAAAACTATGGATATCTGAAATGGAAATGAAGCACGATGAATATCTCAAATGATTTGAATTTGAAAAATAAGGACGTACATCAAATCGTCCTCGAAATCAATAGTTTTATTTCAAATATACGCATATGAAAGGTTGCTTTTTTCACTAAACTAAATTTAGTTTCTTTACCAAAGTAGCATGCCCTTTAGAACGTTGGTTAATTTTTTATTTGCAATTTAAATAAATATCCCTTTTTATTACTCAACATTTTCAACACATGTTTGTATTTATTTTATCTAAATACGAAAGAGGATTAATTCCAAGAAGGGATAGGTACCATGAAACCATGAAAGGATAGACGAGTTCAATCTTGATATACATGAAATATAACGTTACATTATTTCCATAAAATTAAGAGTATGGGAATATAGTGTCCATGTACCATGCATGAAACGTTTTAAGGCAATTTATTTTATGCTAATTAGCTTATACCTTGCTTGCAATCTATATCAAAATAACAAGAACGTTTAGATGCTTAAAAAATAAAGGTATTTTGTGAAATTATGAAAATTCGTCTGAATCATTGCAGCATCAAAAATGCTTAAAACTGTAACATGAAAAGCATTCATACACTTAAGTTTAAATCCTCTAACACGCAAATTTTTAGTTATGATAGCAGAAACTATTTATGCAATATACAGCTTATTTTCTGTTCCCTTTAAAAGTCTGTATATTCGTTTTCTTTACGAGCACCAAAGTGAAGCGTCTTTTGATACCATAAATGCCAATATGAAATTCTCCAAAATGTAACATATTTAAATGCAACAGAAAGTATGGTAATTAAAAGTCAGGATCTGTGCAACATATAGTAAAGAAATTTTAAGAGACTGGAATTGTAGTAAATATGTACCATTGTGTGAGATCTTAGAAGCTACACGAGAGGCATAAAACATTCATTTGGAAAAAAAATTAAATAAAACCATTTTATAATCTCTATATAATTGCCTCAGAACATCGCGAAGATTCTAGAAAAACATCAGTTTTAGAATAATTAAAGGTTGATAAAAAAAAGTGTTGATATCATGTTAGACTAACTATAAGGAAAACCATTTATAAGTAAAGCCAACATATAGAAGGGATTGGAATTGGCGAGAGAACTTGTTGAAAAATTTGAAGAATTTTACCATTAAATAATTCAGATGAAAATGAGCTATCAGCGAGACATAAGTTAAAATACTGGAAAAGAAAATAAAAGGAAAATATACCAGCAGCGGTAAAGCACGACGATGGAAAAAATACTGTGGAGGTGCATGGGTGAAAGGCCATGGTCTAAAATTCAAAACTCAAACTATGAAAGATGGTTCCTATATAACTCACCAACTATTCTGGAAACGTTCCACAGACATCTTGGCCACGGTAAATTTCAGAATTTATCATTATCAAACAACCATGATCTTAAGCGTCATTAACACAATCCGGCTAAAATGTTTTAGGAACTGAGCTCATAAAAGAGTGAGGGCAGTACTTTTTTCTTTTTTTCCAGTTACTCTATATATAACCTTTGTGAAGTTACACATCGGTTAGAGCGATCAGCAAGCCGTTTCATGACGTGCTGGAAGTGTTGTGCTGGAATGCTTGTTAACTCCCACGTAACGTTTTGTTGGATCGTGTGTGTTTGTTTAATTTCAGTTTAGGAAACAAAAAGTAACCTGGCAGTGATAAGTCCGTCGAACGAGGGGAGGTGTAGCACAGTTACATTTTATCCCAAAAATCATAGGAATAACAGCTGCACTATGGGACGACGCGTTATCATGCAGCAAGAATATATTTTGTTTGCATCCAAGTCCGGACGCACACATGTGATGCATTTCAATACACCCACGTAAAACATCGCAATCACTGTTTTTCCTTCTGGAACAAGTTCCTAGTGAATCAAGCCTTTGCAATCAAGAAACCCCCACTAATATAGCCTGGATTTTTAGAAAAGCGCTCCTTTTGCTTTGGCAAGTTTTGGCCACCCCGTTTTTGGCGAGTTTTTGCCAACCCCAACCAATCAACTCCTATCGCTTCATTTCTGGATTGTAGGCAAAGCACCACCATTCACCATCTGTGTTGAATTTTTCTAAAAAGTCTGGATCTCGATTTCGCATGTCAAGAAGTTCCTGACAAGTCGCCACTCGATCTTCTTTCTTGTTCTATGGTTCATGAATGCGGAACAAAACGAGAGCAACAAACACTTTCCTCACCAATGCTTAAATGTTCTGCAAGCATTCTAATCATTAACGGAAGATCATGAGTTAACTAAATGCGGACAACTTCGATGTTCAACCCAGTTCGGCTTGTGAAAGGAAATGCCGTTCTTCCGACATCTTTACCAGCTTGAAATCTACCAAATGCGAAAACCCGTTAGAACGCGACAAACTCTTCACCGTAAGTGTTCTGCATCATTTGATAAGTTTCGTTATCAATTTTGCCACTTTAAAACAAACCTTTTTGCACATCTCTGTTCCAAACGTAATTCCATTAATCCAATCCAAGAAATAACATTCAAACACCAAACAATAATTTTCTCTGTAACTCATCTTATCCTAATGCCATTATTAGACTACAATCAAATGTTTTTTTTTTTCTCTGCATATTTTAGTTTTTTGCAAGCAGATAGCACTATTCAGAGTATTTAATGGCTTAAAAATCTTTTAACCAAACATTTTACATATAAAAATGGTGCAAATAAGAAAGACATATGCTTTAAATTGATAAATTTAGATGCTCAAACGTCTTCAGACCTTTACTAGTATCCTAAAAGAATATTGCACTTTAATATAAAGTATTATCCTTTACTTTATAGGTAATATAAAATTCTGTGCATGAATGCTTCCACTGACATTTTTCTTTATATACAAAGTCAGCTTTTACTTTATTACATGTGTTTATGTTTATGTTGTTGTTTATGTTTATGTAAATTGTGAGATACTTTTCACAATTTCATTTATTTAAATACTAATACAGAACATTTAAATTTAAAATTCTTTAATTAATTGTTTAAGGTTTTTCAAATCATACAAGTGTATGAATACGTTTTTCTTTGACTGTACAATCGGGAATTCTAAGAGAAACTGGCAAGCTTTAAGCTGCAGGTAATCTCGAATAAAGTTCGTAAAATGCTGAATTTTGAATGTCCCTGGAGGGAAGAAGGATAAGGATCTGTATCAAAATTTAATCTCGGATTTTCGGCTGCAGTTGTATACTTGCTTTCGATGCAGCTGGATGCCGGAATGCCCAGAAGTTGAATAATAAATTATAAACATAAATATCTCACCCATTCTTAGTTTTACTAAAAGCCTCGCGTTTTCTCGATGTCATTAGTCAATAAAATGCAAAACTAGTAGCATATAAGCATACATTAAGACTCAGCGGATTCAGTTTCAGTGCAATGCAATAAAATAGTTGTAACATGAAAGTCACGACGCATTTCTTTATATTTCGTTCAACATATAGAAGGTCATGTTTATATTACACACATTACAGGTGTATAAAACAAAACCCATTCATGATTTTCCTTATTTATGTGTTCGCTGCAATCGTACTATTTCAAAGTTCGTTCAAGATATTCCGCTTTGATTTTTAAAATTAGACTAGTTATTTTACGCAATAGTTCATAGTTTTGGCTTGTTCTAGCTTATTTGTTATATATTTGACTCTAAAATGAATTATTTTTGAGGTTTTATTTGGAAATCTATGAGGATTAGAAATTATCCTCCTACATTTTTGCGAACTAGGTCAGCGAACACTTTCTTTCCTCTTACAAATACAATTTTTTTTGGTGGTGGGGGAATCTAGGAGTTACAGAAATGGTCCTTCTAGATTTCCAAAAAAAGACAAAAATTATACTCAAATGCAATATATCACACTGCAGCAGAAAATCCAGATTTTCAGCTGCAGTAGAAATTATGCCTCTATCAGTTTTTCTCAAAAGAATGAAATTTTATGAAATTTATTACCAGTTACCTTATCCATGGAATTTCGATTCTAGTTTTAACAACAAAAAGATGACTTAAAATACTATGACTGTGGTGCTTCTTACAACATTCCTGAAACATGGGACAACTATGCAAGAATCATCAGGTTCTTCCATCTTATTAATGTGAGTACCAACATCTATTTAAATTTTAATCAATAATATAAAGGTCCTTCCTACTCTAATAACTTTATTTAATAAAATTAACACAATTTGTCTTCCGTTAACTTAATTACTAACTATAAAATTAAACGAATTTTAACGAATCGTAGTTAAAACTAGAAGTATACTAATAGTAGTATATAGTAAAATTTGCTTTCGAAGCGGGGAAGTCTGCAGAATATTATAATTTAAAAACTGGCCTTTTCTTGAAAAAGTTTGAAAAACGCTGCAGAATACTGGTAACAGTATATATTAAAAATTGCTTTCAAAGGGAGTGGTCTGCAGAATATTATAATTTTAAAAGTGGCCTACGTTTTAAAAAGTTTGAAAAACACTGCAATCTAGTATTTGGCCTATAAAACTGCCAAGCGAATACAAATGCAGAATATCTGCAGTTAGACAAGTTTCTTATCTTGGCGAACGGGCTAGTTGTATGGGCATTTCTTAGATTTTTTTCCATGTAACGTGACTGTGATTGAGCTTTCCTCAAATGTCCTCCATAAACGCAACCCTCCTAGCAGATAAGGTCAATGTGCTTTGCTAGTCTGAAACAGCAAAAAAAATTTGTAATATTATATAAACTAATAGTCTGTGTATTAAATTATGAAATTTGTAAAAAATCTCTAAAATTCTGAAAAACCAAAGGTTTCTTAACTTCTAACCTCCCGATGAAAGCCGGAGATGTTTCTCACTTACATAACAAAGGCATGCGGCAAGAAGGGAAGCAAACATAAAAAGAGATATCTCGGTGACCTCTGCGTTTGACCATCCAACGAATATTTAAGAAGTAAGTGTCAGGATACTGGATTTGAGAGAATAAATTTTAATTTTGGATAATTCTAAACATTATGAACAATATTTCACCTATACGATTTAAAATCAGCAATAATGAACCAATATAATACGGTACTTACAGAAAATCTCGTAGACCACAAAAGACGGTGCCAGTCGCGCCAAACCAAAGAACCCCTGTTTACTAAATACAAGAAAAAACGTTCTATTTTTATTCTTATTTCAAATTTATTATATTATCATTCATTTATATTAATTTTTCATTACAAAATTCCATTATTGTTTCCATAATATCGCCATATCGTGGCTATTAATACATTTTTTGGTAGCCGGTAAAATTAAATTAAAATAGTTAATACTTTGGAAATATTCAACAGCATGCCCTTCTGCAGTAGACAGATCCCAAGTTTTAATCATTTGTTCTTCGAAAATCCGTGATAAAGGGGAAAAAAGGAGTCTTTACTGAAGAATAACAATGGACTCGTGTAATCAAGGTTACGCCAAACCCAGCGTGTTTGAAGAAGACTTTTCCATTTTTGCCGAAAAAGCGCGTAGTTTGGCGTCTTCCCTTTAACAGAAAAAAATGGTCAACGGGTTTTTACGTATAATACTTACCTCATAACCATATACCATAATACTTACTAGTACCCATAATACTTACCTCATAACCATATAAAATATTTAAATAAGTAAAGGAAAGAGTTTTGTTTCAATTTTTAAGTTGGGTTCATTTCCCGAAGTTTAACTTTTATTTAACTCTTTTATCAGATCTTCATCCTACTTCGGTCACTGCCATTCCCGGTGACTAAATTATCGTATTTTGTTTTTACAGTGCTTTAATACCTAATCAAACATACCATTTTCAGCTGTTCTAGCTTCACATTGCACATATGTTTATATAATTTTGCCTTATTTTCGTATTTTATAAGTGTACCTATACGCATTTTATAAGTTTAAATTTATTTAAATAAAAGTTTCTCTTTGAGTTGTGACTTACTCAAATAAAAATAAAGAACCACGCATTCTTATTTTTGCTCTGGCTTTAACATTAACACGTAGCAACACGAATTTAAATGCTTAGAGGATGGAAAGAGAAGTCACATCACAAACAAAGAGTTACCTACATTATCCATGTCGTACATAATTAACTGATGTCAGCTCAAGACCTTAAAAAATTGTTTAATTGCATAGCTTAACGGCTTTGCGTTTATGTGTCTGGTAATTTAGTGAGTAAAATAAAAACATGGTTTGTGGAGTATACTAATGAAACGTGAAAAGGTTTGTTTTTTAGAACAGTATTTGTTTAGCTGCTGTATTCCTCGTTTTAAGGAATTAACGGTTTTGCTTTTCACCTTTTTTTTCCTCTCCGTCTCTCTCTCTCTCTCTCTTTTTTGGAGTACTTGAGAAAATATTTCTACCAAAAAAAAAACAACATTTAAAATGTAATAATTTAATTTCTGTAACATTAGCAAACTTTCAGAACAATAAGCAAACTTCAAATAAAGGACAAAAAATCTGTTTTAAACTGAGTATATAATTTTATATATGACAAACCAATTTCTACTTAATTCGCAACCATTGGACGTAGACATAAACTTTCAATCAGGAAACTGTTTTAAATGAAAAGCTTTGACCTTTTCAATTTTATAAAATTTGAGAAATCTAATTTTTTATATGTTCCTCAGGTACTTATATTTCGAAAAATTTCTACTCGTATCAAAAATAAAGCACAAGAAATTTAAATCCCGCACGTCAAAAATTATATGAGATATTATATAATTTTTGACAAAAAATTATATAATATCTTATTATATAATTCGTCAAAAATTATAAGCAAGATATTTGATATTAAAAATGAAGATCATATTGAAGAGTCGTACAGAAACTGAAAGGCGAAATGTCTGCATTTGCATTTACATAAAAATACCATATCAATTTCAATAAAATCATTCTAAGAATAAGAAACTGAATGACGAGAATTGTTATGCAGATTATTGTGAAAAATTAACCGATACATATGTATATTTTTCGAAAACAGATATAATGGAGATTTTATTCTTCAGTTGCATCGGCAGATTTAATCAACCTCTACGTATCCCTGCCGATTAGTACTGGCCACAATAGGCGAACAGCATTACAGAAATAAAGGCGGTATAAAGAAAAGTAGAAAAGTAGAAAAAGTAATCAATTACTGTGCAGGAATAATTGCGTACTAAAGTATGGATACATGTTTCAATATATTTTCTGCATAAATTATGTATTGTATTTAATGGGTTTATTTTATCTTACCTTATAAGGTATTTCTCCCGCCTTCTTAGCATGGTTTCGTGGTGTACTGACCAGAACGCTCGGCGCGTCTTCAAGAGTTCCGTGGTTCGAGTCCCGGCAAGGGCATTGTTAATTTTTCGCTTCTCCTGCTTCGAAAATAACCAAATGTCTCTACAGTGGCGCCCGGATAAAGGACAAAAAAGGTGGTGGATGAAGATTCTCCAACACCAGGATTTGGCAAATGGGTTCCCTAGTCCCCAGCCGCTTTTAAAAGAGGAAGTATATAAGGTATTTCTCTCGCCTACTTAACATGCGTTTGTGGTATAATGGTGAGCACGCTCGGCGAGTATTCGAGAGGTCCGTGGTTCGAGTCCCGGCGAAGGCATTGCTCATTTTTCACGTGTTCTGCTCCCCCCCTCCAAAAAAAACCTAATTTCTCTACAATCTTACTTAAAATATGCGGCTTTTGGAATTATCAGAATAAACTGCTTCTAAAATTCCACGTGATATATTACTTGTAACAGCAAAGGGGAGTCATACGTGAAACACGTTTCCGCTAATATCAGCAATATAATCACCATAAGTTTTGAAAAAATGTTTTGTGAGTCCCTGCCGAGGGTATTGCTAATTTTACATTCTCCTGCTTTCAAAAAATCCGAATGCCTCTACAGCCTCTTGTGTATAGACATTGGAGTGAATTTCAAGCGTAATATGCTGGAGATATATTAGTTAAATCTTATTGTATTCATTGCCTGTATTCAAATTATTACTATTAATTTCTTGGTATTATTATTGTTGTTATTGCTATTTTTAATTTCTCTTTTTTAACATAATTATTATTACTATTTTAATATACTATATTGGTGTCTTGATTAACATACCTAGCAAAGTAAATGCAATGTAGCATACTTAAAGTTTTGTCTTGTAACAGTTCCGAAACTTGTGATTTCTTAAACTTATGCACTATCTGTATCTGTGTCAGAATGAGACCTTGTTTGCCCATGTATAATTATCATTAGACCCAATAAATTGTCTGCTGGGTGATAAATAAAACACTGAAAGACTTTCCTTGAGAAGGTCAGGACAGAGGTCACTCTCGGTGGTGTTTTGTTTAGATTATAATGGAACATACACAACTTATAATACTACTATCTTTAAATAAAACTGAAAAATTTTTGTTCTTCGATGATTTCTTTATCATTAACAGATTATGATTTTAAAGTAATAAAATTCGCAAAAATATTGGTAACATATTTTTAGATTTGAAAATCTGTATATTATCTGTGTTAAACTTTTTGGCATACGAAATGTTAAAAAAATTTTAAATTAAACATATTAGTAAGCCCTTCCCAAAATTAGAATAGAATGACTTTTAAGAGAAAAAATTATCCTAGAATTATTCTAATTTGTTTGTTAAGCGAATAATCAAAGCAAATTCAGAATGACGGCAAAAATCAAAAAAAAAAATTAATTAAATACCTCGGTTAGTTTTCGTCGTCCAGGAATCCAATTTTCGGTACTTTATTTTTTGACTAATACAATATTTTCCTAATTATATGTATAGACAAAAGGGGAATATGTGAAAAATTAGATTTTGTTATTTTGGCAACATTTTGGCAACATAATTTAAAAATTGGCAAAGCATGAATATTAAAGTCTCTTAATACATTTTTATAAGTACATATCTACGGCCAGCGTTTGCGAAACTGAAAGCTGGTAGAAGAATTTTGTAGGCATTATGTATGCAGAGAGGTTCAATCACTTGTTCTAAAATATACTTTATTATTTCTGAGGGAAAATCTATAATAAATTGTGTTTTCATTTCTTCGATAAAATCTTTCTTGCGTCATTTCTTTCCAGATGCGCATTAAAATTCGAAAGACATTCAAGCAAAATTGTTAGCTTCATGCTTATGCGCTGTTGGAAGTCGGGATAAATGCAGCTCGTTCTTAAACTAGGTAATTTACCAAATTTGAATTCGTTGGATTTCTTCCTATGGAAGCATCTTAAACAGTGACAAACTTTTTGTATTTCAAACTCCTCTATCCCTTTCTTAAAAATGAACATCTGTATTTAATATGTTTATAAACCTCGGTTCTAAAGCATTTTTATACTTTAAAGTTCTTATATTAAAATTTCAGTATTGCGAAATTCTGAAACATAGATTTTACTAGCTTCAAAAAGTAATAAAATAATATACAATAGCAACAGAAATAATGAAATTTATGGGGAAAATATTATAGAAAAAATAGTCCCTAACTATAAGCATATGTAATTCTTTCAGCCATTTTTTTCCCTATCCATATCATATTGAAATATTACAATCAATGTTCCTTCTAATTTTTTCGCTGAGTGCACGGTACAAAAGTACATAGGAGCAAAAATGTTCAAAACGTAGATAAACTTGTACTAGTTGGTTCGGGGAGAGAGATCCTGTGCGTGTGTTTGAAGTCAAATTTTTGTCAAAGGTCTATTTAAAAATTTTGTTGAACCTCTAAATTTTTTTTTTTTTTGTAAAATTTGGATTTTGACATTTTTAGATGCAATTCTTATATAAAATGAAATTTAAAAAAATGGTAAAAAAGGCCTTTGTGGCACAGAATACAAAAACGGTATGTACATTTAAATACAATTGTTGCAGACGATCGCAATGAAAAGGGGAGGTGCACAACTACATGTTATAGCCGTCCCATACAAAAATTTCAACGTTCTACGGCCATTCGTTCTTGAGTTATGCGACATACATACATACGTATGTACTTATAGATGTCAAGAAAAAAAATTTCTTCTGAATCCGTTTTAAATCCAATTTACAAACGTTTTTGGCAGAAACAGTCTTTTATTCACTCCGTGCATGCAGATGTTACGCAAAAACATCGTTCAAATGGTTTCGAGAGCGGTTGAAATGGATATTTTCATTGAAATAGGATACACGAAATCTTTCAGGATTACAATACGTGCTTTGCTTCGTACAGTGAAGTAAAAAATAAATGAAGAAACAGCTATACAGATGAAAGCAATAAAAAATATAAACCACTGTAATCAAGAAAACTACAGCAATAATATGAAAAAAATAAACATCTGTTTCACCGGCTACCTCAGCTTACCTTTTAGTTGTCTTTTACTGTTTCTTTCTCAATATATGCTTAAGAGGTAAACGTATATGGTATACACTATCCACAAGGAAGATTACTTGAACCAGAGGCAACCTACTAAATAATCACGCACTGTTTGTATGTTATGTTAATCGTTTTACATTATATTAGCACTTAAGTTACAAGTTTAGTAGCGCTTTAACATCGGGAGCGGATGCATGAATCTTTACTTGATTTTAATTTCGCCTACTTTTATATTGACAATTAAATAGTTGTTACAGGCGATAACTCATGAACTGGTTAAGATAACATTTGTGTCAGCTGTCAGATTAAATATTCAGTTCAACTTATTTCTCACCTTATATGTGACACTTAGAAGGCATGCAATTTCTACGCGTTATGCTCGGGTGTTAAAAGTTCAAAATAGCTAATAAAGCATAAAAGCCTTAAGCTTTTATCAGCCGATGATGTGAAATATTAAGCCTTTAAAGCATGTGGAGAATGTTGAACGTATACATATTCATTCATATAACAAAAAATGCGAAACCTGAAAGTACTCCACAACGGACAAAGCTCCAAAATGGTTATGAAATTTCTTGTAGAAATGTGCAGTGCTTTTAATTGAATATAAGTGACCTACTTTGACACCGTTCTTATTATCGCTGATGGTGAAGGCTAGTTTGAAGTATCTTCAGCCTGGAATGTTCTCATCCACTGCCAGTGTCAATCATTATTTAATGAAAACCTTCTTATTTTCTACCACATCCTGGTAAAAAATCGTTTTTCTTCACTACCAGAGTTGAGAAATTACGTTTCTATAATGAATAGATTAAACGTTTTGCATCAATTTCTTCACACAGTATAGTATATGTTTCTAGATTTGAATTAAAATCACTAAGTTTTTGCTATCTGTCGATTCACTTAAAATCTCACATATACATTTAAACACAATGTCTCTAACTTGATGGGCAGAAAAGGAGATACTATAGCACACACTAAAAGATTAAATATATTAATAATTAGCGACAACAATCAACGTAACGTTTTAGATTTGTTGTTTTATAGTTCCGAAGATTAGTTAGAACCTGCTTCTTCAGCTGCAGAACTGGAAATCGTGAAGTGGAAATACGTTTCGCTTTTGCAGCTGAAGAAAATGGTTCTATATTAACCTTCAAAACTAAAGTTCTGTAAATTTATTCACATTTCTCAGACTTATTTGCTAATTATTATTACATTTAATAATTTTTAGATTAATTCCTAGATGTCTTTTCTTTGTAATACTTTGAGAACTGGAAACGTTCCCGTGAAAATGTTTTGTAATCAAGCAAAAGCAAGACAAAATTTTAAATATTTCATTAAACAGCTTTGATTTCATTTCTCGACTTGGATAAATTTTAAAATGTACTCGTGCGGTCAAATTATTATATCTTTCTACTTTAGAGCTTTTATAGCAACATATGCAGGATTTTCTTACAAATAATTTGTAAAAACAATTACAAATGCATTTCTAAAATTGGAAGATAAAAAAATACCCAGCTAAATTTTGCAAATCATCTAGAATTAAAAAATGCAAGTAACATATCGGTTATAGCAAGTTTGGATGAATTCCTCAACGCTGTGCCTTATTCAGGTTGAAAGATGTTTATATGATATTTTTTCCCTTTCACTACAAAATCAAATGGAAGAGATTTCGATAATGGGGTTTTAAAATATCATGCATCTTTCTAAGCTTTCTTTCCAAAGGCGAAAAATATCTATCCGTAAGTATATCCACTATGAACAAAATCTATTTCACGCAAATTTTAAAATAACAAAATAGGGTAATTTTATACGTTAACCATCCCCTTCCCTCTTCTCTTAACCTCAATCTTCCTAAGCAAACAAAGAATCCATCTCGACCATTCCTTTCCAATTTAACATAAAGAAATCATTCTTCTCCTTTATTTACTTAAAAATCACCGCAAAACTTCTCCTTTTTCAAATTCGCTTTCCTACAAAGTGCGCCTCCCCCCCTTTTCACAATCAATGCTCCCTCATGAATATATCCTCAATAACTCATGAATCCGCAGGATATTACGGCTCATTAGCGCTAATGTGCGGCCTAATAAAATATCCAGGAAAGCGAAAGCATTCGCATGCAGAATATAAACCCGGCCTATATTCCCAACAGGGAAATACGGAGAAGGAATGAGAGAAAGCTTTAGCTAATGGCCTATAGATATTGAGATGCTGGTCCAATTATTTTACGTGGATTGGGTCCCTTTCAGGAGAAAAGTCTTCCCTACGAAATGTTGTTAAGGAAAGAGAGTGTATTATTAAGAGAAGTTTTGCAAGATACTATAGTACGTGATACATTTATCAGTGCCTCCCTCCCCGCATTCAGTCTCCAAATGGATGCTTTTTGAATTGATGGTTATATTTTACACATAAAGCACATGCATTTCAAAGATTCATTTACTTGATTTGAACGGAGAATTAGACAAGACATTGTACCAATGTTTACTTTGTGGGGTTGCTTTAACTTTGGTAATAATTCAGATAATTTACACAGAGTAACGTTATAATTTTTCAAAAGAATTCCATGTGAGCAAAATGAGTCTTTTTACCTTGATGTATATAATAATACAAATTGTTAGGTCTTCTGATTCAAAATACAAAACTGATCTCAATTTCCTTCGGTAATTATAATATCGAATTAAGTACTTGATTGTCTATATGTATATAGAAGAAAGACTGTTCGCTAATAACTCAGTGACTACTGTAGGTAGCATCACTAAACTTTCTACGATTATTTTCTGTTTCCTGGAAAAGGTCGACGTCTACTTTTTTCCAAAGAGAAATAGCCAAAATCAGAGAGCTTAATTAAAAACGCTTAAAACGTTAATTTTCGCCCTCATTTTTCTGAGTGGCAACACTCTTGCACGCTAGAGACAAAAATCTGCTGTATTTCGAGAATTGTTGCCACTGCTGGCTTTAAAATCGTAGAGTTTGTTAGTAAAAAATTTCAGAGTTTTACAATGAAATAAAAATAGCGTTGCCAAACTTTAAATACACTAGTGCCGATTTCAAAAATTCGTAGGAAGTCATTTCGACTATTTTCATCTTCCTACGACTTTAATCAGCCGACATATTAATTAAAAACTCTGAAAGCGCTTATTTTCGCACTCATTTTTCCGAGTGGCAGCAGTCTCGCGGGTTGAAGATAAAAATGCTTTATTTCGAAAAGTGTTACTACTGCTCGATTTCAAATCGTAGAGTTAGTTAATCAAAAATTTGTAAGTTTTTCAAAATCTCTCTCTATATAAGGAAGAATGCATGTTTGTTTTTTTGTTTTTTAACGTTATTGATTTCTGATCAATGATGATAAATTTTTTGCCATATTTAATCGACTAAACTCGAATATAGGTGAATATTGGATGGAACTTGAGCTTTTATGACCAATTGATTAGAAAGACAAAAATCATTAAAAACTGTGTGCCATTCTTTGTTGCTGATATAATGAGAGAGAATTGGTTTTATTTTCCCATCGAAATTTTTTATATTGATTCCACATGGCATCAGACTGAAAAATGTATGAATATGAATCATAATTTTTGCATAGTTGTTAGAGAAGGATTACAGCGGTATGGTTCTTTCTGTTGTTAGATACATTACTCTCAATCTAACTTAACTGGTATCGGGTACTTCTGCTAGTTTAATACTAATTCTTAGTTTCCTACTTCTATTACATAAAAGCTAATACTGCTTTTCTGCACATCCCTTTTGGAATGACGTCCTCATTTCGATGTTCCGCTAAGTATTACTTAATTATACTCTGTTGTCCTAGTGTTTTCAGCTATGAATATTTGTAATTAGGTTTAATTATTTCTTTGCGTTTTCTAAAATACACGTAACAATAATTGGAAACTAACAAAACGTCGTGTCGGATTTAGAATTCTATTGGACCATTTTCTCTAGTGCCGTTGTTATTTTTCATAACTATTCCATTTTCTAATACTATTAGCACGAAACTATAGAGTATTCAACGGAATACCTGATAGTCTGGGCAATGAGTAGAAATAAAAGTATAAGTAGAATGTTTCAGTTGTGGTTTGTAATGCTAAATAAAAAATTATTTTTCACGTAACCATTCATTAAAGAAGTATAATCATATAATTGTTCGAATGCTTACGAACTCGAATCTCTTCGACATAAGCCTTTTATTTAAAAAGATTAAAAAGATTTTTTCTAGCGATAAAAATTATGTTATTTATTTTGTCTAATGAAATCATATTAAAAGAACGTTTCAATTAAATAGATGAAACATTTTCAGCACTATTCTAATGAAAAGTATTTTGAAGAGAATTTATAACTTAATACTGCAATCTGAAGTCGATTCAATTCAACCGAATATCCGATAGTCCGAGAGAGAACATGCTGAAGTTTTCCAGTAGTCACAAACTCCTATGTTTTTATATCTGGGCCTGAAACATAAAAGCGGTAGATGATAGTTTCTCTTGAACTCCTATTGCTCGATCCCTTACTAATCTATCTAAAAATTGAGAAATGTAAGGAGTTTCTCCAATGTGTTCTCTTGAGTACATCGGTTAACCTACCCAAAACAATTATTCGGAATTCAAATTTTATAAACCTGATAAATGTTTATTTTGTTTTAGACTATACTTGACGCTCTAAAGTGATTTCCAGTGACCTCTAATGTGACTGTCTGACTATTCTTGACGTTTCTAAAGTGACCTCAAGAGTAACTTTTGACATTTACAGTATTATCGCTACAAAACAAAGACAGGTTTAAGAAAGAAACTATAGAACAGTTTTACATCGGTTTTCAGCAATTTTTTATTTCAATTGGTATAATTATTTAGAGTGTGTATTGTGTGACTACATGAAAAGCACAAAAAGCAAATTTAGATAGTTTTTATAAAGCCCGCCAGATCTTTATATAAGTAATTTTTGTTCAGGAATCCCAAAGTTGTATGTATTGTTATTAAACTAAATATTTGATGCATTAAATTAAATGACATACTTGTTAACAGTCTCCTTATATGCAGAATGGTTTTTCTCACTAGAAATAGTTATTATTAGTACCATCCATTTCAACAGCAGTGATTTGAAAGAAAGTTTCTTCAAGTAGCTTAATACAGGACATATACTTTAACTATTCTACAGATCTGCTAAAATTTGTGCTTCATTCTCTTTCCTTAAGACCATCGCTTTCATTCTGATTCTTAGCACTCATGTAAAAAACACGTGAAACTTCGTCATTCTTCATTTCTTATTAAGTTTGTAAATGTTTCTCTGTACTTTATTTTTTAAGATTTTTTTAACAAAAGAACAAATGTCAATAAATTTCTCTCAGATTGAGTTAATTCAGTTATACCTAGTTAGAAGAGTTGTACCTGGTTAGATTATCTGGTTGGAGGCAGACTACCTCATCAGGGAAGCTATATGCTGTATATACCCATACATGTAATTTTTTAATGTTGTAAATTTGTAGAAATTATTTAATTTGTTTAATCAGTTATTTTGTTTAGAATCTTTACTTCTCGCTTTTCATTTTTCTGCCAGAATGCAAATTAGCTCGCACGTATTTAATTGAGGGTTTGAGGTTTTTTTAACACAGCGTGCTTTGCCTTGTGAAGACCACGTTATTAGGTGGGCTGCTCTAATATCAGAATCAGTCTTCCGCCATGCAGTATAACTGCCGATAGTTTTCCATGCTGTTCAAGCTGTTATGATTAACAAGATAATCATTCTTAGAATAAAGGTAAAAAAGGCCTTTTCTGACAATGTTCTTTCTCGTTCTTCTCCAAAGGTATATCCGGGAATATTGTTATTAATTGCACTTATCAAAAGCACTACTCATCTCAAAAAAGAGAGGCTGCTAAGATAAAAAGATACGTTTAATTTACATTACTCTCTAATAACAAGATACTGATTACATCTTTAACTCAATCATCCATTACGAGTTCTAAAGTTCACTTATAGTTTTGTTTCATTTTGGCTGCGCGCATGCGCAAATCAAGTGGTGTTTGGTAACAATTTTAACGGCAGGAGTTTCAACACAAGCTTTAAGAGCCAACTTCGTATTTAAATGCTCTGCGTAGCCTTTGGCTGTTAGGCATTTAGATTTAATTTTACAATAAATTTCTATTCTTAGCATAAATGCTGACTGATATGTAAGCACCAGGTGTATCATTTGTTTATCTTACTTAATTTTGAAGTTACTTAGTTTACGTTTGCATTACTTTTGAAGATTTAACCATAAATCGCTTACAGCCTTATTGAAGATGTGCCACAAGATACATTTCGTAAAAAACTTTTTTCTCTTCCTCTTTGTATTTGTGCTTATATTGAGTTCTCCCTGTGTTTCTTTTGGAAAACGCACTTTGAAAACAATATACGAAACTTCGTAGGCGAAATACTGTCAAATGTTTAAGGCTATAGTTATGAATTTTTAAATATTTTAGACAGGTAGATAAGATGGAGATAAACATTGATAAGTATATTTACAAATTCTGTTTGCTACAATTTTATCTCTCGAGGATTAGATCCGTAAGTTTCGTCTTCTAGACTGCAGTTTCTACATTAACTAACCTTTCACCTCCTTTCTGAATAAATGCAACGCAGCACTTTAAGTATTGAGGTTGTTAGAATAAAGGTTTGATAACGACGATATAACAGTCAAAGACAAGAAATAGCACTGAAAAGTTAAAGAACTAAAAAGTAGATATCTATATTTCTGTTACATATGGAGCATCAGATTTTGTCGTCTTTGTTATTTCCGCTATAGGTAATATAATTGGAGGGTATACATTCTGATGTATGCAAGATTTTGTATTGCTGCTAAAGATATATTACTAGGTATTTAAGCGTTTTTGCTTGAAAACAGTAGATTTGCTAAGACTCTGCCTATAGTATCAGTGATAAACATAAGTAATAAACAGAATATGTGAGGTTTTAGTTAAACTAACAAAGTTTTATTTTAATTTAACTTTTTCTATCTCTTCTCATTTCAACTTCCCGTTAGAATAAGCGCGCGTTTCAGCTTTATGCTAATTTGAAGTGGAGCCAAGTTATATTTAAGCGAGAGGTAGGAACCTCTCAGTGTGAGAGAGTTTTTAGTCTCAGACCACTGTTACTCTATTCGACGTTCGCCTGATTAGCTAGTATTTAAATTCTAAGCCGTAGCGCTGTTACGTGATTACTTATTGAAGAAATTCTAAGTGCGTCAGTATTAGTTAAATCTTGCTACGCACCATTTAGTTTAGAGGCCAACCTCGCGTTATAGCTCTGTGAGCAAAAACTATTTAATTTCTATTTAGCTTTAGTTTAAATTTAATTTGATTGTTCATTTTATACCCAAGTGCGGTCTTTATTTTCTGTATCCCTCCCGAGTTGGGAAGTGGCTGTAAATAATTGTAGTTTAATAAAAGAGGATTTTAATTGTAGTTTAATAAAAGAGGATTTTAAATCCCTTTAAAGTACAGTTCTTCTACCACTTATTCACAAGTTTTCTACCACAGAACATAGCTGCATTTAGCTCACTGTTCAAGATCAGGACTTTAAGCTGTCACGAAGATGTTTTCCAAGAATATGCACTGAACACTCAGTCCTGACAAATATGCTTTCTGTTTATCACTTATGATCCTACGGAAGCTAACAAATTACACATCCTTTCGACAACAATGCAATGAAGACCTCATTAAAGACAAAATCTGATGTATACACCACATCACTTCCTTGTACGGGATATTAAATTACGCCATTTTTCGCTGCAAATCATTTAAACTCATTTCGTCGAATTTCGTTAGAGATGTATTTCTCATTCAATTAATTCAGTTCTCACTTCGCGACAAGGCAAAAATACATAAAACCTCAAAATGCCTTTATTAAAAATTTAAAAATGTAGGAAAATGTAAAACATAGATACATTTAAAACAATTTAAAGAACAATTTTTTTCAGTTAGTGTTTCTACGCAAAATCACGCAATTCTGCCGGCGGGCAGGAAAAGACTTCCCGGTGCACAAACCTGAAGGTTTACTTTTGGTCTCACTCGATAAAAGACATTGAAGGTGAAGAAACTGACTTAATTTGTTTTGGATGCTATGCTGAGTCAATATATGGGATATTTTAATAACTCTGCATTCATATAACCTAACGACTCTACAATTCTTTGCAATCAAAAACTATATATGACTGTCTTTCTTTATATTAGCTGAAATTTTTATGGATGTATTCTTGAGAAATATAGAAGTTTAGCTTTAGAATAAAAATGTTATTGGAATTGAGCAAAATCGAAAAAAAAATTAATAAATCATATTGTCAAATAAAAACTTATAAAAAAACTAATTTTTTAGAAAAATATGTGCTCATTATAGAAATTAAAGAAGCATTAGATATTTAATGTCCCAAACGAAATGGAGGTATGAAAAATTAAAAGAAATACCTTTCGGGCCGGCATTGGCATCTTTGCCTCGAATGAAAAAAGATATAGGCACGCGGCTTTGCTTGTATATTTAGGTTTCTTGTGTTATACTAGCATATTCTATCTTGATTAACAACAAGCCAACGAACGCTTGTTGAATTACAGCTACAGAAATAAAACCAGTTCTTAGACGTCAAAAAAAATTCTTAGACACAAAAGGGTCATTCTTTCTTCTCAGCGATTTCGTCCTTATGTTTCATGCCACTTTGTGAAATACGTATGGGATAAAATGGTTGGTCGACGAATTGTTTGCACAGCGGTATTACATCAATCCTTACCCATTTCCTGAGCTTTGAATTTCCAACCAAAATCATATGCTTATACTGAACGCTTTGCTAATTAAAGATTCAAATGTCTTAGAGTTTAATGTGTTTTGCCATCATGCACACTAAGTAAACTCCTAACTAAGATTGGGTAGTGCCTTATCGCTTATTCTTAGAGAAAGTACTTCAACACGAGCGAAGGGTGTAAAAGACACTTTTATTAAACTCATAAATTTAGAATAGAAGGAACTCCTGGTGCTTGCAACTTAGCCAGCATTTAGGCCTAAAACTCAAAATAAGAGTTTCAATTTTTAACTAAGCAGAAATTATCCAAAAGGCTATGTAGAAATATTTAACGCTAAAATTGGCCCTTTTATCTAAACCAGCGCGAAAATTAAAATCGGCAGGACTAATTAGCTTCGTAGATAGGAAAGCTTTTTTAAAGCTAGCAGCGTGACATTCAGCAGGCAGAACATGCTCTAGCTAAGGAATCTAAAACCTTCCTTAAAATATATGTTTCTACCTCATTTACAGTCTGATAGGGAAAAGGAAAGGAGTGACAGTAAAGATCCAAAACATAAAATAGCTGGTTAGTCAAAAATAACAGTAACTTCCTACAAAGTTATATAACAAATTAATTTCACGGTAACTCATAAATTACGGATATCATTATTAAGAAAGTACATTTATAAAGAAACACAACATTAATTTTTGCTGTCATACGAATTTTTTCTTTAACTAGTGTTATTATTTAAAAATTAACTCTATTGCATCAGATTTCTTCAAAACATATTACTACTGTAATGTATCACAACATTAACATAATTAAAAAGACATAATTAATAAAGGAAAAACTAACATAAAATAAAAAGAAGTACTTTTCATTGAAATTTAATTGACTTTTAATAAGGTAGTAAGTATAGTAAGTATAAATTCTTTATTTAAGACACTCATTTTCTGTAGTTTAGATAAGGGTTTGTTTTTTTTTTATGAAAAAAAATATTTGACAGACGTATACCTTACAAAGAGCATCTTCTTATAGCGCCTCTAAGAGAAACTGTTTTATATTCCCTTTAAGCACTGGAAAAGTGATTAAAATCCCATGTAGTTTGACTATTTAGCCATCTGAGTAATAATTGCGATGAGTTTCTATTATTCAGAAGTTTTGAATTTTCATTTCAAAGCCGGAGCCTTTAATCCCAAAATCGTGGATCCTCGCTGGATGTTTTTTAATATTTCGAAATAATCATTAATATTAAAGTATTTTTCTTAGGAAAAATGTAAGTAATATCGTTAAAAAATGTCTTTAGGACAACAGTTTGATATTTTTCCTTACAGTTGTAAGGAGAATGATGAGAAGATGAAAACAAAACAAAAATATTAGAACGTGAAAATAAAGAGAAAACATTTTACAATCGCCAATGGTTTTTTGGGAAACTCGATTCAGTTATTAAGTGTTTTTCCAAGAGTTTAGGTTTCTGGATTAAAAATAGCATTTTTTCCCTTGGCTATCGAAATTTTCTACCTCCGATAGCAAGATTACAGTACTGCAACTTCCATTACATTTAAGGTTTTGTGTAATAACATTCGGGTTTTAGAAGAATGCAGCTTATTTGTCTCTAAACGATCGTTCAGTCCGTACTTCAAAATACAGGAGAAGTTTTCAGCAGAATTATTTCTTTATAAATCGATTTCTGATACAGAATTTGTCTCAAACATTAATATTTAAGGAGCAAATAATCGTTACTAAGCCTGCGAAAGAATCTGATTCGGAATTCGAGAAAAACTGCCCAGAGTATATGCATAGTAAATCGCAAAAGCACTTCAGATCAGTATTCTATCATGTTAAACTGAGGAAAAATTTAAATATTTTGGTATAAACATTCTCTACATCGTTTTGTACAATTCTGTGCACAGATTTGTGGAAACATTAGGTATTTTTCGAAGTAGGAGGGATGAAATATGAGCAATTCCTTCGGCGGGACTTGAACCACGGACTTCTTGAATACACGTCGAGCTTGGACCACTGCACCACGAAGCATGTGAAGAAGGCAGGAGTAATACTTTATATGCTATCCCTTTTAAAGTGCGACTGGGGATTAGGGGTCGCAGTCGCCAAATCTTGGTGGTGGAGAATCCTTATCCACCCCTTTTTTAGTTCGGGCGCCAGTGTAGAGACATTAGGTATTTTTAATGAACAATTCTTTCGTTGGGACTCGAACCACAGACCTCTCGAATACGCATCGAGCGTGCTGAACACTACACCAGGAAGGTATGCGAAGAAGGCGAGAGAAATACATTATAGATTAATAATTTAAATCTGTAGCTGTCATATGTTAAAGAAAAAAATGAAGAGATAAAAACAGCGTTTTTTATAAACTTGAACACATTTGTCTGTATTACATGATTTGTCTAATATATTAAGTGAAAAAGAAGGACGAGTCAGTACTCTTATGCCTAAATGGGACACATTCTTCAGTTTGTACAACTGTGACCTAAAACTGGCGTTTACATATTGTTTTTATAAGAAATTGGCACATTCTTTCATGTTACCCCATTGAGTGAAACACCAGTTGTAAGGCATTTCTCCCGCATCCTTAGCATGTCTTCGTGGTGTAATGGTCAGAACACTCGGCGCGTATTTGAGAGATCCGAGGTTCGAGTCCCGGCGAGGGCATTGTTCATTTTTCACATCTCCTGCTTCAAATAGCCTAATGTCTCTACACAGTGTTTAAAATCCGGTGAAGTTATAGTTGGCTTTTCATGTGTTGGGTCCTAATTTTCTAATAGAAATGCTTATATATTTTGTTAATTCTTGTTTCTGCTGAGGAAAATTTCGAAATAGAAAAAATATTTGTAAGAGGGCTGCAAAATCTCCTTTATTCAATAAACATAGGTAGAGGCATATTATTAGATTACTATTCGACCGAAGTCTAAGGGATATATACAGCCGATTAATCAGCCAGATAGTACAGCCTTTCATGTCAATACATTCGAATAACATCTAAAGCATCTAAAAGATGCAATGAAATGCAATCTATTCCAATATCTACAGAACAAAAAACATATATTCGATTGATTTCTCAACAGAAATAAAAGAGGTATAAAACTGTATTATCATTTATATGATCTGTGTTTTATCCTAATCCTCAGGAGAGTAATGTGTATTTAAAATGGGCAAGAGGCTCAGCCTTTGAAATAATATATCAGAATGTTGAATCAAATAATATCTGAAAGCGCTGAAAGATGGCCTGATTATATAATTTTAGGAGATGAAACTTATACTTTCTTCGGTTAATGTACAGAATGAAATGACTACAGTGCTTATTAGTGACTTGTTTTTGCCTCTAAACCGCATCACCAGTGAGAATATATGCTGTTCAGAACCGGTGCCAGAGCTCATGTAAGAATACAGCTGCACCAAGTGGCAAAATCCTGGTTTCAGCCCTAATGATATGCAAAACAAATTGCACAGCAATTTTGTAAACCTGCTAACAACTATCATGCTTATATCTAATGCCTGATAGAGGAGTAAAATTCTAGAATTCAAAATGTTCAATTTTAAATTACAGGATATCCAAAAAGGTTCGTAGGATTTACAAAGGTGCCTAGAGTCTCTTTGTACAGCGGTTAGAGGTATAATCCGATTAAGAAGCAAACTGTTGCTATTACCATTGAAAGATATGTTCACCTGTTGCAGCATTTGGATTTCGCGCGGCGTTACGTAGGGAATATTAAAAAGAATGTTGGTAAACATGTACTGTAATTCTGGTTCTGTACTCTAATTTTGCAGCTATGGAGCTGAAATAGAACTTCCAGTCGTTGTATGAGATTTAATGTAGGTATTCTCCGAAATAAGTTCATAACGAAATCTTCAATAAATGACAAATGCCCGGGCAAGTGTTGGGGAAAAATTTGTTGGGATAACTGTCGATATCTATATTTTGATAAATTCAAAATTAGATCGGTGGTCATTTTAATATGCGTAAAAGGTTATACGCGTTCAAAAAACGCTTTCAGCTAATCTTTACCGTTTGTTTACTCTACAATTAAATATTCACTTAAAGATCTCGTACATCTGTTTGTTAAAAAAAGTAAAAGTTTCTACTTCAGATCGACAGTAATCTTGAAGACATTTGGCAAACTTTTAATCAATTTTTTCTTTGTTTCTTTTCATATGTACATATGTTAAGTGTATTTGCTTGCGTAAGTGCTTTTGTTATCTTGAGTGCTTCTAAACTCCATTCTCTTTGCCCCAAAACTTTATTCGGAAGTCCTGCATTGTAGTGTAACATATTTTTTATCTTTTAATTACTACCTCGAATTTCTTTTCGTTATGTCCACGCTATGTTGATTTTCGTATCAAATAAATGTTAAATGTAAAATAATTCTTATAGTTTTTCTAATTTAAAGTATGAAACGTTCTTCGGTTAATAACATTTTAGTCAACTACATTTTCTATAGAATTCATGCTTTCTTTCAATTGTCTCCCTAATTTGCAAAAACCTGAAGCTAATATTTTACCCATTTCCATATTTGTGCATATTTCGTGCTGTAACATTTTTAATTTATTCATTTGTATTCATTGGAGCTTTATTTATTATTATCATGAATGTCGGCGTTTTAGATTTTTACATTTTCCTCGTACGGTCTTTCTGTCAAATTGGCTGATATATTTATATCATATTAAAAGATTAAATTTACTTAAATACATTCGAGACATCAGACAAGATATTAATGATATTATAGAATATAATATGAATTACCACGATTCACCATTAATTCTTTTGAAACACCTAAATGATATTTGATAAAGTAAGCATTTAAATAAAATTACATTCCCTGAAAATAATTCCAATTGATTGAGAGGTTTTTAGTGTATTTAAATATACGTGTTTCGGAGAATTAACATAACTCATAACAGGAATTACAGCTTGAAATTTATACCAGAGAAAAATCGAATTTATGGTGCTTCTCATTTTAAATTTATGAGTTAATATTTTTAGTATTATTAGTACAAAGCACTTTTTGAATAACACTAATCAAATTTTTTTTTTATCCGAATCAAAATAAATGAATCTGGCAACCCTTCCCATATTAAATTCAAACATGCAATAATCATACCAGAGAGTTTTTAAGACACATAACTAGAAGATATAATTTAATAGAAGCATAAAATTTGCATGAGCATTTTATGCTTCTATTAAATTATATCTTCTAGTTATAATTATTTCTTCATGAGAAGATACATTAAATTATATCTTCTCATGAAATTATAAAATTTGCATGAACGTTCATTAATTTAAACATTCTTAGAAAATGAAATCATCTGAAATTTGCAAGTTTAAACTCAAATACGTTCACAGAATTCCTGTAGTACGCATAAAGGTTTTGTGACAGATAATTAAAATTTATATGAATAAGCATAAATTTATTCACTCATAAAAGGGCGAATTTATCTATATAAAGTAGAAATTTAGATTTATCTGATATATTAACTATACCTA
>KK122502.1:83989-135484 GCA_000611955.2 Stegodyphus mimosarum
TTCTAGTCTCTTCTTTAAGCAAGTGGTTTAGATTCTTGATGTCAAGACTGGATATTGGCAAGTAGAGGTACAGCCTGATGACCGAGGAAAGACGGCATTTACTTCCGGAGAGTGATTTTGGCTATTCAAGGTGATGCCGTTTGGACTACGTAATGCGCCGGCTACATTCGAACGCCTCATGGACACTGTTTTGAAAGATCTTTCCTACGAAGCCCGTCTTGATATACCTGGAGGCCATCATCATAGTCGGAAAGAGTTTTGGAGAACATCTACATAATCTTAAAAAGGTGCTTCAGAAACTGAAAGAAGCATATCTAAAGTTGAGTACCGGTAAATGTAAATTATTCAGACAGGAAGTGACTTACCTCAGTCTTATCATCTCTGCTGAAGGTGTGTGCACTGATCCTGAAAACGTGTCAGCCGTTAAAGATTGGAAACGTCCCGAAATTGTCCATCACCTGAGAAGCTTCCTAGGGCTTTGCACCTACTACAGGAGATTTGTGAAGGACTTTTCTTCCGTCGCAAGACCCTTTTACAAACTGACAGAAAGCAAACAAAAGGTCTTGTGGACGAAAGATTGTGAGGATGCTTTTGACAACATAAAGGCCGCTTTAACATCGGCTCCAATCCTGACGTGTCCTCAGCTCGATAAATCATTTATTCTCGAACTGATGAGAGCAATGAGAGTGTCGGTGCTGTTTTGTCACAAGAAATAAACGGCCAAGAATGTGGCGCCTATAAAAACCGGAGAGGAATTACTGTGTCAGCAGGAAAGAGTTGCTCTCGATAGTTAAAGCCATGTTGCTCTCCATAGTTAAAGCCGTAGAACATTTCCATCGTTATCTATACGGCAGAAAATTCCTGCTCCGAACGGATCATGCATCATTGCCCTAGCTTTTAAATTTCCAGAAGCGAGGGTCAAATAATGAGGTGGATACACAGACTGCAGGAATATGACATCGCTATCTGTCATTGGAAGGTATCATCACACGGAAACGCAACACGAAGTCTAGAAGACCTTGCCAAGAAAGCTGCCGATATTGTTCCAGAGTCGACGATAAATACCTGCTGCTTAATCCAGTCGCATGGCAAATTACATTAACATCGGCTGACCCAGACCCATGGAATAAAAAAGAAGTGAGGAATATCCAGCTGGAAGATGGTGGCATTAAACCTATAATTGATTTAATGGAGACCTCAAATAGAAAACATACCGAGCAGGACATTTCGAGCTTTAGTCCCACAACAAAACCATATTGGGCTCTATGGGGCTCACTCCATATTCGAAACTGCGTTTTGTATCGGAAATTCGAATCGGATGATGGGAAGGCAATCCGATGATAACTGATACTTCAAAGATCCCGGACTGCGGATGTCCTTAAAGAACTACATAGCAGCCGCACAGTAGCTCACTTCGGAATAATAAAGACTTTGCAGAGAGTTCGTGAACACTTCTACTGGAATAACGCAAAGCATGACGTACAAAAGTGGTGCCGATCTTGCGATGCCTGTGCAAGTCGGAAAGGACCTAAGAAACGCAGCTGAGGCAAGCTGCAACTTTACAATGTCGGAGGAGCTTTTGAGCGTATCGCCTTTGAAATCATGGGACCTCTGCCACGAACTACTGATGGCAACAAATACATCCTTGTTGTCATTGATTACTTCACCAGGTCGCCTGCAGCATATTCTGCTCCTAATCAACAGGCTGTCACAGTAGCAGAGGTAACGATACAGCATTGAATTCCCAGGTTCGGAGTGTCTCTTCAATTACATTTAGATCAGGGAAGGAAATTTACCTCGGCTGTAATGAAAGAACTCTGCAAACTACTCGGCATTGGGAAAACACAAACGACGTCTTTACATACCCAGTCGGACGGCATGGTAGGGAGGTTTAATCGAACCATCCTTAATGTCCTCTCATTAGTGGTTTCCAAAAACCAAAAGACTGGGACAAGATGTTACAACTGTTTTTATTGACTTACCGCAGTGCTATCCACGAGACTACTGGCTATTCCCCATCTCAGATGCTCTTCGATCGTGACCTTCGTCTGCCATGTGATCTTTTGTTTGGTAGCCCTTCGAATGCGCCTTCATCGCCTGAGGAATACATTCAATATCTCTAGGCCTGGTTTGGAAATGATGCACAACTTTGCACGACAGCGAATCAACTTGACGACGGAGAAGATGAAGACCCGATACGACACCAGAGCTACAGAACATCATTTCAACGAAGGAGACAAGGTGGGGTTGGGGAATCCGACTCGACGAAGAGGATTCTGTCCAAAACTACAGTCAACTTGGAATGGTCTGTACATAGTCCTAAACAGGCTGAACGACGTCGTGGTTCGGATCCATAAGTCATCGAACTTAAAGTTGTTCTTTACGACAGGTTAGCTTCTTACTATGGCCATAGTACGGTGTAAATAACTGTAAATAGTAATGTAAATAGTATAATACCATGGTCATTTGTATTTATTATTTGATATAATTTGATTTTTTTAGGTTACTTATTGCAATTATTGTTTATGTTGTTTTTTATTGTAATGTATTGTTTATTGTTGCATTGATGCCTTAGTTGTAAGTTTGGTTTCCTGTCCAGGGATTGTACTGTCTGGGACGTGCATTCCTTATGAAGGGGCCAGTGCTATGGATCTTGTATTCATTTAGCTATTTTTAGAATTGTAATTAACATGTTTTATTTTCCCACGCAAGGCAGGGTGCAAAGAAATTTAAGATAAAGCTGCGCCTGAAACGTAAAAATACAAGAGCGCTTGCATTCAACATTTAATAAATAGATATCTCGTAATTGTACTGTTTTGCTATCTAGAAAATAAATTTTATGAGAATATTCTCGTGCTTGGTTAAGCCAGATTAAAACATCTCAATATCTGTCGTTGTTATACGAACTGTTGTAGTTGTTTACTTAGTGCTGTTATTGATTCTAGTGAATTCGCGGTGAGATCGGAATAGCTTTTTCTTTATTTTGAATTTGAGTTCTGTTTATATTCTAGTAGTTTAAAATATAACTACTGTAAGATATTGCGATATTGTACGAATGTCTCCGAGGAAATTTCAGCATTTTGTTTTATTTCTTAGAATAAGAATAAATTGTATTTACTTTTTATCGACTTGTGAATTCAGTCCATTATGAACCCGTATGACGGAAACAATATATTTAATAAAACAGCATATCTTTAGTTCTTATAAACAGGAATAAATCAGTAGGAATTGACTTTAATACGTAAAACACTGTATTAACATCAAGTTTTGTCCACTGCAAGTTTAAAAAAAGGTGTCTGAACTTGAGTGGATGAATAAAAACTACTATTTTATTAGCGATTTCAAATTTGGACAAGATATAGAGAGAGTGTGAGCTAATAGTAGGAGTTTAAAAATAGTCAATTACATGATTTACTGCTATTAACTAGTGATCTATTCCAAATATATCAGAAAGAATAATGAGGATTAATGACATCTTAAATATTACAGCAGGTTTTGGACAGAAATAATAATACATTAAAATCTGTTGTACGGAATGCTGCTATAAAAAAGTGTAATACGGCAGAATATATTTTGAAACATTGAAAAAATATAATATCTTATTTTGTATGCTAGCATTATCCGACAGAAATACTATGCTCATCGTATGTTTACGGATAGATAATATAAGTAAGTTAAATTACAGTTACTGAATGCATTGAAATAAGTACTGTAGTTAAAAGCAACACGAAAGTTCGAGGGCGACGCAGAAGCTTTCTTTACGTTGATATATTTGCTGTTATACTTACGAATCATTCAAAGACCGCATATGCGTCGAATAGAAATAATACGACCGCAGCTTATGTTAAAATAAAAGACCATTCCGCATTCCTGTGTTGTAGCCCAGGCAATGAATATATACGGGGATGTTCAAGACTACATCGTTTGCAGCCTAAAATACGTTACATCTAGAGTTCTGGCAGTATTTTCTTCCCACTTCTCCGTAACAAATGCACAAGGTGAATTAACTGTCACTCCTGATGCCCCTGGAGACAGAATATTTTATTCCCAGCAAATAATTCTGGTTCAAGTTTTGTTTCATTTAATTTCGCATTTTTGTTACTATTAGCAGGACTGAACACTTTTAAGAAATGAATCACCTCGTGCTAAAAGATTTCTGCTGCAAATTATATGAATTGAAAGTAATCTGGCGGAAAAGGAGGAAATACGTCTCGATTTTTTCACTCCAAATCGGAAGGGAAAATTTAGTTTTGTATACAAGTGAGACAAAAGCATTCATATAAAAGAGACACTGGTTAAAAATAACTGTAATTTAAGTACATCTAATGAAGAAACATTTATTTTCTTCTAGATATAACTTGCAGAATTATTAGAATTTTGCAGATAGAAACATAAAAAATGTCACTGTTTTAGCCGAGGTTCAAACTCCAGTCGGAGGTGCTTTCCAATGATACCACGAAGACACGCCGTAAAAAGGGAGAAAATATCTTCCAAAGCAATTAAAAAGTTAAATTTTAAATATCTCGTATCCAAGAGAAATACAAATATTACAGTTTATTTATGAAAAGTGTTGATAAATTAATAATTCTTTAAAACTATTTCGAGTGATTTAATTATTTGTAAACTTGAATAAACTATCAAACATTTTAAGAAAACTACAAATAAAATAGCAAAATGTAATGCCATAAAAAACTGTGGGTGAATTTGGAGATCTCCAATGTAATCTACATTCTCGAGTGCATAGAAAGAAATGCCAATGATTTTGTGACGAATCTTTTGTTGGTCAGGGGAATTTATTAAAATGCTATTTGTTCTTCAGAATAACAGCTGCTATTAAATTAAATTTGTATATATTTTACTTCAGTCAGAAATTCCAACTGTTCCTCTTCAAATGGCGACTATTGAAATCCTTTGTTTTCCCTGTAAATTACTGCTAAAGTTACCTTTCCGATAGTTTATTGAATAAACCGTCTACAAAACGAATATCCTCAATAAGGTAAAAGCACAATTTTTTCACGTTTCACTTCGCAGATACGTGCATAATTTTTATGAATTATATTTTTGATGTTAATTTATTATAAGTCCTACTAAAGTGAAACTCGTAGGCTATTTATGAATCTGGAAAAGTATTTAAAAGGAATAAATCGAAAAGAAGAAATTTTTTACGAATAAAATATAAAAACAATATCCTTTATCGATTTTATAAAGACATCTACGGAACTGTTTGTCAATCGATAAAACTTTTTTTATAAAAAAACATGGTGATTACAATGATCTTAAAGGGTTTCTTTTTTATTTTATGATAACCGAGAACTTTGCGTGTAAGGAAAAAGAAATCGATAGAGAAATTTTCTTACAATCTGATACTTTTTTCATTCAAAATGTGAAAAATATTAAGAGTTTTTCATTTTTAGTTTACATAACATTTAAATGTTCCTTTAAAGGTACACTTTTTGTTAGTCTAATAAAAATATTTATCTTCAGTATATATTATTAATGTATAGCAAAGACAATTTGATGCGATCATTTTATTTTATTCTATAATTCACTCATAATTTATTAAATTCATTTATGTATTTTTTTTCAATGATCATTAATTGCACTGATATAATTATCCAACTGATAGAAGAAGAAAAATTATATTTCGATTTAAAAATCGCATGTACCAGTCCTAAGGATTTAAAATAAGTTCGATATAATATTAAAAATTTCGCACATTACGTACTTTTCGGAAATAATGGTTTAATTAACTTAATTTCTGAACAATATCGTACTTTAGATCAATACACAGTAATTAGGGGGTAATATATATCTTTAACTCAAATTGAACGTTCGCTCAGACGAGGTATTAGTCTCAAAACGGCAAATGGCATTTTGTGGCGTTTCACTATAAATGGCGAATCACTTTATAAATTGTTGCCAACACATATTATCGCCTGTACTGTATTTCAAGAAATTAAATAATGAAGAATCTGTATGAATTCATGTATGTATCTCTCGAAATGACGACGATGACAAAACTACTTTACCTAGAGCTATCAAATTTTGTATAACGTAATCCTGCTCCCGAACATTGGCCCCTAGACTCACAAATTTTGAATTTCGAATCTTTTTTTTATCTGTTTCATATTTTGTAAACGTGTAACGAATGTTTTGTCAACAAACCCAGGGATTTCAAAGCGAGCAATTGAAACACTCTACTAAAAACAACATTTTTATCTCCAGCACGCGAGACTGTCTATCTGAATTTCTGAAGATATGCTGTTTCTAAATATTTTGTGATATTGCTGCTGAATTGAATTTTGTGTGTTTTAAGTGCGAAGAACATGATATTTTATAAATAAAGGTAACACACAAAACGTTAAAAAACACCCCTTTGGGTGTAATATAAAATCTAAAAGCTTTCAGATATTTTTCTGTATTTTTTCGAATTAAAATTTTACAATTACAGGTAAAATTTCTTTGTTCTCGTTCAAGATTTGATTCAAAAGAAATTTATTTATATTCATTCCTAATAAATGCAAAAACACGCAAAACTGAAATGTTAATTTTTTAATCCTTTCATTTCATATACCTTTAAGTTTTTCTCAGTGCTATTATTTAATAATTTTAAGCACATTTTTAAGTTCAAACAAAAATACTTAATTTCATTCCCACTCGTTTAACTTTTGAAGGAATTTGCTTTCGGGAATAAACTAGCTAACTACTTCAGCAACGTCGACCCACCAGCGGCCGAGCAATAAAAATGGCCTAACACTGGTATTTCCGATCTGGATTCGGTTTCGGAAGAACTTGCTGGCTGTATGAGCGTTTTCTCAATGTATAACATGTATACGAGTCAATTTTCCTTAGAAAGTCTTTCACAAAGGCATTGCTTTCCTTAAGTAGATAGATCTCGCGGGTTTTGCCATAATCGACCAAAGCAAACCAAACTTCAATAAAAAATTTTTTAATTATATACGTCATCCTCATTTTACAAGACTCTCAACATAAACACAGTCAAAACCTAAACGATGTAACTTAAATTCACTAATCAAACAATAAAAATAAGTAATAGAGAAGAGCATCTGTTTCTCCATACTTCTAGTAGTATTCAAGAAAGTATTTCGATAAAGAGATTTTGTTAAAGAGAAATTTTACAACTGCACTGATATCAATAATTTTGCTTAATGTCACAAAAATGTAATCAAAACAAAACGTATGAAGCATTTTCGCCAGTCAAGCAGTAAGATAACCAGAATAAACTTCATGGAAAACAAAATAATCTTTAATATTTTAAAGACAGTTTAACCATCTTTTAGTTCTAATGCTACTACTATCACTTTTATTGGCGGATTTCAACCTATTACATTATTATGCCTTTGTTTTCAACAGAGAAATAACCTTGCACGTGTTTCCCCAGCAAACGTCATTTGAAGTGTAGTTATTTGCATTTACCTTCTTTAAAAGGAAATATTAAGAAAACGTTAAAACTCCCTAGCAAATAGAACGTCGATTAAATCTAGAAAGCTTATTGAAATATCTTAGATTTCCATAAATTTATGCAGACATAATGCCGAATTTTTGCTTAAGTTTTGTTATTAAAAGAGACTGCCTGTGAAATATTTACTGTTTCTGTAATCGGAATATAAATGAAAATTCAAAATATAACTTTTAACCAATTATACTTACTATAAATATTGAAAAATCACTTTTTTTATAAATTACCAAAAACATAAATTTCAATATTCGCTATTATTTGTGAAACAGCAGACCACGTATAATCAATAGTCATGTATTGCCTGATAAAAAAATCCCGGGAATACTGTTTCTTTACGTCGGAAATAATGTAATAAGAATTGCAGTATCTGCTATATATCTTACGTATCATTAAATATTTTGAGAACATAATAAATATGTTTACAAAAGTTTGTTTGCAGGATTTCTGTCATGTGAAACATGAATACAACTTAGTTTCCCTTAGAATGTTCTCCCAAACATTTATCCCGTTATAGATAGATAACGCTCTTGTTTAATTAAGAGAAAAAGAAAGAGAGAGAAACGTAATAAAATCTGAAAGGTTTCAAATTTTAACTGTTGCGCAAAAGGGCTTCTTAAGGTTTTTTTCATGCTCTTGTTGGTCTCGAAGTCTACAAATCTGCTGTTGCAGTTAGCTATTTTTTTTCTTTTCAGTTTGATTATTAAGCATTATTATCTTCGCATTTATGCCATATACAACTCAACAGCAAAATTTAAAAGCAGTATATGTTTAGAATTCCCGATAAGGGTGAAGTGTTGGCATATATTTTCCCGTCTTTTGTTTCAGTCTGTTCTCAGTTCACTATATCAATGTTTAGTTTTCTTACTAAGATGGTTTTACAAAACATTTTTTTCCTTTTTGTATGGTTACTTTATTTATTAAATATCTCGTTCTTGGAGTTTACGGTGCATAAAATTCGATTCAACAGCAAAATCAGAAAGTATTTAAAAACAGCGTATCTTGAGAATTTCCGACAGACCGTCTCGTGCGCTGGAGATATTTTGTTTCCTGTACAGTGTTGCCACTGGTCGCGTTGAAATCATTCAGTTTGTTAATCAAATTTCCTTAAAGTTTTACAAAATATGAAATAGATAAAAAAACAAATTCGAAATTCAATATTCGGTCTTTCAGGTGCCCATGTTCGGGTGGAGAACTACGCTATTCAAAATTTGATGGTTCTAGGTGTAGGTTTTTTTTTCATAGTAAGAGAAACGTGCTTACATTCATGCAGTTTCTTGCTTATTTAATTTCTTTAACCATAATACAGGGCGTTAATTTGATGGCAACAATTTGACAAGTGATGCGATGCATTTAAGTGTATCGACGCAAAATGTCTTTACGAGACTAGCTCTTTCCGAACTAATGTCCATTTCGGGTTTAAAAAAACCGCACAGTATTTACAGTGTAATTTACTTTGAATTAAATTGTTCAAATTTTAATTTCATATTTAAATGGAGAGAAATAGGAAGATTGGACAAGGGAAATTTTTAACGGTTTCTTAAAATGAATCCAAATGGAAAATATTCAGAATATAGTTCACAAACTTGTTAAAAAAAACCTATGTAACGAAAAAACTTTCAATTAAAAATTTTGATAGTTGCAGAGAAGTAAAAATTGGTTGATTCTAGATATGAAACAGTTAATGCCATTTAAATTCAAACAAGATGTCGGAAAGACATTAATAAAAAAAGTCTGAAGTGGATACCGCATGATTTCCTTATAGTATCTATTAAGTTATGCACATTTTTGCTGCATTGCATTTAAACTTATTTCCAAGAATTATTCTAACTTAATTAATTGATCTCTAGAGATAAGTTGAAAATGGCAACAAAAATTTCAAATTTTGAAATTAAATATTCCGTATAATTTTTCTCATACCGGAGTCAAACTTTTCTGTTTTTTCATCATGAATACAAAAAATTCCCAAGCATAAGTGTAGAAGCCGGAGAACCGCAATCAAAGTTATATTTGTTATTTGTCTAAAATGGATTTTCTTTAAATTTTGCATTGCTAATACGGCAATATTTTCGTCATTTGAAACATTTCTATAACTGAAAATATATGTCTACGACTAATGATTCCGAACCAAAGCCTGTTCAAGGAGATTTTTAAGCCGAGTAAGGAGGTACAGTGCGGGAAAAAAAGGGGGGAATAGTTCTGTATCTCCCATTTTACTGGGCCGATTGACGAAATTCAAAGTGCGTTTTTCATGCCTCGAAAGCGCGACTTAAGCTATATATTACATTTATGTATAGCGTCATTCTAGTATAGGTATTTTGACACAAAATCGGACTTTTTCATTTCGATTCTACGACTCAGATTATGCCTAAATATTAAATTTTGTAAATATTACTGCGAAATTTACGGAGAAATTCAAAAATTTATCTTGGCGTACTTTTTTCAGTTTTCGCCAAGAATAATTCACTCGACGAACTTCTTAATTTATAGCAACTTATTTTCCTTTTCTTTTTTTCATTGTAGACGAGCGGAAAACAAATCATCTTTTATCCTTTCAAATAATTTTTAAATTGTACGTAAACCACATTTGGCGTTATTATCGCTCAAAAACAAGATTCCAAATTTCAAAACGCTCCAATATGTAAATTCATGTACATCTTAGAAAAGTTTGAATAAAAAACTAATTTTTCGCAGGTGTGCCTAGAAATACATCTACTTTAAGACGAAGCTACAAATTTTACACGTTATAATACAAAAATTTTCAAAAAATTTATAAAAAATATTTAATGATATAAATTTTAAAAATAAATCATTAAAAATGTGCGAATTATATTTGGATTACGTCTAAATTTCGAATTCTGGAAGAAGGAATCAAGTAAGTTTTAAAAAACAGATTTGTAAATACATATCAAATTCAATTAACACTGACGGGCTAAAATTTCGAGAGCTAATGTTTTAGAAACTACTCGTGCGATTTTTACAAAATTTCGCAATTTGGCACAATTTGAATCGTAAAATAGAAATATGGAAAAAAATTGGCATGTCATTTCAGAAAAAAGTCCAATTTTGTGTCAAAATACATATGTTAGAATGATGCTATATATAAATCTAATATATGTCCTAAGTCGCGCTTCTGAGACATGGAAAACGCAAGATGAATTTCGTCAATCGTCCCAATAGAACGGGAGATATAGAACTGTCTTTTTTTTGCGCAATGTACAACTAGATTTTTCAGAAGTAACATATACAAGTTGTAATATTTTATTGCTATTAGTTTTTCAATTATGCGAAATACATACATCACGAAACTAATCCCTTTTGAATCCATTTTACAATCCGTTTTTTAATTAACACTACTTTATTATGTCCGTACCTTGAGACGTCAAGGAGAAACATTATATAAATAGGGAATGGTCAAAATGGATATTTTAAATGTTATCTGAAAACCAAATGTTTTCGCGATACAAAATACTTTCTTTAACTTATAAGGTATTTCTCCCGCCTTCATGATGTAGTAGTCAGCCCGCTTGACACTTATTCGAATCCCAACCAGAGCATTGTTCAATTTTTATCTCTCCTGCTTCGAAATAATCTAATGTCTGCACAAAATCCCGAACTAAAAAAGGGTGGTGGATGATGATTCTCCACCACCAAGATTTGGCTAATCACTGCCCTAATCCCCAGTCGCCCTTTAAAAGGGGGAGTATATAAGGCATTTCTCCCGCCTTCTTAGCATGCCTTCATGGTGTAGTGATCAGCTCGCTCGACGCGTATTCGAAAGGTCCGTGGTTCGAAACCTGAGCAGGGTATTGCTCATTTTTTATCTCTCCTGCTTTTCAAAAAATACCTAATGTCTGTATAACTTCCTACAAGGAAGTAAAAAAAGTTATTTTAATATCTTTCCTATGATGTTTTCTGGTTATATACTTTTGAATTTATACGGTTACGCTAATAACTTTAAGCTACCAAGCACATTAAGTCAAGGTAACTGTAACAGACAGTGAAGCTACCTTTTATTCAATTCACCGTCTTAGCTAGGAGGTATCGAAATTAAACTTTGCATGAAAGTATTTATTAGGATGTCGACCCGAATGTTATGCAAAAAGATGTATTAAAAAAAAATAGAAACTTTACGAGCCTGCGTGTAAACGCACGTGTGAATTTATCCAAATATAGTGTATTAAAATTAAGACTGACAAAATTTTGACTCATCACCGTTTAAATACTAGCGAATAAATCTTTGAATCAGAATAATCAGAAATAAATCAGATAAATAAATCAGAAATTTTATTACGGAAATCAAAATGCAGAGAGAGGGGTTTTAAATAACGTAACGTCTATCAACTCTGCCAAACGCTTTCTGTATACTTAGAAACTATATTCTTAAGTATACGTAAACTGCAAGTAATTCGTATTCTAGTGAAAGTAGAAGTTATAGAAAAGTCAAAATAATAAGATGAGGGTTATTTAAAATGAAACCATACAGTCTGCGTTGCAAAAGTTTGATTTTTTTTTTTTTTTTTTTTTTTTTTTTTTTTGTATGGGAGCAAAATCTAACTCACCTCTACATGGATGAGAACACGTTGAATCAAAAACGTGCAGTAGAACTCTTACGTTTTGTGCAATTTTAAGTTACCTTCCGTATTACATGCTCCAAAAAAAGTACTGCAGACGTAAAACAACGTAAAATAAATTTTATAACATTTTACTTTCTTCGTTTCAATCAGTTACAAAATTCATCATATCTAAAAACTATGTTTTCTGTTATAATTCATTAACTAGGGACACATACTACTATAATACTGTATACATGTTTGAACTCTTACATTATTTTTATTCATCAATGAATAACGAAGAAATGAAAAAAATAGTAAAAACAGTTACAGCCCTTCCTTTTTTTCTTAGCAGCTTAATTTGTTCAGAAATTTTTGCTTCGTATATTTTCAAAACAAATATTATCGCTTCACACAAGCTATCAAAATTCATATAAAATAATTCACTTGGTTTAGATTGTGGGGTTTTTCTATTTAAATCCTAAAGTTATAATTTAGAACCCCAAGAACACTAACAAGCGAATAATCGCTTAAGTGTGTGAACAGAACACGTAAGACTTAAGGAGGGTTTACAACCCTTTATGTTTCGTTTATTTATAGTCACTTTCTACTTAGAACTTTACACAAAGCCGCCACTCGGGCTTGAAATTAAAATAATAATAAATTAAACTAAAACTAACTAAAGCTAAAGCTATTTAAAATTTTAATTACTAAGCTATTTAAAAGGTATAGCCGAAGCTATCAGAGATCTAACTAGTTGCCCCTAACTATTAATTAAATTGGCGAAGCCAAGCAAAGACCCAAGGTATGGCCGAGCGTAGCAATAGCTCAGAGAGACGTAGTCAAAAGGCAAACGTGCGCTATTCAGGGAATCAGACTCTCTCTTCCGAAGTCGGTGAAGTCACGACATAAATAGTACTCTTTCTCATTTGCATTAACTGTGTTTCTAAATTTACATTTTGGCAGGAAATTGTAAGCTGATATTAGAATAAGATAGGACAGATACAAAACTTAAAATAACTGTTAATAAACTTAGGATAAACCTTACAAGGTTACCTTATATGGGTAATTATCTCAAATGCATAATTATGATAAAGAGCAAATCAGACCTAGACTATGTAGTTTCCTAAAGGTTTTATTAATTTATTATAGACTATTATTTAAATCATGTATAAGGAAAATCTAGGAAAGTTCGATGCTGCCAATTTGTTTCCCTGGCATGAAAGTGAAAGAGAAAAGCCATTACGTAAGAGTTTCAAATCTTTACTTTCCTGCTTGTTACTATTAGAAGCAGGGAAGACAATATATTCTGTGATTTACCAAGATATTCAGGACTGCCGAATTAATTCAATTTAAAATATAGATACTTATACCCTAACGTAAGAATACCTAAAATATGGAAAGTCCAAAATAAAGTTACTCAGATTAAATTTTAACTAAGAAATCTGATTTCGGAGAAATACGAAAATAATTTTAAATTCAATGTTTATAAGTTTAAAATGTTATATAGCCAGAAACATGTGTCCTCTTCTTATCATATATCGAGTTCGTAGGGTATTTACAGTTTCTATGGGTTTGTTGCAAGAATGAGCGCATAGATTACTATATATGATGCCCAGTGAAGAATTACGACAAACAAATATCGTCTGATTACGTGTTCCTAATTGCAAATCTGCTAAAATGTTGAGATTCATCTAAGATGATCATCAACTGGGAATGGAAGCGTTTGAGAAGTGCTGAAGGAACAAATAAAATATTAGAACTATCGCTGCTTCTCGAACTGCATATATGTATTGTTCTGTGATTTCTGCTAAAAGGGTTAGATCCATCTACGACGGTCATCAGCTCCAAAGGTAAGCGTTTGAGAAGCACCTAAGGACTAAATAAATATTAGATCTATCTCTATTTCTCAAGTTACTTATATTCCTTGTTCTCTGATTTCTGACTAATTGAATGTGCTAACATAATCGTAAAAGATTTTCTCATATTTTGCATATTAAATATAAATGAGATATGTTTAATTAACGGATAGATGTCCATCCTATTTAATAAATTAATTGAACCGTCTCGCTTTTCTATGTTTGAGTTCGTATCTGAAAATATCCTCGGTCAGATAACAGGTATTTTAAACTTCTCTTTTCCAAAATGTATAATTTTTTGTGTGGGACAAAAACAATCAATGTTTGTATAGAAAAAGTCAGTAGATGTGAAGTGGGAAAGCCTGAATATTGCGCAAGAAAACACAGAAAAGTACGTTAAAAAAATGATATCTTCGTTTTTTATCAGTTTTGCTTTGTTTTCCTAAACTTACATTTCTTGAAAGGGCAGACAGAAATACGATACTAGTTAACACGACAAAAAAACTTAAACATGTACCGTGTTAGAAGTTAACGTATAGTAATTTGCTAAAATATATTAATCAAAAGAATAAACTCATTTTATTTGAAAAACGAGAAAAAACGTATATAAATTATAGTAATTAGTTTTATTTCATGTTTCAGTGGAGTTTAATTAAAGATTTTGTCATTAAAAACAAGTTTATCGGAAATAACAACCCAGAGTTCACTAATATAAATATTATATGGTCCGACTTAAGGTTAGAGAACAACAGCTGGGTTTTAAAGGAAAACAATATTACTTCTATTCCTTTTTATGTTGCCCTTAATGATGTTGACCCAAATTACGAATATGCTAGAAAGAAGAAGAGAAAAAAGTAACTTGTCATGACAAAGTGAAAGAAATAACGAATTCTAGAGGCGACTTATTTATTCTGTTCATTTCCTCGGAACAGAAACTGACAAATAACAAAAAGTGAATTTCTAGGTTCTCAGCTTAATAGCTCAGGGAACGAACGACGTTGCTAATTTAAAGCGTCTGGAAAATATAAAGTAACATTCGTAATAAATAATGCTTAACAAAACAGTTCACACCTAATAAATTTTATTATAACGAGTCATATGCACCTGCATATTAACGCAGTTTAAAATACAGCGTTTTCATCATGAGCGGTTCTAAAATATTCACCATACTTTGCGAAGCGTAGCTTTATTTCATAGGTTTAGGGAAATATAAATTTGGAAAAACATAATTTTAAAGAAATTAACTGAATGAAATTTAAAGGAATTAATGAAATTTAGAGAAACAATTTTAATTTAAAGGAATTGATTGAATTGAAAAAAGAAATTAAATTTTTAACTTAATACCGTAATATTTTATTTAAGATTTATAAAACCAGACTTCTCCTCAGCACATACTAATTAATCACCATCAAACTGAAACTTTATATTTTAAAATATGCAATAAAAAGTTAACAGAGTTTGCTAATGGCCTTCTCATTTAAATTTCTGGATTGTTACAAAACCTTCAATAACGGTTAAAAAGAGATGGAATCTTTGAAAGTATATCAAAGAAATTTAGTCGACTGCTTCACAGTAGTCATATATTGATTGGAATCTTGTTGTTTCTCTCACTCATCATTATTATATTAGTAACGAAATTCAGAATTGGATGAAGGCAAGGAAAAGAAATTTGACATTTAATGCACCAAAATGTGTTTAGTTTTTCTTTTAATTAGAGGGGTTATGATGTTTGTCCATCAATATAGTTTCCTTTATAAATAGTGTGGGGTTTTACTTATTTAATTCAATGTTCAACCCTTGAATCCTACAAATACTAACAAGCGAATAATCGCTTAAGTTTGTTAACAGAGACGTAAGACTTAAGAAGGGTTAACTACCCTTTATTTCTCAGAATAAATAAAATCAGTTCCTGATTGGGAACGTACAGCAAAGCCTCCACTTAGGCTTGAACGTAAATGAATATAAAATTAAACTTAAATAAGCTTAACTAAAGCTGACTGAAGATACAGCCGAAGCTATCAAGATTCTAAGTAGTTGGCCCCTAAATCTTAATTAAATCGTCGAAGCCAAACAAGGGCCTAAAGTATGGCCGAGCATAGCAATAGCTAAGAGAGACGTAGCCAAAACGCAAACGCGCTCTAGTCAGAAACTCAGACTCTCTCTCCCGAATTCGGTGAAACATTGACTTAAATACTATTCTTTACTCATTTGCATTAACTGCGTTTCTGCAATTACATTCTGGTAGGAAATTGTAAGATGAAACTAGAATGATAGCAAAAACGCATAAACTTAAAATAACTGTTAATAAAACTAGGATAAACCTTACAATATAGTTGCCCCAAACAGCAGAGACTTGTCAAAGACAGCCAAGACTCCATGCAGCAGACAAAGATTGGAAAAAGCAGACGAGTTCCCATTCTTTGCAGCTTTGCATTTGGATTCAGGACCGAATTACGGATTGTTTATGCCTTTAAAGCTTTCGAGACCGAGGCCCTATTACGAATTTGGTAAGAAAGCACGTGGTACTATAGAATCTCAAAATTCTACTTTAGAAAATTGATTCAAACTTGTATGGACGTCATAGGCATATATCCCTTGAATACTTTCACTTAATTAAGGAATACTGCAAATATTATGTTCACAATGTACAATGCATTTTTCTTGTCAACTTTTCCTAAGCGATGAAATGTTAAACAGTAAACACACATATCCTAAAATAACACATTATACAAATTGTTCAAAAATTGACAATTATTCTTAAGTTTACAGTTTACAAGTACAGTTAGATTTTGACTTAAATCATCGTCAGCTCAGGAAAAACTCGAGGTTTTCGCTATTACGGGTTCCCGGGTGTGACCGCAATCCCGGGATAACATATGACCGATTTTCGAGTCCATGAGATTTCGAACAAGATAGGTGATGCATAAGATGAACAGTCCTGCATATCCGGTGGAAAAACGTTTTACTTTGTGTTGTGTTGTTGTATTTGTTTGTTTTTATATTTACCCCTGTAAGCCTTGTGTAGTACTATGTGGTGCACAAGGAATTTAAACATTCAATAATAGAAAAACATATTTGCAAAATCTATCCGATCTTAAAATTCAAACCGATTACACAAAAATCTCGACGGTGTTTTAGCAATTTTTTTATAGAAACTACCTATCTTTCATCAAAGCTTAGACAAAGAATCCGTGTAATTTCCTTTTTTGAAAAACATTCTGTACATATGCTTTTATTTTACAAGTATGTATCCGTTTATGAATTATATGTACTTGCTCTAATTATTATGATGTTAACTATGCTGTTAACTAAAATCTACTAACTAAAACCATATAAAGCAACAAAAATGCTTTGCGTTAATAATAATATACAATATTTTCCACTGTTAATTGAAGTTTATAGCGAACGAGTTAAGTACCACTGACAAAAAAAACTTTGAACAATTTAGTAGTCGAAAAAACTGTTATAGAAGGTTCCTTTTCTAATTACTCTATTACATTTGGTATGCTCTAAATGTAATGTAAATGAATTCTGATGAATAAAACCCAAACTAGAGTGCTTAAACTATTTAAACACAGTTTTAAATTTCCTACTATTAAACATGCGAAAAGGAGAAGATAAATGCTCGTAAGAATTTAGCATTCTATTAAAATTCAGAATGGTATCTATTTTAATGAAAAGCGGCTTTACAAATGTCAGTTGAATTCGTTAGATACACAGTTATTTGTTATTCGTCACAACATATAATTAACGATAGGACAGAGCAGGATTAATGGTTCTTGCGTGGTGCTGTCAGTCTTCTTAAGGAACTGAATAATTAGGCGAAAATTGGTCGGAGTAAATTGAATAAGATGGCACTATTATTTAGATGTAATAAATAATTTTGTGACTTACAAAGCAATTTGTCTTCACTTTTAATACATTTTTTGAGAGTGTTCAGAAAGTTAAGTGTCAAGTAATAAATAAAACAGATTTTGAATTATGTGCCATGATATTAAAATATCTGGAGAAGATTAGGTAAATTTAAATTTGAAAGAAATGAATTTTTTCCCACTGCAAAGTTTTGTTCCATCGAATATCACATTTAAGTGAATTGCAATGTAAATATATTTAAATTCATATGGGATAGTTTTTCCCAAAAAGGCTCATTTATTAAGATCGAAATAAACAGAAATGAAAACAAAATGCTATTCAACTTCAAGTATTAAATAGGATTTAAAATAGATTAAACATATATATGTAGTATTTTAGTTGCGCAGTCAGAGATATTTATGCAAGAACCAGTAACTTCCAGACGTGGCCATTTCTAAACACAACTTTATTCTATGATAATTCCCATCAAATCAATTTTTGGTAGACAAGGCATTTATCCAATCATAATTAAATACAATAATTGTTATGTATACTGGCTTCTAAAGGCATCATAGGCTGAAAAGAATAGCAGCGCAGAGGTGTCAGCATGGTTGAACCTAGGAAAAGGAATGAGCGACGTAATTGCTTGCGAAGAGTATTTATAATTAGTAAGATGTAGAAGTACAGCTAATCTGTGATTGGTTAATTTGGGGTTTTCGTTTCATTTTTCAAGCGTTATGTAACATGGAAAAATCTCGAATTTGGAAGAACAGATAAATTTAGGGGGTGAACACCAAATTTAGAATAGTTAATTTTGAGGTCGCCAATCATTTCTTAGAGGAGCCGTCTTATTTTTTATATCTTACACATATACATATCCGTTGAAGCATATATATATGGTAAGTATGATATGAAAGTAAGGACACAAAAAATAAGATATTGACGAAACTATAAAAACCCAACCAATTCTGAACGAGATATGTAATACCTGCTTTAGGAAATTTTTTTTTATTTACAGTTGTATTTGAATGTATTTTAATTTATATCTGTTAGATATATCATTTAAAATAAAATCAAATTTTAAACTCTTAAGAAATACATTTATTGCTTCTCAGTAGCGCAGTTCAAGCCATTTCTAATTGTTGTCTTATGTTTTGTTAAACGGCAGCTCCACCGAAATTAGTTGTATGCAAGGTACGTAGAATGTAAACACCTTTCCACAGTAGCAACATTTAGCAATGCGAGTTTGTGGTACGCATACAGTAGTTAATATAACGAAATTCTGCAATATTTTTACAATCGCTGTACTAAGAAGATGTTTCTGAAACCACAATTATGAACAGAACTCCTTCACTAAGAAAAATTTTTATGACAAAATTAAAGTGCAGGATATTGATGGCCATCAAGATTGTTGGTTACTAATGGCTCCAGCTCATTACCAATCTGTAAATCATCGACTTGTGGTCAGTCTGTCGGCAGTATGTGATGGTGCAGTAAATGTAAACAGATTTTTCATTTAAAATTTTGCAGAAATAGATCGATGCTGATCAAGGCTGCTGGTCACTGGTGAATTACAGGTTAAGCAATACTGGCTATGAAAACACAGAAACAAGTGAGCTAATGCATTAAATTTAAACATTTAAATCAAAAGTAAATCAAAGCGCACAGATGTCCATCAAGGCTGTTTGTGACAATTTCCGTCAAAACTCTTCAGTGTATTTCAATTCATCATCGACCTACAGAACGAGAGCTATTTGGATCAAAATGTTAAGTCACAAATAGGCGATAAAGTAAGTTCAGGCAAATGGGTCAACGTAAATCAAACTGGAGCACATCGATGCGTTTGAAGAAAGTTGGTAACCATCGCTCAAAAGTGCTGTTTCTTACCATGACCTATAGTTGGGAATAATTTAAAACGAGCTAGTCATTGCAATAAACTTAGACATATTTCAAAATTTAACTGGGCTTAGTATTCTTTACGAAACTCTTGGTTTCTTATGACCTAAGTGGTGAGAATCACTTTAAGGGTTTGTTCGCGTGGTTTTATAGTGGACTGCAATATAAGTTTTAATATATAAACAATTTAAGGTTGTTTAACTACTTTCTTTTTGAACTTTTTCATATCCTGCTTCCGCTGAAGCATAACGACGGACGAACTACTTAGGGTTTCTTCAATTATATTAACATAGCAACAAAGTGTTGCCACATATGAAGTACAAATATCATCAATTTAACGTCGCACGATTTGCATTATTATTATTATTGTTTACAAAGTGTCATTAGGTTTATAAGAGTATGGTGGATTTGCGGCGCTGTGGTATTTAAAATACACGGCGAGCTGAAACCGTGTTGAATGATTCGGTGATAAGAAATGAAGGAAGGAGACCTCCACTCAGAGGAATCTCCTTTAAAATTAGGACGGAACTTGTAAAGTTGTACTTTCACCTATAAGATTCCCAACTATGTTAGCAACAAACCTAATCCTGCATTCAAACCCATAATAAAATTCATGAACTTAATCTTATGTTACTGCTAGATAAATAAGATAGATCACAGCAACATCACAACAATACAGATATTTAAATTAATGTTAAACAAAAACATACGATGTAAGTCAAGATCTCGGTGACTTACACGCTGAGTTTCACTTGGGATCGTCCCACCAAAATCGTTTCAGTTTTTGTAAACGAACATTTCTAGCAACTTTGGAGTACAATATACTAGTACCAATTTTATTTAAGATAAATTAATGTCCTTTCGAAGATTCTGGGAAAATCAGTACTAAACGTTGATGAGATTTGGATAACAAGAATGATAGAGGAGAATGATATAGTTAAGGACATAGACAATTCCCAAGTGTTTTGTCATAATCAAAAATCAATTAAAAATGAGAAGTGTCCCATTTTAATTCATAAATATTACTTTGCTACTAGTCTGCAGTGATTAAAATGAATTTTAATTAGTTATAAATTCGATCTGCAAAGCATATAAAATATGATTCTTCAATCGGTTCTGACGTAAAACTGTTTCTCTAGAACAGGAGATTCTAAACATTTTTCTTGCATCGAACTTTTTTAAAAGAATGATTTCCTTCCTGGACACCTTTGCATTTTTCGTTATAACACACAATATACATCGTAATAATACTACAAATAATTGCAAGCAAATAACTTAAATTATTTTTATTACTTTTTTGTATTATCATTATTTTTAATTTTACAAATATGAACAAAACTTCAGAAATAAAACCACATTCCGATGGCACAAAAGCTCAGTTTTAATTGATATGATGGCTGCACTGGATGTACTGAAGCAGTTCTTTTTATATTTGGCATAAAACTGCTTAAGTAAATCTCGTGCAAACATTATTTCTTGTTTTGCGTAATAGATTATTGATTTGACTAAACTCTACTTCCACTAGGTAAGAGGAGGGATTTGTTTATAATATTCGGTTGGTAATAACTTTTATTTGGGGATATTTCTTTTGGAGGACATTTAAATTCCAAAATTTAGCATACCCATGTGCTTTGAATAAGACTTAACTTTGAATAAGATATAGCTCTATATCAATAAGCAATTAATTAAGATTGTTTATATTTTTTGTGATAAATTGGATCTTGATCATTTGGATCAGTTACCGATCCATATTCGAATATCGACTCCCAGCCAGCTCTTATCATCAGCATTGACCTAATTTAAAATTTTATCGAACGCAAGAGGGTCTATACCAACCCCTTTGGGAACCTCTATTCAAGACAATTATGCCACATTTTCAAAATTTGAGACTGGAATATTTTTAATAAAAATTTTGCAACTTTCCGTATATTGTAAGTGTTTGAATACAAACACTAGAACGTATTTAAGCACAAAAACAAAATGCACACAGACGGGGATTTAATCGTTTAATTATAGCAAAGCATTTCGAGGTCATGTGATTATGAAAAGATGATCTTATAGATATTTTTAAGAATCACATGACGTAATTCAAGAACGTTCACTCTTTTAGCCAGAAGGGCAAATCGAGATAAAATTACGGATGAAGCTTAACAATAAACATTAAATATGTAACATAGGTAGTTCCATGAAATAATTTTAAACAGAGTTTTTCATGTATTAAACTTGGAATCCGAGACAAAACTACCACTATTTCGAGACTTTTGCCAATTATAGGACAGATTACGGGATCACAAAAAGCTGCTTGTGAGACTAATGATTTATGATAATTCTGACCGACTTTTCTTACTTACTAAGAGACTAACATTAATAAACTAAGAGACTAACATGCTAAATATTCGTGAATTTCTTTCAAATATTCAGGTTGCCGATTCACTTATAATCAAATAACCAGATTACGGAAATTTTCTTTTTCTAAATAAATTTAAAATGTAAAATCAAACATTAGTAATTTTTCAAATTAAATGTACAAAAAGACACTTTTTAATTAATGACGTATGGAAACGGAATTTTGTTCGATTTTTCAAAATGAAAATTTCAGATTATTTTAATGGGGTTCTAAATAATTTCAAAAAAGGGTTTAAAAGTTAATTAAATCATGAAAGGAATTTTAATACGCAGTCTTTAAAAAATGACCAAACACGTGTATGCATTTTCCATCCTCAAAGCATATTTCAAAATCTTGAAATCGCAAATCAACAAAATAGATTTTCTTAAGAGAATGTTAACTTTATTGAGCCGATCTTTAGAAGAAGTATTTTCTTTAACGATAAATGTATATCATTCAATATCCTTCTTCTTATGGGATAAATATATTTATCATATAATATATTCTAGAGAGCGTATTCTCAACCTGCTCTTTGATTTATGAGTATAATGGGTGTGGACTTTCTGCCGCAGAAGCAATATATGAAAGAAATTTCTAAATGGTAAAGGAAATGCTTATTTGTTATGGTGCCCCTTTCAAATACGTATTATTGCTTTATCTAATGACGTCTTTTATTCGCTGTGTTCTAAAATGTTGATTACAGGCTGAAAATCATTAAATATTGATCTGGAATATATATTTATGGTTATAATGTTTCACTAAAATACAGAAATTTATGAAAGTAGTTTCAAAGATTGTAAAAAGGAAGGTTCTATAGTTAAAAAAAGTCATTCACATCTGATCGTCGTGAACTAGAACCTCCACTTCATTAAATAATGATTATGCTTTAAATTCCTTAACGAAGGAAATTCTTCACTTTTATTCCCAGAGATATTCAAAAGCAAATTTACTGACTTAATGCCACTTTATTCGAATTAAAAATGATTCCTCTCATGTGCTGTTATATTAGCATATTAGTGTTCTGACCTTAAATATATTGGGTTTGGTTCTGGACGAAGGCACAATGAATTTTTCAAATGTTCTTTGCTTCAAAAATACAGATGTTTCTAAAACTATTCAATATACATTAACGACACAAATTCATTTTTAAACTATATTTAAAAAGCAACTACAAAAACAAGTGCTTCCTATTTCTCACTTAGTCGCAAACAGACACGTCTGATGTCTCAAGTCAGGAATTTAACACAGTTAGGAATCCAACTTAGTTAGGAATTTAACACAGTTCTATTAAATCATAATGGAAAAAAAAGTATAAACATTTCAACACCATTTATTTCATTAATTAAATTACTGACATGTCAAATGAAAGGGAAACACGCCAGTATAGAATTTTAAATTAGGATAAAAAGCAATTTCATTTTGTCTTAGATTTTGAAAAAAAAAAAAAAAAACTTTATTTCGAGGGTGATGAGGCACAGGCCCTTCTTCTTCAAAAACAAAAAGATAAATTTAGCTCCTGAAGAAGGTGGTCCCGTGCTTCATCGCCCTCAAAATTTGACAGCGCTTTATTCGAATTCTGAGCCAAACTAATATTTTTCCCTTAATTTTAAACTATTGCCATACGTTGTGTTTTCAATCAACATAAAACTGGATAAAAAGTGGATAAAAATGTTTGCATTTATTTATTTTTTTTTGCAAAACTTCATATTTTCCAGCTGATGAGTTTATCTTAACTATTAATTACGTTTAACTAAATGTGTATTTACTCGATTATCTCCTTACTTTCTTATCCAACGAAAAATGTGTTTATCGGGGAAGGTTTCGTTTGGCTAACTTTTGATGGGAAAGCAGCAAGGGCTATCTTCCTAAGAAGAGGGAGGCCTTCTTGAACGACTTTCCGAGGAAATCTGGCTGTTGTTCACGTTACACACTGGGAAATCAATGGAAATGTCCATGCAGGTCATTATTCGACGACCGCTGATGGACTTTCATCAGGAAAGAAAGAACTATCTAGACTGACTGGACGACTATGTAGACGATAAAGACTAGCTAGACGACTCTAACTTCTAGATATATAAAATTTCTTCTGTTTATAAAATTTCTGGTCAATTTCAAAATAGAAGTTTTTTTATGAAACTCATTTATTAAGTTTAAATGTTTTCATCGGTCATTTCATTTCTCCATGTTTCGAGTAGAATACTACTTGTTTTTACTCGTGATCCAATTGAATAGCTACCGTCAGCTACTACATCAATTGCTACTACAGCTCTGGATTGTGATTATTGTGAAATAATCTGACATAAATGTTATTTCTGGACTGATTAATTGTTTATATTCATTGAATATTTTTTTAGTTTATAGATATATGTTTCGTCCACGTTCCTCTTAGAGACTATAGATATGATTCATCTTCCTCTGGACTTGCTATCTATTTAGGTTTGCAAACATTGGCACCGAACTTGGAAGAGCATGTGGACAACCATGGTACAGAATTCTACTTAAGAATTAGAAACAATTTCATTTTGATTCCTTTTTTGCAAAATATTTCTGTCTGCTTTTCTTGGATTGATTGTTTTGCTTTGGGAAACATAGCATTCACAATTAAATCTGTAGCTGTAAGAATTAGCCACTGTGTTGTAACTAATCCATGTAATCCGTGTCCTAACCAAATATAACTCTACAGTGACGACATGTAACTGCTCCAATACGGAAAATAAATTTAAAAGTAAAAACAAAAAAAAAACCCTTCAGATTACATATTACTCTCAAAGAGGCGTTTTTTTTTAATTTTGTGTGTTACCTTTTTTAAATATCATGTTCTTCGCACTTGAACTATAAAATTCAATTCGATAGCAATATCGTAAAATATTTAAAAGAGCATATCTTTATAATTTCCGATACACAGTATCGTACGCTGGAGATAAACCTGTCTTTCCGTTGTTCGCTTTGAAATCGTTGAGTTTCTCAATCAAAAACTCATAAATGCTTTACAAATTATAAGATAGATAATAAAAAAAATTCCAAATTTGGGCTTCCAGATGCCCATATTCGCGTGGAGACGTACGTTATTCAAAATTTGATAGCTCTGTTAGGTACCGTTGTTTTATCACACTGAGAAACACATATATTTACGCAGATTCTTCATTATTTAATTTCTTTAAATATAATACAGGGCTATAATATTTGGTGACAACAATATCAAAGGTAATTCGCTGTTTACAGTAAATCGACGCAAAATGCCAAAACGAAATTAATAGCCTTTCTGAGATAACGCTCCTTTGGGCTAACAATGATTGTATACAATGCATGCAAAATAAAATAAAAGAAAATGTATACGGAAAACAGGTGTGAACAATGTGGCTTGAGCCTAGTAGCATAGCCTAATTGGGCAGAATACAAATGTAATATAACTGTATAAAAATTATAATAATATCAGAAATAAAAAACGATTATGTGAACGAAACGAGTATGTGGTGTATACTGAAACATCATATTCAGATTACACCTCTTTAGTATATACTGTGCATTTGCATAGGGGACCCAGTCATCATATTAAACCATGTATATATTGAAAAGCCTAGCAGAAAAGCAGCGAAAAAACAATAAAAGTATAATACACGCATAATTGATAATTCAAACTCCTCTCCTCAGGGGCAAGGGAGGGAATAAAATATTAAAAATTAACTAAACAAAAAATTATCTGCTGTCATAATACTGATACAGGTAAGAAATCAAAATATAGTGTCCTTTACTGATATTGTTAGGTAGCAGTCTGGCTTCAGAGTTAACTCTGATTTCCACAACAGGAAAGACGAGGAATTTTGAGTATGCATGGATAAGTTGCACAAGCCGGTGGGAAGATAAGCAAAAAATAAATAAAGGATCATTGCGTTTTCTGTGTTTGTAGAAGACAGAAAATGCTTTCTGTTGCTTTAATGAGCAAATCGTTTTCAAGCAGTGAGGTGTTTTTCAGAAAAACGCACATTGGTTTTAAACAAAAAGCTCCTTTGCGCGTAAATTACCATTAAGCGTCAAATAGAGTAATGGAAACACAATAAACAAATTCTTTGTTGCATGCGAGTTAAGAGAAACAAATTTCCTTTTATTAAACAAGACGCCATTTTTTTTGTTTAAATGGTTATTCGATTGCTAAGGAAACAAAATGCAGACACATTGTCTACTAGACCTATTATAGTTTAAGACACGTTTTGTCAGTTGCAGTGGACGTCCCACTACGTGTAGGAAAGTAAAAAAATACCTGAGTCGCCTTTTCTTAAGAGAGATGTAGATGCAGGGAAAATATGGGACGTAATTTTAATTGCAGCATGCTTATAACTAGTCTGTAAAACTTATGGTGTGACTGACATTGACCATTCAGTATTAAATGAGGCGTTGTTGCATCAGAAGAGGGATTTTAGTTATAATTAGGTCAAGTATTAAATAGCGTTGTTTGTTGAAAAGAGACAAATAAAAACTAAAAGATGAGAACAATATATAAAAATGAGAAGAAGAGAGGAAGGAAAGAGTTCATAGAGAATTTTAGCAAAATGAAGAGCAGAAAGAGAAAAAAAGTATGAAGAAAGACAAGCAGATGATAACTGATAGAATGGTGTATAATAAAGGAATACAGAGACCGGAGTAGTACAGTGTTGATTTTCAAGTAGGTGGGAATTGAATACAAATTTACGGAACATGTATCGGCATCCTGTGATGATCAGATGAATTGATTTATTGCATAAAATATGATGGAAAAAAGGATGGGAACGTATAATCCTCTGTAACGCGGTGCGACAATCTGCTGTGTGTGCTTCTTATGCTGTGTTAAAGGTGATAAAATACTGAACTTAGAACTGTTTGAATTATGATTACCAGAAACTCTCTTCAAAACTCTGCAGAGTCATTAGATTTTTCTTGGAGCAGGAGGGTCGAGTGTGCTACCGTTACACGAACAGGCATGCTGGAAGGAGGGGGAAATACTTTATGTATTATCCCTTTCAAAGCGCAACTGGGGATTAAAGTATCTAGCCAATCCTGGTGGTGAAGAATTATTGGTTACAACCTTTTAGTTCGGGCGCCACATGTTAAGTCATCAGGGTTTTTTAAAGACATGAAAAATGGGGAATGCCCTCGCCGAGACTCAAACCTGGACGTCTCGAATACGCACTGAATGTGCTAGCGTTACACCACAAAGACATGCTGGAAGGAAGGTGAAAATACCTTATAACTGTTATTTAATGAGCGAAGTGATAAAAAGAACGTGAGCGGGATTTTTCAAGACTTAGTAACTTAACTCTTTCGCATCGAAGTCGTCCAAAATGTCCGACCATCGGCAGGTCGCCGGAACACCTAAATTATTTTCCACTTGCTGCTTTCGCACATCACGTTTGTGCATGGCTCATTGCTTTTGGGTGTTATTAAATGGCATGCCAATCATTCTTTTGAACTCACTAAAAGTAGTTCTATTATTTGAATGCAAATTCATTCTCCTTTAATAAGTAGCAATGTTTAGCTATTGATGCCCGAAGTTGTAATCCTGTCCTAAAGGAAAACGGAACACAGTGGTGAAAATGCATGAAGATCCCAAGAGAGATGTTTTCGCTTTACTTAAATAGTAAAACTGAGTAGCTTCTGCTTTCTCCTCATCATCACCATAGCAGAGCAGCGTATTGCGTGAGCTATTTCTAACAGCAATCTCACATAGCAAGAAGTCCAGAAGCTTTTTCATGATCTATTTTCTCAGTTTTTAAAGGTCAGCTTTCTCCCGCTTATGTCACCAACCTTATGTCAGCTATCACTAAGATATTGTTTAACTTATTCGTAGCTATATACTATCTGGCTTTCTGCCTTGGCCCCCGAGTCTCTGATGTCGCTCACATTCCTAGGCACTATTCTGGTCGATGTAGTGATTAGCGATCTTCACTGAGCTCGGGTTGAATCCCATAGAAGATATAGGTGCAAGGTTAGCGTATAATATTTGTACAGCAAGGGAGCACCGAAAATACCGGCGATCCGAAAGTCCGGTTAAGTGCTTTGGTGGTGAAACACGAAGAAAGGGAGACCCTCATATTCGTCCCTGGGTTGTTCTTCCTCATACCTGGGATGGAATTGTCCAGCTAAAGCTCAGGATTATATTTATAAAAACTATAGTTTGGGATCTTCTTTGGTAGCATAAACTGGTATCAAACTCCTAAACGTGGAACGAGTTATCGTTTGGTCGGAAGTAACAACAGAGTCTTGAACAGGTTTAAAACAACCTTTTTGCTAAATCAGAACTTCATATAAACTCACGTCTCGTGCTTGACAAGATCGGTAACTTAAAGTTACCGTCAGTTTAGTCAAAAACTACACAATTGATTTAATGCGAAGCTTGCTGAAGCTTCCGGCCGGTGTAAAACTTTTAATGTCAGCAGCAATAATACAAAGTCGAAGAATATATTCTTATCAAAACTGGCTGGCATAGTAACGTTGCCTCAAGAAGCGGAAATACACACTGTCGTTACAATCCAAAAACCTCAACTTAAATACTATTTAACTGATTTACATTCTTGTAAGGAAATGAAAAGGAGAGATCTTAGTAAAGCCTGAAATTGCAAATAACTGATTATTGAAAGTAAGAATAATCCTGTAAAGCATTGATGAAATTCTTGTGGTCCGAGGAATTCTTTATGTCCTAAAGAAAGTAAGCTAATATCTTTTAATAGCCACGTTATAGGAAATTATGCAAATGTTTTTAAGAGTATTTTTATTTTACAGGTTACATATCAAACGTTAGATTTTATCTTTACATAGCCTTCTATACACAAAGTTGAAAAAGGTTTCATAAAAGGTATCTATTTTATTCTCAGAAAATTTGTAACTGGAACTAAGTATCTGGTATCAATATTTATACGACGTAAATCTGGAAGAATTTTATCTTAAATTAACCGGTTACCTTATTATTTTTGTTGCTCACTTATTTTAACAAACTTTTCCCAGACAGCAAATTAGTTATGGAGATAATTTAATTTCTCTATATACGTAAGAGTTAAATTTCAATATTAAGAGGAGAGAGATTGGAAGCTGAAGCTGGCTGCATACTTTATCTTGTACTCCTAGCATTTGCTTTAGTTTGCTAGCAAAGATTTATTTGCTTTGATTCTTCGTAGATAGGCTTTGTTGACAATGTAAATAATTCGATTTATTTTAAATTTTATTCAGAATTATAATATTTCGATTCATAAAGCTATTATAACTTTATACTACTTTCAGAAATCTCCGAAATTTAGCGGAAGATGGGTTTGCGTAAGTTTCTCGACAGATAATAACTATTTTGTATTTTTACTTCCAAAGTTCATCTAACTCTGGTTAAGTTATCAGACGAATGCAAAATCATATTCGAAGTCTATAAATAATCTGTTTAGCGTTGCTTTGGTATATTGCTAAATAGAAATTTTGTTTCAGATTTCATTAATGTTACAAATAAGAGATTTTGTTAAAATTAAACAATTTAATATCAACGAGAACGCTACAATTTTCATTTAATACTTATTTCTTTACTAACGTCTTAACCTTCATGCGGTCATAAGTTCCATATTCATTCTTTGAAAGCTTTTAACGTAAAATGCAGCGAAATGGAAAGATTTCTTTACAGAATTGGAAAACGTTAGAAGTGTAAGTTTCATCAAAAACTATTAAATAGTTTATGATACAATTGCCTAGGAAAATAAATTTAATTAAAATAATATGTTTAAAGATATTGCAGCCTATTCTGAGTAAGACAAAGTTCCTTCAAGAAGTATATTTTAGAGCTAGGAACGTAATTTATTAAGTCATCATTTTAATTTCTCCATAAACATCCGTCATCTACATTATTTTTAAGGACAAATTGAACGTAGTTCCGACCTGATGTTGACTAAATTTCTCATTAAAAAACTGTATTTAATCACATCTTAAGTTAAAAAAGGAAAGCAACCAAACAAATTAAAAATTTATAATGAGAAACATTTTTGAAATACGATGTATAAATTTTTTTCGCTTGTCAATTCAATGTGTTCTTCATTTGCAACTATGCAAATATAAGCATTTTCAAAATTTTTATTTTTGATTTACGTTTTATCACCAACGGTAGCGTTTTGAAAAATCCCCTTTAAATGTTATTTAGTTTCGGCGAAACCGAGTTCGACATACACAGACGTTGTTATCAATAATTGATTGAAAACATTTTAATTTGTCTTCAATGTTATAAAAGTACGCTGCTGGAAACATTGTTAAGTATAACATTCAAAATATCATTTTATTGGTGCTTCTTAATAATATTTTCCAAAGACATTTCTTTTATTACGAGTTTTATAAGTAAAATTACGCCCTAACATAAGTAAATTACGAAATGTGTATAAAGTTGCTGTTATTAAATCTAATCTCCCCGTTTAAGTTATCAAGAATCACAGATTAAATTTAAATGTTTTAAAAATTTAAACTTAATATGCCTTTTGAAGATTGCTGTATAATTGAGCATAAATAGACAGAAAAAAGAAAATTTTTTTCTTGGAAAATTATACACATATAATAAAATAAAAATAATACATTCTGGTTAATATTTATGCCGAAAACCAGCAATTTGCTGCGGCTTCTTTTACGTCCACAGGAATTGAGTGTCAAAAATACTAAATGAACTAATGCATTACTCATTTTACCTTAAACTTTAAGCTTTCATAATGCCAGTACGATTTTCTCAGCTCCCAAACAATTTTGATTCACATCACTTCGCTACGCATAAACGGCTCATTTATTAGCACTGCCGTACACTGCGAAAAAAAACTATTTCAGATTTAAAATTACGTCTAAAGGGGCGTTTTTTAAATTTTTGTGTCTTACCTTTATTTATTCAGTTCAACAGTAATATCGCAAAATTATTTTAAAGTGAGCATATCTTTAGAATTTCCGATACGCAGTTCAGCGCCCTGGAAATAAAAAGTTTTTTTCCCCCGTAGAGTGTTGCCATAGCTCGCTTTTAAATCGTTGAGTTTGTCCATCAAAAATTCGTTAAAGTTTTACAAAATATGAAATAGATAATAAAATAAACTCCAAATTTGGGCTTCCAGATGCGCATATTCGGGTGGAAACGTAAGTTATTCAAAATTGGATGGCTCTAGGTAGTGTTGTTTTATCTCATTTGGAGAAATATACATACATTTATGCAGATTCTTTATTATTTAATTTTTTTAAATATAGTACAGGGCTGCAATATTTGGTGGCAACAGTTTGAAAAGTGATTCAGACTTTTAATGTTTCCAACGCAAAATCGCAATACGAAAACAATAGTCCTTCAGGGACAAAACACCTTTGGACGAAAAAAGAAGGAACAGCTCCATTTCTCCCATTCTACTGGGTCGATCGATGAAATTCAAATTGGGCTTTTCATGTCTCGAAAGCGCGACTCGGGATATATATTAGATTTATATAAAGCAATGTCCTAACATAGGTATTTTAACACAAAATCGGACGTTTTTCTTAAATAACATGGCAATTTTTTTCATATTTCTATCCTACGATTTAAACTTTGCCTAGATATTAAATTTTGTAATTTTTGGTGGGAAATTTATGGAGAAATTTAAAAATTCATCTTGGCGCATTTTTTTCAGTTTACACCAAGAAATATTAGCTTGGTGAACTTCTTAATTTGTAGCAACCAATTTTTCTTTCCTTTTTTCCATTGCCCACGCTCGGAAAACAAGTCATCGTTCATACTTGCAATTAATTTTAACAGACTGCGTAAACCTCATTTTCGTTATTACCGCTTATAATAAATACTTCAAAATTTCAAAACGCGCCAAAATGTAAATTCACGTATATCTTAGGATATTTTGAATAAAAATCTCTGACTTTTTGCAGGTATGCTTAAACAAACATCTACTTTAAGATGATGGCAAAACTTTTATAGTTTATAGGTTATATTCAACGGATTTTTCAAAAAAATTATAAAAATTATTTAAAAATACAAATTTTAAAAATAAATCATAAAAAATGGCCGAATTTGATTTGGAATGAACCTAAATTTCGAAATGTGAAAGAAAGAATCAAATAACTTTACTAAAATAAGATACTAATAAATAGATACCAAATTCAATAAATATGGCAGAGTTTAAATTTTGAGAGCTAATTACAGTAATTTAAATCTTTGGTAGACGGTTGCACGGATTTTTGACAATTTATGTTGGCGCAATTGTTGGCCGGATTTTTACAATCATCAGCCATCTTGAAAAACGCTGTGTTTAGGTATTTTATGCATAGTATTCGCAATTAAAAAAAATAAATATCGTTAAACATAATGGATTAATTTTTTGTTGAAAACGTCATATTTTAGTACGGCAGGTACATGTAAATTAATATATTTACTACGAGTATAAAATACTAATGTAAGGTCAAATTATTACTTTGATATAGCATAGAAATAGAATAAAAACACCGCTATAAAAACATTGCGTCAACGTTTAATTTGATTAAAATATTACTTAAACTGAATATCGAATTAAAAACAACATCATACCAACGTTTTAAAGAATTAAAATATTACTTAAATTCAAATACTTTAAAATACGTTTTATAGAATATAATTATTTAACTTAAAACACATGTGGCAATAATTATCTCAGCAATTTTTGATAGTATCACTCGTTATTTTTTTTTTGCCATTTTTTTAGTACGATGGAATACACAATTTAGCAACTACCTAATGACAAAGAGCATTACCTAATGCACAAATATTCTGTAACCAATCAGGGAGCTGATTATATCACGCATAGAATTAAAATTATTTAAATAATCATACATAATAAAATCATTTTAAAATAAATGCAAAATTAAATTGTATTTTAATATTTAACAGCCATAAATAATGTTTAAAACATTAGATTAAATTTATAGATATTAAAACCAACTACTTTTAAAGTAAGGTGACGTCAATGATTACATTATCTACAACATAAAATATTATAAACAATAAAATTTTTATTTGAAATAAAAATGCAAAATTAAATTGATTTTTAATATTTAGAAAGCCATAAATAATACTTAAAACACGGAATCTAAGCATAAAAAATGCATTATTTTTTAAATAAAATGACAACAAAGTATCGGTTACCATAAATAACTTCTTCAGCAATGTGTTTACAATAAGTCGTATCGCTCGCCAAAAAAAATCGCCAAAATCCGTACAACCGTCTACCAAAGTAGCACCTCTATTATTTACTGAATATTTTATAATTGTAATGTCTATTTATATGTATGTGTAGTATCAAAAGTAATATTAACGTATACGTATAATACTTAACGTATACAAAATTGTGAAATTGCCAAATTTCAGGATTTTAAGGATCACTTTGTTTAAGTGGCCCATCAATAGTAACCTTACCGTACGTAAAGGATACATTCTACAGATCTTTTTCTTCCTTCTTCACTAATAGCTATTTGAAATGACTTTCATACTAATTGATTTAACTCACTTCCTACTCCAAATGCCACATAAATCTGTCGTAAGTCCTAAGTTTCAATCAGGGAATATCGAAACAGAAACAGCATCCATTGACCAAAATACAATCGAATGGTAAATCACACTTTTGCTGCTGAAATACACTATTCAAGGAGCTTACATTTCACTCCATTTATTTGATTCTCCCCTACATAAAAGCTTTTTTTAACTAGAACTATTCAAACAAAAATTTCCACTATTACACTCCTGCTTTAAAAAACAACTATCTTTCAGTTCTAAAAAACGCCGCAGAATTCATGCCATTTCCCGCTTAAACTAGCAATCTCAGTTAAAGCAAGAATACCCCGTTACAGATTCTTTTGAACATAAATTACCAACAATTTATACTTTATGATTTATTTATACTTCCGTTTCATTTTTATTGCGAACCTTTTGCTGTTACTGCTCAGCCAGAACCCCATTTTTCTTAACATAAGCGATATAAACCCTTTTATGAGCGAAGAGGGGCCTCTGATTCGGATTTATAGTTTCGTCACACTATGATAGAAATCTAGCAATCTCTTTCTGTTACAAAGAGACGGATCTTCTTCATGAAGCGTATGCATTAAATAATACGCGGCCATCGCACTCAATTTCTTTTTGTACGCAAAAGTTTAAATATAAAAAGAATCTAACGTTTAGAAATTTAGATTGCTAAAGTAAGCTGCTTTTGTTTACGTTTCTTTTCCTCTCATTCTGACATCTGAATGTTGACATATGAGATGATGCGTCTTCTATACTAAAGCCCATCAGCGTTCAAGCGGTAAGATCACTGAATAATAGCAATTCATCCCAGGTTCAAATCCCAGCGAATAGGCTGGCTTCATGGGAATTTCCGTAGCTCTCTTCTTGTGTAAGATTGATATCAGCCAAATTTTCTTATAACTTTTCCACGAAGGCATCCATCCTATAGGCATAAAAACATTGAGTTGGTTTGCTTTAATCTAGTAACATATTTGTTTTCTAGGCTTAAATCCGCTAGCTAAATATAGTAACATCTAAAGACCACAATAACAGACGATGTACAAACCAGGAACTCTAAACTGCACAGAGATGGCGTACCAATTATCCAGAGCCATAAGATGGCTTCAGATAATTTCTTGACTGTCAGACTCTTATAACGCAAAAACGTGATCTGCATTCGATATGCCTCGAAACCTGATTGGACAAGACCGATTAACATTCAAAGTTTGGCCCAAGTTTGGTTCCCGGCCAGCCAGTTCAATGCTTGGGCGAGAGGAGTGAATCATGGTTTCTTTTCAGCACATGAACATGGATGGGAACCATTTATTTTAAAACATATTCTATAAAAACACTTCTTCAGATAGTCTTCAATTGCTTTGCCATATTCAATAAAGAATGTCAAAGAATGAAACAAAACCAATTTGCGTGTAATAATTCATTCTTCACGTATTTCCCCCCTCAGAGGCTCACTTTTGTGAGTACGGGTGGGGCAATCCCGAGGTATCCTAGCCCTTCAGGGGATCATCTTCTTGGTGAGACGGGTGTCACGATGCTGCAGCCCCAGTGATCTATCCTCTTTTCTGTCTCCTCTGCTCTGAGCTGAAGCTTTCTTCCTTCTTTTCTCCCTTGTGGTTCTCCTCTTCGAAGGTTGGGGTTCGCTATGAGAGACTGGAACAGCCCTCGTCTCTGGTTCTTGAGTGACGAGAAAACTGCCCACGTATTTGCCGTGCGTGGAGACCCGTGTCGTTGGAAAGGAGGGTCCTGGTAGTTGAGGGGCGAAGTACTGTCCCCAACACATTGCTTTGGCCTCTGCTTCAGCTAAACGGGAGGCACTTTGTCGTCCTCGCGGGAGTCAATCGGCTGGTCACTAGTCCTTGTATCAGTGGCTTGGGGATAAGCTCTCGGGAGTACCTGCTTTCGGAAAAGCCGACTGTGGGGCTCCAGTTTGCGTATAGACCCGGTCATCCCTGGCGTAGGAATCTGCGTCCCCTTGTTGGACTCCGTGGTGGGTGGAGACGCCGGGTCCGAATCTCTACTTCTTTCAAATATGGCTTCACAAATTTTTATTACACCTCATGAAACTGCCAATGGATCATCTACAAAAGACCTCGAACTACAAAAAGTACAGAAAACACTAAAGTTGTTCACCGATTTTTGGTTATGCCAGGATCTTCTGAATTCCATAAAATGTCACCTTTCCTTGTTCAAAAATATATAAAAGCCTTTGCCGAAGAACCAAAATCAATTAATCGCTGACGGTCTGGTGACTTATTAATAGAAACTGTCTCTGCTAATCAATCAAAGACTCTTCTTACTATGTCAAAAATGGGACAGGTTGCTGTTACGGTTTCTGCACACAAAACCCTGAATTCCAGTCGCGGCGTGATATCAGAAGTCGATCTATTAACAGTGTCGAATGAGGAATTTATCTAGGAGCTTGCCAAGCAAAATGTTTGCGACGCACGTCAAATAAAAATCAAAAGGGATGGTCAGTTAATTGACACTAAACATGTCGTTCTAACCTTTAACACCCCTCAACTTCCAAATCATATTAAAGCAGGTTATTTGCATTGCCCGGTGCGACCGTATGTGCCAAACCCTATGCGTTGTTTCCAGTGCCAGCGGTTTGGGCACTCAAAGGATATATGTCGCGGTACACCTACATGCGCTCGCTGCTCCTCCGTAGATCATAACAGTGAGGGTTACACTGCCGAGCCTCTTTGTGTAAATTGTAAAGGGAGTCACCCATACTTCTCTCGCTCCTGTCCCAAATGGAAATCCGAAAAGGAAATTCAAAGGGCAACTAAAAGGATATCATATACAGAAGCTAAGAGATTGTTAGAAAGTACCCAACCTCGTCCAAATCTGAGTTTTGATGATGCAACAAAATCTGTTCGCTCAATAGCCATCCAAACGTCACTTACTACTCAAACAAAGCCTAAATCTGAAAAACAAAAAAAAACCAAGTAGCAATCTATCTGCCAGTACTTAGCATACACCAACTCATAAAAAACCTGAAGGAACAAATATTAAAAAACAAACTAAATCCTCTTTAAATAACACAAGCTCTAAAACGGTAAATTCTGGTCATACCTCATTAGAGAGTACACTATCAGATACACTTGAATCTGAAATGCAATTAGAAGAAGGATTAGCTCAGACAAAGAGTATTCTGCCATGCTTAACAAAGAAACAGCATATACAAAATAAATATTCATTATGACTACTTTAATCTCTTGGAACTGTCGCGGATTTCATCAAGGCCTAGTGAACATCAAAGGCCTGATAGACATTTATCAGCCTGACTGTTTTGGAGTGTAGGAGACTTATCTCAAGCAAGAAAGCACAGCTAAGTTACGGAGATATTCAACTGTCAGGAAAGACTTTTTATCTGGTGAGCGCGTAAGGGGAGGCGTTGCTATCCTAACCTCCCACACCTACCCTTCGACTGTCTTTCCCTTGAACACATGTCTCCAAGCTGTTGCTGTGCAGATCAATATCAGTATGCTTGTCACTGTCTGTACTATCTACTTGCCTCCTAATGAAGTGATAGATAAAAAGGAATTCGATGATTTGGTAGAACAGTTGCCTACTCCTTTTATTGTAATTGGAGATTTCAATGGCCATAATCATCTTTGGGGTAGTGGTGATATAAATTTTCGGGGAAAACAAATAGAAGACCTGATTTGTGATCATTGCTTATGCCTCCTTAATAGCGGAGAACAAACATACTTCCACCAGCCCACGAGGACATTTCATAGTATTGATCTGGCCATTTGTTCGCCATCACTTCTCCCTTTTTGTTCATTTAGCGTCGGAAACGACATTTTTAACAGTGATCATTTCCCCATCTTCGTGACTTTTAATCAATTTACAGCATGGCCTAATGCCAGATCACCACGTTTTATTTACGAACAAGCGGACTGGGAAATGTTTTCCCATTTGGCCATGCTCACTAACGATATGATAAAGAATGCGTTAATTGCGGAAGCTGTAAAAACTATCACTGATACTCTCGTTCAGGCAGCAAAAATCTCTATTCCTATATCATCAGACAGGCTTCCTAAACATCCCAAACCATGGTGGAATCATGACTGTCAGATAGCTCATAGACAGCAAAGAAAAGCCTGGGGAATCTTTCGCAGGTATCCCACGCTTAGCAATCTTATCTCCTATAAAAAAGGCAAAAGCAAACGCTCGGAGAGTGCGGCACCAAAGACAGAAAGACACTTAGATCAGTTATGTGTCATCCATTACCTCTTCTACTCCAAGCAAGTGCGTTTGGGAAAAAGTTAAAAAAATTTCAGGTAATTATAAGGATCATGGACTGTCCATCTTAGAAAAGGATGGCGTAACGTATAGCAGCAGAGAAGATATAGCTAATGTCATAGGGGAGACCTTTAGTGCTGTTTCAAATAGTATTAACTATCCACCAGCATTCCTCACAGCTAAGCTTCGTTCTGAGAATACACCCATCAATTTTAATTCTCTCAACACCAAAGCATATAACATTGATTTCACTAAGCTGGAGATGATGAGTGCTTTGTCGCTAACTCCTAAGACGAGCCCTGGCCAAGATGGCATTTCCTACGTCATGCTGAAGCATTTGTCCAATGAATCATTAAAATCTCTTCTCTTTCTGTATAACAGAATATGGAAGGAGTGTTCTTTTCCTAATGCTCGGCGAAATGCTATAGTGATCCCCATTGCTAAACCTGGAAAGGACCCAAAGAATCCTTTAAATTTATCGCCCCATCGCGCTCACTAGCTGCCTTTGCAAGGTTATGGAAAAAATGGTAAACCGTCGTCTCACCCACTATCTGGAGAATAATCATTGCCTATCGCCCTACCAGTGTGGTTTCCGTATTGGAAGATCTTCACTTGACAATGTCTTGTTTTTAGAAACAGCAATACGCAATGCATTTGTGAAAAGAAATCATGTGGTTTCAATCTTCTTTGACATGGAAAAAGCGTATGATAGAACCTGGCGGCACGGGACTCTTCACGACCTTTATAGCACTGGACTGCGAGGTAACTTACCTGTCTTTATTCAAAACTTTCTGAGGGATCGCACATTCCAAGTTAAGATGGGATCGATGTTCTCTCGTGTATTTGCACAACAAGAAGATGTACCCCAGGGGTCGGTACTCAGTGTTACGCTTTTCAGTCTGAAAATTAACTCCATTTTAAGAGAACTTCCCCCACAGTACATGGTTCCATGTATGTTGATGATTTGATGATCTACTGTCATGGTCAAGATATGAGATATATCGAAAGACAACTGCAAACTGCTCTAAACAGAATAGTAAAGTGGTCCAACAACAATGGTTTTAAATTTGCTAGCCAGAAGACCGTCTGCGTACATTTCTGTCGCAAAAGAAATCTACATCCCGAACCAGAGCTGCATCTTGATGGTTCCTTGATCCGAGTTGAACCAGAAGCAAAATTCCTAGGAGTTATCTTTTACAGGAAGCTCCCTTTCCTTCCGCATATTTTAAATTTTAAGAAAAAATGCATTAAAACCCTTAACATACTGAAATTCCTAGCAAATACTTCATGGGGAGCAGAATGTTGTTCTATGCTACGCATATATAGAGCTTTAATTCGTTCCAAACTTGACTATGGTTGTGTTATCTATGGATCAGCAAGACCTTCTGTACTACTGAAATTGGATACAGTTTACCATCATGCTCTACGGACATGCTGTGGAGCTTTCAAAACATCTCCAGTCCAAAGCTTATATGTCATCTGATCTGAACCTTCTCTGGAGTTCAGACGCAACCAATTATCCCTTGAATTTCATTATAAAGTAATGTCACGGGTCGAACATCCCGCTCGTCTCATGACATCTGATCGGTACTGGCGCCTCTACCAAGCATGTCCTCCATGTATCCCTCCTTTTGATCTCCGTGTTCTCCCACTGATCGAAGAACTCAACCTAAGTGATCTGCATCCCAAAAGCTTCGACCTTTTCGGTATTGCACCCTGGCAAGAATTGAATATTCAACTGCTTGACATTTTGGAGGACTTAAGAAAAAAAATACCAATGACATCCAATACCAAGAAATCTTCCTAGAGCATAGAATCAGTCACTCTAACTATACAGCAATTTTTACTGACGGCTACAAGAACCATAATCATGTCGGGGCAGCTTTTGTTTGTGATAAAATAATCAAGAGTAGTACTCTTCATAAGGCTGCATCCGCCTTTACGGCAGAAACTCTAGCCATTTTGAACTCCTTAAACTTCATCTCTAAGCAGAATAACAAAAAGTTCATCATCTATTCTGATTCTCTGAGTGCTCTTGAATCAATAAATACAAATACTAGCCACCCTTTGGTCTTAGATATATTAAAGGTACACCTTCGTTTGAGAAAAGCAGGCTATTCTATTGCATACTGCTGGGTGCCGGACATGTAGGCATCAAAGGCAATGAACTCGCCGATGCCGCTGCAAAATCAGCTGATAGTACTTCCAAAAATGAGGTCCCCTTTAAAGACATACGGAATTATATCAAAGCAAAGATCTTGTCCAGGTGGCAAGAACTAGAGAAAAATCAGACTCTGAATAAATTAAGGCAAGTGAAACCTAATTTGGAGTACTGGGAGTCAAGAGGAAATTGTAAGGAGGATGTACTGCTGACTCGTCTACGAATTGGTCACTGCAGACTGACACATCAGCATCTCTTGAAAGGAGATAAGGAACCTATTTGTGGCACTTGCAACACTCCAATTTCAGTCAATCATATTTTAACCTGCTGCCCTATTTTTAATCAAGAACGTGATCATCATTTTAACTCTACGAATGTTAGCTTAACAGATCTTATTGGAAGAAATCCTCACATCAACCTCATAAATTTCTTAAAAGATATCTCTCTCTGCCATATGATCTTAGTTCTTTTTTCTCATATTTTGCTCTATCTGTTGCTAGAAAACTTCTCACCTTCATCTGTGCATACTTTCACCAGCAATACAGATACGATCACAATTCATACTCACCTAATTCAGTCAATCATATTTTAACCTGCTGACTTATTTTTAATCAAAAACGTGATCATATTTTTAATTCTACGAGTTTTAACTCAACAGATCTGATTGGAAGAAACTCCAACATCAACCTCATAAGGTTTTTAAAAGGTATCTCCCTCTATCATATGAACTGAGTTTTTTTCCTTACAACCTGCTCTACCTGTTGCTACAGCACTTCTCACGCTCATCTGTATATACTTTCATCAGCATTACAGATACGATCACAATTCATACTCAGTAATGTTCGTGCATTTGTATCTCGCTCACCATCCGTTTGGAGCATAATAACCTTCTAGGTTTTGTGCCATTAAAAGCCAGCCAACCAACCAACCAACCAATCTTTACGTATTTCGTGAGAAACTTGTCCAGATTGAATTCAATAAGAATAAAGAAGTCTGCTCTCCATATCTATCCCTCTGTAATTTCTTAACCGGACCCTAGTGTAAAGTTAAATGTTTTGCTGGAAATCGAATCTAGAACTTCCTCTGTATAATAGGTACTTCATAATTTTGAGCTATTCAAAGCAGTAAACTAAATTCACATAATACTTTATATAATTAATTAAATTAATAAAGTTTGATTTCGAATATTATTCCAATTTAAATGTGATCTGGGTTCCCGCTTAAAATATAACAAAGAATTTTCAATTCAAATTTACTCCTTATTAAGTCTAGTCGAATTAAAAATTTCGAATAATTAATGCATTTATAAATTTGAAGGCATTTCAGCTTCTGGTTCAATTTTAGGAATCTTTACGTTCATTTACAGTTACCCTATTAGCTCATTTAGTATTATATCTTAATATAATCATAATAATTATCATTATATCATTTCAGGACATCATGAAAGTAATGTGCAGAAATTTGTGTAACCTTTATATACACACAGAATATACATCTTTTTCTTGTGGCATAGTAAGAAACAATTTATAAAATATATGTATGTTAAAACAAAACTCGTGACTTTGATCTGGCTGTAAAGGTTATGAAGACTGAAGAGATATATTAGATGATCATTCATTCATCATACCATTCCTTAGCATATTATTTTATTTGTCGTGACCTCCTTTTCAGAATTTTCCGAGTATACCCGGCTTGTGAAGTCAAGTCTGCTTACAGCTGACGTACTTCAATAATAAAGGTTTACACGAATATTATTTCAGTCTTGTGGACATAGTTTTTTGTTTTTGTTCTGGTTCAATGTACTTTTCAATTCATTTTTACGTTTGAGATTTCTTTCTTCTTATAAAGGGAAGCAATCAGTTAGGAGTTAATGCTGCAAATATTCCATATGCAGTATTAACTCCATAAAAAATACTTTCCACAGTGGGGAAGCATAAACCAGTACTTAAGTATTACAGTCTTCAAATGAAGATCTGTAAAAAAATACACGACTGCTAACAATGATTTATTTTTTATATTAACGTATTCAAAACGTATAATTATGACGTAAAAGGATCCTATTTTCAATGCATATGTGATTTGAAAACTGTTTATGCCGAGACATGAACTCTCGATTTTTCAATTCCTAGACAGACGTGCTTTTCAATTCTACCGCGAAAGTTCGCAGCGAAGTCCGGAGTAAACCTCAAAGTCAAATTCTATATTTAGTAAAAACCATACAAATTTATTAATATCTTATATATATTTGTAAAATATGTTTTCTTATATTTACTTTACTATATCCGAAAATAAAATCGCAAAATTGGCATTCTATTACTACAAGAAATTAATAAATTAAGTCAATCGTCGAGATTTTTGAACCAGAGAATGGTAGCGATGTGCTACAAAACCATCAAGTAGCTAATCTTCGAAAGTCTCTAAGTAATTTGTGTCACTGTCACTCACGAAGAGCTACACGAAATAACAAACATCGCATCTTCACAAATGTAGATATGTATATGACTATTTGTATACAGATTAAAGTTAGAAAATAAATGCAAACTGGTCGTATTTTCTAAAGATTTCCACACAGCATAGCCTGTAAAGTGACGCAGCTCGTTGAGGGAAACCTAAGTTTAAAAACCACATTCTTAAAATGATGAAAAACAGACTATCTGGATATTTCATTTCGACGAATGAGCATGACAAGATCAGAATTGGCACACGAAAGGAAGATGGAAAATCTTGTTTTCCACAGCACCGTAAGAAGGACAATGCTACATGAACCGCCATTATTCTAAATTTCTATGGTTAGGTAAAATCACGAAATTGCGTTTCAAAGCCTTTTTGAATAACATGCAGAATGTAACTTACAGCTAAAAGCGATGTGAAATACTAAATGAAACTTTTCGAGTATACTAAAAGCATTTTTTATAATGTTATTTCATATAAAACAATTTTCAACGTTACATATTTGTGTTGCATAAAATCTGTTATAACTAATGCGAATAAGTCATAAAAAGGTATTGATGTTTCACCTCATAGTCTCATAGTCACCACACTTTTCATAGTCTCAATATAGGTAATGCAACATCAGACATCTGACGTATGAACAAATTAAAAACGTTCAGTTCAGAAGTTTAATTTTATAGAAAAATATAATGGGTTGCCCCTCGGCCTCTATAAAACTTTATTCAATATCGGAAATAAAACTTAATTGCTTAATTTTCATTCAAAGGCATTTAAGAAATGCATATCATACTATAAGGTATTTCTGCCGCCTTTTTAGCACGCCTTAGTGGTGTAATGGTCAGCAGACTCGGCGAATATTCGAGATGTCCGAGGTTCGAGTCCCGGTGAGACCAATGCTCATTTTTCATGTCGCCTGCTTCAAAATAACCTAATGACACTACAGTGGCGTCCGAACTAAAAACGGTGGTAGATGATGATCCTCCACCACCAGGATTTGGTAATTGGGTCCCGTAATCACCAGTAGCCCTTTAAAAGGTGCAATATATAAGATATTTCTCCCGCCTCCTTAGCATACCTTCGTGGTGTAGTGGTCAGCACGCTCGGCGCGTATTCGAGAGGTCCGTGGTTCGAGTTCTGGAGATGGCACTACTCATTTTTCATCTCTTCTGCTTTCAAAAAATAACTAATGTCTCTACAATACTAATGCTTTGGAATAACAATTGAATCGGTACCAATATTAGCATTTTAAAATAACAATAAAATCGTATTAAATTTTGTACATAATTTAAAGTCGCTGATCTAACTACAGATATTTTATTAACAAGCCAACTCCTTGGTGAGTCACCTATAATTATTATAAAAAGAAAAAATATATATATAATGGTTTTAATGAGTCCAGCTAGTGTACTTTCACAGCTTCAGCTAGTAATTAATAATACGGAGACGAATAACTGTGTTTAATGCTTTTAAATGGCTTAATTTGTTAAACAATAACACCCAGACTGAATGAGAAATAAATATTAAATATATTATGCTTTTCAGAATGGTAACATACTGGCGCGTGGAAGATTAAAATATGTTATTTCAGACAGTGATAACACATTTATCAGAATTGCTAAGTTTGTTGGTTAAATTTGGCAGACAAATATTTTAAGCATAGGACACAATTCTTTGAAATCTCTGCGTTGCGTATTCTAAATTTTATTCAGTTCGAATTAAATATACAATAAATAAATAAAAAAGAAAAAGGTGAAAGGTTTCAAATTTTAAGTTACGTCCAAAGAGGGGTTTATTTTTCACATTTTGCGTGTTACCTTTATTTATTAAATACCATGTTCTTCGCACTTAAATCGTAAAATTCAATTCAAGAACGCCCTGGAGGTAAAAATGTCTTTTCTGTACAACGTTGCCATTGCTCGCTTTGATATCGTTGAGTTTGTAAATCAAAAATTCGTTATAAAGTTTTACAAAATATAAAATAGCTAATAAAACGAATTCCAAATTCCAAATTTGGGCTTTCAGATGCCCAATTTGGGTGGAAACATACGTTATTCAAAATTGGATGGCTCTACGTACCGTTGTTTTATCACAGTGCGAGAAACAGACATACATTTATGCATTTTCTTTATTATTTAATTTCTTTAAATATTACACATGGTTCTAATGCTTGATGGCAACGATTTGAGAAGTAAACTGACATTTATAATGAACCAACGCAAAATGTCAAAACGAAATTAATAGCCTTTCTGGGCTAACGCCCTTTGAGTAAAAATTCAAAATTCAAGGTGTTTGAGTTGCACATGTTTAAGTAGATACTTACGTACGTTCAAAATTTGATAGCTCTAAGCGTCGCCGTTTTTCCACAGTGGAGGAACATTCATGCATGCACACACGTTCTTCATGCTTTAATAGGAGAGATAGAGACAATCATGTTGTCATTACAAAATGATCAGCATATCACTAAGAATCATGCTGATTCACTTTGCCTGATTGTTAAACCATACATTCCTGTATTTTAAGAGTCACGTGTAAAGATGACGGCAACGATTCCTCAAACTCGAATTCTCATGTATATTTTATATTTTTTAATTCCATAATATAAAAGTGTGTGTTAAAGAATAAGCTAAATATATCCCATAAAATGACCAAGTGAAAAATAAAAATATTGTAATTTTTTAAAAAAGAGACAAATTTTACAAAACATTCATACACATGTCGTCCCCAGAGTGGGTGGGTTTTCAGATATATTGTAATTAGCAGTTTCTGTGTTATTTTATACTTTAATTTACGTAATATTTCGACGAGGTTTCAGAAGTACCTCGTATAGGTCGACATTCACTACAGTCTGGTTTGAGAATTTTATAATAAACTAGATTTTAATTAAAATAAACACAAATGCTAAAATATATTAATACACAAAATTAAATTTTTCTCCCTAAATGATTGGATTTTGTTTGATTATGCAATCAAATCTCTTTTTCTGCGATTTATTTTTATACGGTTATAAAGTTATGCGATATGGTACAGATTTCAATTTTTCTGCGGTTCTTTGTGATACATGTATTTACATATGCTGGTGCCGTTCGTTGGTGAGCTGAAAGCTATCGCTGGAAGAGTTGAGGAGCATATTTTAGAAGCTGATTCCAACATTGAATGTAGCCTTGCAGTTCGCAGAATGATAAGCAATGCAAACCGTTCCTACAAAAATATATATGAAGAGAAAAACCAAAGAAATCCTTTGCGGACGACTGGTATAAAATGTTTTACAGAATAAAAAATTAATTAGGAAAATAATGCATTTTTAAAATAAGTTTTAACATAAAGGAGCGTTAGCTCAAAAGAGCTATTAATTCCGTTTTGGCATTTTGCGTCGAGTCACTGTAAATGTCCGTAACACTTTTCAAACTGTTGCCTCCAAATATTATCCTCCTGTGTTATATTTAAAGAGATTAAATAACGAAGAATCTGCATAAATGTATATATGTTTCTTGCATTGTGATAAAACAACGGTAGCTAGAGCCATCCGATTTTGAATAACTAATCCTCTAAGCCAAATTTGAAATTTGGAATTTGTTTTATATCGATTTCATATTTTGTAATACTTTAACGAATTTTTGATTAAGAAACTCAGTGATTTCGAAACGAACAATGGCAACACTGCACGGAGAAACAAATTATGTCCAGCGAGTGAGATTTTGTATCGGATAGGTGAGCAGTTGCAGCACTGTACGAAAAAAAAATCAGAATTTTTTTTAATAAACTCATTTGAATTTATTAATCAGTTTTTTTACTAAAAAAGATATATAAAAAGAAATTGGAACCAATTATTAGCCAAAGAGCGTTAGCCTAGAAGGGCTATTAATTTCGTTTTGGCATTTTGCCTTGAATCGTTATAAATCACGTGTCACTTTTAAAATTTTTGCCACCAAATATTATCGTCCTGTATTATAGTTAAAGAAATTAAATAATGAGAAATCCGCATAAATGTATATATGTTTCTCGCATTGTGATAAATCAACGGTACTTAGAGCCATCAAACAATGGAATTGATTAACGTAATCTTCCACCGACTATGGGCATCTGGAAGCTCTAATTTAGAATTTGAAATTTGTTTTATTACCGATTTCATATTTTGTAACACTTAAACGAATTTTCGATTAACAAACTCAACTATTTTAAAGTGAGCAATGTCAACACTGTACGGAAAAAAAAATATCTCCAGCGCGCGAGATTGTGTATCGGAAATTCTCAAGCTATGCTCATTTTAAAATTATTTTGCGATATTGCTGTTAAACTGAATTTTATGTTTTAAGTGCGGAGAACATGATATTTAATAAATAAAGGTAACCAACAAAACATTAAAAAACATCCCTTTGGGCGTAATGTAAAATCGGAAAACTTTCGAATTTTTTTTAATTATATCCTTATTATTAGCATTTCATTAGATTCGATCACGGATATTGGGGCATTCAGCTCCCCGTACTATGTGAAGATTCTTATACATATAAAATATTCCTTAATTAAACTTATATGAATAGAGTTTTCTTATGCTTTTTGGATATCTATCTTTTCCCAATGGGATTTCATTTCCAATATGACATTGAGCTCCTTTCTACTCTTTTTCTTCAATCCGAAGTTATAATGACAAACAATAGAAATTATCAAAGATTATTAAGAGGTATTTTATATTGCAAAGCAGGATTATAACTAAATAAAATTTTTAATATTAAATTAGTTTCCACAGACGATTTGCAAACAAAAAAATGGATAGTAACAGAATATTGAACATCAGAATAGTGCATCAGATATCTAATAGTGAACATCAGAATGTTCCTTTTCTCTCCTAACATAGATAGCTCCACCAGCTGTCCACTTTATTTGATCACTAATAATAAACTAAATGAAATTTAAGTCTAGTTTAACGGCTTCACAGTTTTAGTAACACACAAGTTGGCTGTGACTGAAGTAGGCGTAAACAAGCCTAACAGCAAGAATAACTAATCGCTAGAGACTTAAAGTTAACAACGTGGGCTACAAGCAGGCAGAACACACTCTGATTTCACCCTCTAGAACCTTTCTTTAAATAGTTCCTTCTTTCTACCTAATTTGAATGTACCGCGCCCTGGAAATTTGCGTTCTGGAAGGTAAATGAAACGAGTCTTGGAAACGGAGTTAGCATAAAATAACGAGTTATGAAATTAAAATGAACCTTACAACCGCAAAATTCTGTTTCAATATATACTGTGAGAAAAATCAAATCTGCTTACAGCTCTGAATTTAAATATTGAGTTAATCGAGACTATTAAACTCACAAATATACAGCAGGAAAAAAAAAAATATATACGACAGGTTTAGACCTAGGTGTTGCAGCTGCCCAGTCGTATGTTTGTTATTATAACAGCATGTCTGTTTTATTTGACACCACTCTAATGTTCAGATTTAATAAAGTAAAATATGAAGGCTAAATTCAAAAGAAATAGATTCATTTAAGATATATGTATAGACATCTGCAGAAATAATAAATAAACAGCAAACATACAACTACACCACTTTACCTTAAAACATTTTCTTTCATTTCAGTAACATTATAGCATTGTGTAATTCAAACTAATGCACAACGTTTTTTTTAACTTAATGGTGAGTAAAACACATTTCGTTAAACTGCAGTTTATCGCTTGCTGATAAAAATATTATGAAATATAAGAAGTAAAAATGCGCGACTCATAATGAATATGATTAATATATGTATAAACTAAAAAGTATTCTTATGCATTTGAAATACACATTCTTATGCATAGATTACTTATATTACGATCATGCTTTATTTTATTTAAGAATATATCTTATTATATACTAAAATGATCAAATATCTCTAGACAAAGTTTTTCTAAAGAAACCCAGGGTATGAGCAGTGCTCAGTGAATGGAGGTTATATTTAAACAGATATAAATTTTCAAAATTCATTTCTGGTTGTTTGACCTTATCTGATACAATTTCGATCAATACAGCATATCCCAGATTTATAAAATAAATGAAAATATTTTCATCTATAAGGTATACAGGAAAGTTTTATATTTTGGAAAAATGTAATAAAATCATTCCAGAACTTTAATATATAAACATCAATCATTCAATTCTATGAAAATAGATTTTCACGAAAATATGCCGTTTTATTTACGTTTCTTAGTATATTTTCAAGTTGCAGTTAAGGAAAAATAATTACTGTTCCTTAAGACACTAATATAGAATGTATTAAACTGATTACGTATATGTAATAGAAGTCTCTATCTGATTAAACTATTTAAATCTTAATTTCTTTTACATAATCTTTAAATGCTTTTGTGAAACTCGTTTTTTTTCCATAATTTATTCTTCTGTACAAAACAGTATTTGGATAAAATTTAAAAGATTCTGTAATGATAATTGCATTTAGCGCATAATACATTCATTACCTTTCGTTAGGAGGTTTTAGACAATTTTATTTCGGTGCTACACTTGACTAAAATTATGTTAAAAGAGAAAATTGGCATATACCATCAAGTTAGATCCGCGCATATTAACGAGTTTCATAAATTATGGAACATAATTATTATGAAACATGGTTACGAGAAGTAGTTAAATATGTAATAAACCTTCTGAAAAAATAAACCAATTTCCAGCTCAGTTGTCAAATTATTTCAAAATTTTTCTTTTTGCTTAATCTAAAGTGATGGAATAGAAATGAACTTGACTGGAATATGAGACGATTTGTTTATAAAAAAGCTCTATTTTTGAAGACGTTCTGCGAGAAAACGAAATGTTTGCATGTTGAAAACAGTATTAACTTAATATGTGCAAAATCTCCTATAATAATGATAGTTACATTGTCTACGTATCTTTTCTTGAATAGAACTGTACGAATATCATCGAAATCTCGTCCTCGAAAGACAGTTTTCTTCGAAACAGTCACAAATATGCATATTTTCCTGTTTGAACTTCATTTTTTGTATGTTCATTTTATCATTTTATTGTACTTTAAAAGTAATTCATGTTGTTCTCTAAAATGCACGTAAAAGGATGTATGTAAAAGCCATAAATCGATTTTCTCAAAATGATGATTTCGTAGATTTGCGGTTTTGGAGTAGTGTCGACACTGCATTGAAGTTAAGAAATGAGTAATAAACCTTAACCCCTCTTTTAAATACTAAAATGGGTATATGAAACTAATACAGATTCCAAAATCACATTTTAAGGAATAAAATATCGCCTTGTATTCGTGCAAATACTTTTATGTCACATTTGTGAACAGTTACGTGGTGTTCCTGAAAATTAGAAATCTGGGGGAAAAAAGTCCCCTCCGAGGGATAACCGATTTGCATTTTAACATTTATTTGCACATTTTTTGTTATGTTACCCTAGCTTAAGGTTATAAATATAGACATGTATATGTCCATACCTTGGCCGTTCACTCCTTTCAAAGCGCTGAGAAATGCCATCATCATCATCCAACACGTGGTTGCCCCCATCATGTATCAGTTTGATTCACTTTTGTAATTCACAGCAACAATTAATGTCCACGTGATCTATAAAGCGCATATCTCGTCGCTAAACGGAAAGAAAGTGCGGAGGAATTTCGCGAGCGAGGGCAGTCTATAGAGTACGGACGAGTAAAAATCGAAACCGAAACGGAGAAAGGATGCGAGTAATCCGGTAGCTCGACCGCAGAATATGGCAATGAAGTGACAATGCGCGCTTCCGAGGACCGTTTATTCGGAAAGAACTTTAGCGCCAAACAAGGCGCATGTTGTTACTCGCCAAACCGCCAATGTGGTGAATATTTGCTGAGGAGCGTTTAGTTCTGAAAACATACGATTAAATAAGTGTCAGTTCAAAAGTTCAGTATTTCCTTGACATCATTTATTTAAGGAAAATATTTGACAAATATTCAGGGCGCCTTAAAGGATATGATGTTAATATCTAAACTCGAAAAAATGATTAAAAATACGGATTTGTTGCCGAACCCAGATTTGAGTTAAGTACCTTCCGCTCTGCTATTCTCATCTTCTGAATGGGAGAAATGGATAAAGATCTCGTATAATTTCTACTTAAAGATAGAAGGATAAGTCGGAGATGACGGTGGGATCTAAAAAGACGTTAGAACTTTAGTTAACGTAATTTGAGCGGATGCTTCTTTGACAAAAGAAGTAGAGCAATTACCTTTTCTCCTCAAACTTAAGACTTCCATCTTGAATAAGACCATTACTCTTTTTTCGCTTTCACTAGAGTTCTGTTCTTTGATATGATTAAAACGCACAGATCAAAATTCCCGTTGATTTTTTAAAAAATTAATGAAGGTACTTGAATTCAGAAACTGAGTCAACTGTATTAGTAAAATATTTGAACTGCATGAGGTATTTTACTGCAGCAAAGCAAACAATGGCTAATTCCTTAAAAAGGATATCCTTCTAGAGAGAGCTTTAAAAACAAAATTGCCTCACATTCACGTTACAGTTCAAAGAAACCATTAAACCCCTATTTAGTTACTAAGAGCCAAACTTTGATGAATTACTAATCTTCATAGGTTTTCATCTATTTAGTTACTATTCAACGTTCTTAAAAATCGAAAGACACAATAACTAACAAAAAATATTAGTTTTAACGTAAGTTTATAAGGGTACATATGATTTGTCAAAACAATTAGGAAAGAGTATAATACTTTTATGAGCTATTAAATATTGTTCTGGTACCAAATGTTCTGGTGGTATGGTACCAGACGTTAAATACTAACTGTTACAATTAAAACCTGAAATTAAATAATTTGCCTACAATAATTCCAAACCAAATTCAAAAACCAAATTCTTAATTGCGTTGTGTTTATCTTTCCTCAAAACTAACCCGAACAACCCCTAAGTGTTAAGAATCACACAAGTCATCATAAGAAAAACTCTGAATCAAATATATATATATATAACCAAGGATATTTATTGCAGCATTATAAGGAAGACACGCAATCTATCAACTTTAAGTTCTAGATCTATGGTACCAGGGTGGTGACTATTTAAAAACAATGCATTTAGAATTAATAATATATGTTGCTATTTTCAGATATGCACCGAGATGACATTAAACAAAAATTTACACC
>KK122502.1:139454-183296 GCA_000611955.2 Stegodyphus mimosarum
ACCCTTATAGCAGAATAAATTTTTAGACACGAAATTCAACAATTTTAGCAATTAAATGGGCATAATTCTCCAACGGGGCGACGTACAGTCATGAAAGTAAATTCATAAGAAGGGTAAATTTTTTCTCTTTAAGAGGTATAAATTTCATCCATGTGAATAAAAAGGAAGTGTTTTTAAATTTCAAATATTACGCAGAAACAACCGATTTCCCATTGTCTCCTTTTCCCGAAAGCTATTACTATCGAACGCGTAATGTAAGAATGAGAACTCTGTTTAACTCGCATAAAAATAATTGATTCAATAACGTAAGCAATACAATTCGTGAAGAAAAATTTAGAATAAGCATAAATTAATGCATATAATTTACTCACTCAATAATTAATTAACAAATAACTGCAATTAACTACATATTAATCCATACTTCAAAACTAACTAAAATCACTACATAACAATATGCTTTAATCTTCAGATCAAGAATTTCTAGGTTCGATCCATTATCGGTGCACAATCTTAATAATGGTATCGAATTAAAATGAGAATTCAGGAGGAATAGGCTGAAACCCTTTTCACGCTGATATGACCGAGGCGTCTTCTGTCTTAAAAAAATGGAAAACATAAAGCTACATAGCAGCTCATAACTCTGCTGCCGAAATTAAGAACGATTGCTTTACAGCTTCAATGTCTCCGTAAAGATGTTCTCGTGGGCCAAGCAAGAAAGCTAAATGCAGATTACTAGTCAAAGCAAACTTTTAAAATTTTATAGATTTATTAATTATGCTTTTACTTGATCATCGTATAATAGCCCATAACAATAACAATCTGAATTTTATTGAGATGAATGGCTCTATTAACAAAACAGAGCAAATCGATAGTAAAAAAAGTATGCTTTTACTTGATCATCGTATAATAGCCCATAACAATAACAATCTGAATTTTATTGAGATGAATGGCTCTATTAACAAAACAGAGCAAATCGATAGTAAAAAAAGTACAGATAACAGTGAACTGTTTCAAAACAACTTTATTTTATTTTAAATTTATAATTATTTTGATCATAAGTTAATAAAATATACTTCAATAACATATAATATAGTTAGTAAAATGAACTTAAATATAATATATGAAATAGTTAAAAAATAACTCTGAAAACTGGAACGATTATTATAGTACATGGAAATAAGCATAACTTTAACAGTTTATGAAATTAGTAGAATTTTATACTGGAAAAGACGTTTTTTACAGTAATTCATAGTGTTATTTACCTTGCTGAAAAGATAGCTTCTTTCGTCAAACTAAGGCCTCATGAAAAGTGTCTTAAAATATTCCGCTTAGTTAATATTTATGAGTAATTAGTTAATGAAAAAATATAATTGAAAACATATTATTCGATTCGTGATTCTTAACTAACGAGAAGAAGAAACCAAATACAAATAAAAATTTTAATTTAAAAGGCAAACGTGTTTTGTTTTTCTTATTGATCCATTCAACAATATACCATTTAATACTGGGTACATAAAGCAAAATCTTTCTATCCAAGGTCTAGCCAATATGGCAGAATGTTTTATAAGTATGTTGTACTACTAAACAAATTAGTATTTTCCTATGATTTTTCTTCTAAACGACATTGATCAGCTTCTTATGAGCTAGACAGTGGTTGTCCAGTCACCGCTTTTCAATGTCCACAGACACTGAAACGAAGAAAGACTGACAAACAATGTAATTTTTTGTAAATGTCATCAGTAACAGTTCGATGCCCCATTAATATATTTTCGGCTTGTTTATGTACTTTCAAAGTGTATAGGTATACACATGTAATTACTTACAAATTTACAGTGTCTGCAACAGGAACTGAATGCTTGAAAATTCGTATCAGAAATTTTTACAGCAACATATTTATTCGAACCAGTTAATGTGTTTAATAGTGAATGTAAATTTACTTGTAATTATTTAGAACGATATCTGTAATAGTATTCAGTATCTGTATTAGTCATGCTCGCGTCAAATTATTTTGGCGTATACACATGTATTTACGTGCAAATTTATAGTGCCTGTGCCAGAAATTCGGCAACATAAAGAATTCCTTATTAGAATGATTGATCGGTTTGCACAGAGTGATAATGTTCATAGCCAGCATATTGTTTCCATTCCTCTTCCAAAGTGTTACTCTTTTTAGTGCTGACATTCCAGCGTTTTATTATTATTATTATTATTTCTTCACTCTTTTTCCCCTGCAAAGGCAGACTTTAGAGAATTTAATTTAAGGCGCTAAAAAATAATTATAGTCGTCGAAGGGACTTAAACAGGCCGACAAGCTCCCTTTCTAAGCGTACCGGTTGTCTCGTTGGCGAAGGAGAGCTATAATTCTATGTGAATTATACTGTGCTTTCTGTTATAGAAATATAAAAATTGTTCCCTCTCAAATCATTGCTTTATTTTCTTCCGCATTATGCTACTCTTTAAATGCATTGCCTGACATTTTAGGTATGTAGAGACACTGCACTTTTAAGCAGCTTTCGATATTCGTCGTGGCTGAGGCTTAAGGCATACAGACGAAGATAACAAAACTAGATTTTGACGAATCGCAAATCTTTATTTTTACAAATATCAAATCATCTTGTTAGTATTAGAGATTTGATTTTTGGTAATGGTTTGAATTTCTTAGTAGAATTTCGATAGATAATACTTCATATTTATCCAATCTTAGTTAATCATTTATCCAATCAATAAATAGAATAATTTTTATGTACACTGATTTTAAAAGTATGATGTAAGCATCTTAGACAGGAAAGCATAAGCAACGTGGAGATGTTGGCAGGCAGAAATTAAGAAACGGAATGACGTAGTTGCTTGCGAAGTAGTACTTATACTAAGTAGGTGAATAAGTATAACTAAGCTGCGATTCGTTAATTTTAGGTTGTTATGTAACGTGAAAAGATCTCGAATTTGGGAGAACAGATGAATCTAGAATAATTAATTTTGAAGTCGCTAATCATTTCCTAGAGGAGCCACCGTATTTTATTATATCTTATATATATATATATTATATATATATTTAAAATTTAGTAGGCAAGAAGTTAAATTAAATCCCTGTTGAAGCTACGTGTTTAAAACTATTTTAAAATGGTCAAACTGTTTCTTTCTCAAGACGGTTTCTTATTTATATGCATTTTGCTAATGTTCAGCTCGCTTTCCTACTTAAATCGTTTTAGTGAATGTGTGAAGTTTTATTGTAATTAACGTATTATTTTGACCTTTTATTGCTTCTATTTTTGCTACCTTCTACTACTACTAAAATGGAAATTAGTTTGAATATAAATAAGCGTCTAGTTTTAAAGTTTGTCAGAGAGTGTCTAGCATCATAGGGGGACCGTTGCCCTACTTTAAATTTTCTGCTACTGCAAATTAGCTTGCGTCAAACGCTTTTTCGTGATTTTTTCCCTACTACTTAACCAGATTGAACCAAGTTTTATTCTAGGGCTCTCCCTATTTTGTATTTTGATTTAACTAGCTTTGTAACAGTTAAATGGACATATTACTAAATAATTTCAATTAAACTTTTACCTCGGTTGTGTTTTGCGGTTAGAAGTCAAAGGGAAAGAAAAATCATTTAATAGTGTTCCATGGTTAACTTAGTATATTGAGACTATAAGATTAATAGCTTTACGGTATAAACTTGATTACTCTAATATAGGATAAAAAAAGGGTGAAAAATATCAACAAATTCGAAATGGTGTTTTTTAGTCAGTCTCATATCACTTTGACTCTAAACATTTTAAACTTCCAAACAATTTTTGGAAGCTGCTCATGATAAGTACTGCTATTTTGCCAGAGAAAGTCGCGTTATGGGTTACTTCAAGAAAATATTATAGCTTTAAGAGTTGGAAAACGTAATTAACCCAGATATTCAGAATTGCTCACATGCATGATTCTCATAACTTTATATAAACTCATAATACATCCATGTAATCTTCAAGTTCATTTAGTAGAAACTTCTCCACTCAGTTTATCTTTTTCTTTTTTGTATTGTTGTAGTGAAACTTAGAAGATTTTAAGAACTAAATCAAGCATTTTTTTTTATTTCAGTGTTTGCTTTGTGCTAACAGATAATATGTACTCAAAAACATTTTAACAAATAAACAATTCTGAAATAAATGCGGTGAATATTACTGCTTTGTATTGCAGTGAATAATATTTTTTTTATTTATTTTATTTATTTTTAGCTTTGTACTGAAATAGATAAAATATGCTGAAAATCATTTTAACCAATATAAAATTTTGAGACAAATACGCTGAATAATAATGTTCAGTTGCGGTAAATAATATTTTTTTATTATTTTATTTTAACTTTATCTTTGCACTAAAGTAGATAATATGTTCTGAACACTATTTTAACTAATAAAGAATTTTGCCATAAATACAGTGAATAATAATGTCTTAAACTGCGGTGAATAATACTTTTTTATTTATTTTACTTACTGTTATATTTGTACTAAAGTAGATAATACACACAGAAAACGATTTTAACAGATAAGGAATTTTGAGACAAATGTGGTGAATAATAATGTTTTGAATTGCGTCCGAATAATAAATTTTAAACAGTGTAGAATAAATTTAGAATAAAGAATGGAATTTTGTTTAAATTTTAAAGCTGTCTGAAATGTCAGAAAAAGCTACATTTCTTAACAATCCAAGACATAAATAAAAATTCTATGTACTCTTTAATCTAATAACCTATAGATATGTTGTTAGAATTATTTTAATCATTTGCTTCATCTCTTACTGAAAAATTGAATTTCAGGTATATTTTACTATGCTTTATTTCTAATAACGTAATGTTAAATAACGTTGATATTTTATTCAAGTTAAAAAAATAAAACTGTACTTTATCTTATAGTTTTTAAATTATTATTTACAAACGGAATTGAAGAATTTTAATTTGTAGATAATTATGCATGAAGTATCATCTGAAGTACGGAGATTATCTTCCTTTCTTCTCAAATATTTTTTCTTAAATTCAAAATAGTATTAATACCCATTTATCCTATTTTTCTAGATAAATTTGTACAATTCTCAGGTATGTAAAACTTGGCGAAAAAAAATTCAAAAATTCTGAGATTTAAACTAATTTATTCTCATTTATGAAATATTCAAATTTCATGTGCCTAACATTTATTGAAAATAGCAAAAATATCGAAAAAATGCAACCCAAACCAAAGACTTATCACTTTGCGGATGTAGTTCTGGAGGGTTCAGTAAGTCCTTAAATATAAATTTCTTTTTCAATTCTATTCTCCTAGTTATGGAATATTAAAGATTACGTTTCAGTTTTTTCTTTTATAACTCCCCATTTTCTATAGGACAATATCTGCAATTACTTTAATTAACATTATTTATATTTACCACTGTAAGCTGTCCACTTTTGACCACTCTAAGCAGAAGGTATATAAATAATTTGATTGCGTTAAAATGGCGTGCGCTTTTGTTTCACTAAGCGCTAGAATTGAATACTTACGGCCCACCAGCGGACGAGCGGTTAATGGCTAAACTCTTTTTGTTCCACCTGGTTTCGAATTCTGGCAAAAGAGTTAATTGCATGGCGTTTACCAGGGGTTACCCCACATGTAACGCAATTAGCGGCTGGTTTCCCTTAGAAAGTCTTCCCCGAATGCATACCTTCCCTTAGACGGCTTCCCTCTAGATAGTCCTCGCGTGCTTTGCCGTAATCAAATAAACCAAATTGAATATTTAAGCGTGGATACCTAAGGAGATAACATGTGCAAAGTGCTATAATACATGCAGGTAGATGCAATAAAAGATATAAAATATGAAATGTGATATGTATATGAGTGTTTGGGGTTTTAAAAAGATAGAGAATACGCATACACATGATACATGAGTACTACATGATTATTAAAATGCAAATACATTTAAGGTAATTGTAATGGCTGCTAAGATCTGCAACATTCATATATAGTGATCTAAACCAATGGCAAGCTTTGGTAACCAGCGGCCCACATATTGCCCTTGCGATTCAAATCTGTTGGGTATATTAAAGAAAATAAATGTAGAATACATCGCAAAATAAGCTGAATGGAGACCAACATGTGAAAAAAACTTTGCACATTCGAGGAGGCAAAAATAATATAGTTTAATTAAAACGAGCTGAATAGACTTAAATATATTTTCATAACACCTACTGCCAGACGTTCGGATTCAAAAGTAAAATTAATAAGGATATAAAAGTGTAAATATAAACGATTGTTAAATTCTACTTTGTTATTTATTTAAGAATAATTTTAGTGGTACTTTATTTTCTATAGTATTGTCTACGAGGTTCCCAATACTTAAGGGCGGGGCATATCTAGCAACCCTGAATTTGGATTTTATTGTATGACACTATATATAGTTCTTTACTAAGCCTAAACAGTGATGGTTTTGTATTTGCCTTTCGACAAATATCCGCGCGATATCTGCGGGAGCAATCACAAAAAATATAGTTTCTTACCGTTGATAAAGAACAATACAGAATTCTATTTTAAATGAAATCTTTATTGTTATTCTCAGTGGCACAATACCTTTATCCGTGGATGTGCAATTTATCTGTAGCCAGCTGTAACTTCTTGAAATTAATATTACAACCGAAACAAGAAAGGATAAGTAAGTAATGCAAAAAATTGTAACTGATGATTATTTGTCAAAATGTTAACGGTAGCGAAAGAAAAATTATTTATGAAGACTTTCACTAAGCAAATTAATTTCGTTATTTTTGAGATAATTTAGGTTCCTCATAAGATTAGAAGCAACTTCTTATTAATAAGTTAGCAACTAGTTAAGTAATAACCGCTATTTTAAGTAAATGGAAGGTTAAAAAATAATCTATTAGTCTTGCTAATGCCGACCATGGAGTTTTTAGCCCATATATAATTTTAATCTTTGCATACTGCATAAATGTATGTAATGACTTTTAAAATTTGTTGGAGAGAGTAAAGCGAAGAAATCCGCAGTGCCTTCACCCGGAGTCGAATTCCGGACCTCGCGAATACACTTCCAGCGTGCTTCCTGTTACACTGCGAAGACATGTAGAAAGGGGAGGAATACCTTTACTCCCCTTCTAATGATGAGGATAGATACTAGAGATGAGGGGACCAAATCGCCTCGGACACCCCTGTACAATCTTTTAAAATTTTTCGATAACAGAAAAACTGAAACTCACCAGAATTCGAAGTGTGGACCTCCAGAATACGCGTCGACTGTGCTTCCAGTTACATTATGAAGGCAAGCGGAAACGCGGGAGCAAATAATCTTATATGTATGCATAACCAAAACATTTAAGAGAGGCCATAATTTTTAAGAGAATAATTTTTAAGAGCAAGTAGGTGAAAATGTATTTTGCTGAGCTTATTGCTTCTTTTGACCACACAGATTTATGGCATTTATTCAACGTAAAATATGACTTCCCATGGGAAACACAAAACCGTAACTCTCTTGTTGGGAAAATAAATGATTCTTTATTGTCAATACAATAGTCAGATGAATGTATAAACTAATTTATGTAGCCCTCATCGGACAAAGAATAAAAGTACCTGTTACAAATAAAACGAATTGGCTAAATTATGTAGCAATAAAAGGATAAACAGAAGCTGGATGTCGATCAATTTCTTCATAACCAATTAAGCGATTTAAGCTTCATAGTGTATGCCTATATTTTCAAATAGGAAGAAAAAAATTTATATTTCTTCTCTTAAGTAAATCATTTTTAAAGCTGAAATTTTCAGAATATGAATTATGAACTTTTTGAGTTTAAATAACGAAGATCCTCTTAACTTTCAATGTAGGCTAACAATGCGAAGCCTGTAAAAATATTTTTTCATTAAAGTGCACGATATGACAGCAATGGCGAATACATTTTAAACCTGCTTTGCAATTTTGAATAAACTGAAACCCAATGACCAGTTTAGTAGCTAGTCATTAGGCTATTTGAAGTAGGAAACACGATGAATAAGCAATGCGCCTTCACCGGGACTCGAACCTGGATCTCTCGAAGTACACGCGTACTATTATTATACAACGAAGCGTACTATTATTATACAACGAAGGCATGCAGAAAGGAAGGAGAAAATACGTTATATGCTCCCCCTTTTAAAGGGCAACTGGGGATTAGAGAATGATGATGATTAGGGAATGATGAAATTCCTGGTGATAAAGAATCATCACCGACCACATTTTAGTTTGGGTGTCTCAGGTCAAACTACTTATGTTCAACGACTTATCCGCTCGTCCTTCGGTTGGCCCAGAAGTAGCTGAAACAATTACATATCTTGTTCCTCGCTAGTAATAATAGTAAAACTATACTTTGTCTGTTGTTGCAGCTTTGGATATAGGAAATAAATTTGCGTATCTTAGGAATAAGGTACACTAAAAAAAAGAAAAAAACGAGAACTGGGCTGTAAAAAGATTAATCTTTAAAAGGCTCTAAAAAGCACTGGAGGAAAAGGCATGTCACACGTGTCAAACTTAAACATGGTTATTAGAGGGCTTTAACGCACTGCCTGCTGAAGAAATATACCAAGGGACCTTATGAGGGACAAACAGATTCGCATTGTAGGGAAGGAAAACGCAGATAAATAAATCTTCCAGTCATTTGATGAGATATCGCATTTCGAACAAACGTGCTTGAGCAAAGAAGCGTCGATTTCTTTGTTTTGATATATATCCCCATGTCAGAACCACTTTACTTAACAGATTTATCGTTTTTCGACCATACGGCTTGGTAACTGTGTTCTATCATAAAGATGTTGTTACTTTTATACAAATTTGCAATAATTTGAAAAGAAGGGTAACCCGGCACTACGGGGTGTACAATACCTATGAAATCGCTTTCAAACTCGTAGAAAGCCACTGAAAGTTGTGAGCAACTTTGTGCCAGAGCGATGCAGAGCAAGTAAAGTTTCGGTTTGCTCTTGTGGTTAGCTCTTGTGCTTGGTTAGCTTGTGGTTAGCTCTTGCGGTAAGTAAAAGAAAGTTACTCTTGTATAAGAATTTGATTTTGATAAGAAGGAGGAAATTTTATGCCCGAGCATCCTCATGAAGATTTCTATCGTTACGAATAGTGTATGAAGTTGTCAACATTCTTTCACTGTGCACCGTATGAAAGCTTTTTATCGACATAGTTGTAATAGATTTTGAAGCGAGGCAAGCAACATTAATCAGCATATAATTTTATGCAACTTATGCTTAACTTCAATATTTTTTGACATGTTACTTTAGTTAATAATGGTTATAAGCAGGAAATATTTTAAGCTATCTGAAACTATGGCGCGGTCCGTCCATGGGAAATATCAAAAAATCATTTTCATCATGTTTGAAAAAGTGACGAGTTACAATAGAGAAAAGTATATATTTATATGCTTAATTTGTTTCAAAGTTCTCTAAATAACTAAACAATCCAATGAGAGATGTCTCAAATTTATTTTCCTCATGTTTGAAAACGTGACATGTTACATACACTAGAGCAAAAGTATACATTCCCATGCTTTTTTTTTTTGTTTTGAAGTTGTCTAAATAAGTAAACAGTCCAATTAGAAAATCTAAAAACGCATTTTTATTATGTTTGAAAAAGTGGCCGGTTACACTAGAATAAAACGTATACATTATCATCCACTTTTTTGTTTCGAAATTGATTAAATAACTAAACAATTCAAACTGAATTCTTCTGACAGCATTTCTGCGAGCATTTTAAAAATGACGGATGTTATCAACTCTCTATCATCAGCTTACTAAGCAACGGATGTCATCATGCATTTTTGTTTTGATTTTTATTTAACTTAATTACGTAATTTCTTTCTAGATATTTTTAACATGGTAATCATTCTTACTTCGTGAAGACATAATATGAAATCGACCTTTGAAAGTTTATTTTCTTATTACTATGAAATCATCATTTCGAAATAATTCTTTCAAAATCAGAAAGTGTGTGTTATTTGCTATAATGTTTAATGTATTCATTAAGAAATAAATCGAAAACTGAGATTTTGAAAGTACTTAATATACGTAATTACTGTACAGTGCTTATGAATTTTGCGGAACATTTATTTCTAAGTTTATGCGCTTGAATTTGAAAGGGTGGTAAGAATTTTAATTGAACACCTTTCCGCAGTAATTTCCGCGCTGTACGGCTAAGTGAGCAGCCTCATCAAGAAACTCTAGAAACGTTAAATAACAGAAAAAGTGCTTCTCTTCCAGATTCATTTCTAAAATAATTAAAATAATCAGGCACCTTCAGCAATCAAGTATTTGCACATCAGTTAAGATTATTTTTATATCTTTGTATAGATGTAGCGTTTCAGAGAAGTAAAAATTTCCTTCCCTCATCCAATAGGAGAAAAAAAAGATTTTTTTACATGGTTTATAAGGTATTTCTCCCGCCTTCTTCGCCTGCCTTCGTAGTGTAGTGGTCAGCACGCTCGACGCGTATTCGAGATGTCCGTGATTCAAATCCTGGCAAGGGCGCTGCTCAGTTTTCATCTCTCATGCTTCCAAATAAAGCCTAATGACTCTAGATGTTGAATAGCGCTATTAGAATTTTAACTCCGAAATTAAATTTTAATACTTATATTAAAATTTATCTTATATGCGCCATTTCTAGGGCAGAATGTTCTTAATATGCTTTACAAATAATTTTAAATCGTCTGTTTATTTTAAATTTTTATACTAAGCAATTTCTTAAGGTTTTATTTGTTTAAAATATCTTCTTTAATTTTACTACTTCTCTTTTTGTTCTCTCATTTTAAATGTAATACGAAAATACTCCGTATTATTTAATAATGCTCTTTGTTGTTATTTTTTTACAGTAGGACAATAAAACAGTAGCACTAAGAACATGAACGAACGTTTTGAAAAATATTGTTTATTGTATTAACTTTTTGTAAATTTTTGTGTTATTATCACTTTAATTATAAAAATATAAACATGATTTCAGAAACGAAATCACGTATTCTAAATGCACAAAAGTTCGATTTTGCTTAATACACTGGTGTGCAAAAATTAAGGACGAGACAGTTTTTTCAATATAACTTTGTACAAAAGCTTTCCAAATCAACACATTTAATACCGTAAGATCCCCAATACGTAAGGACATGAGTAATGTAAGCAACACTTACTAAAAGAGAAATCAGAATGATAAAAAGAAGCTTTATTGAAAAAGTAGCATGGAGCGCAATGCGACTAAAGGCCGAAACATCCCTGTGATGGGTGTCCAGCAAGAAACATCCGGTCTTTAATAGGGGATATGATCTCCCCTGACTGCTAGGCAGGTTTCACATCATTTGTGCATGCTGGATATGTGGTTGTTAATGAGCTGTTGAGGCACTGCTGCTCGTTCCTCTTGTAGCACCAATCGCAGTTTCGGAATCGTTACTGGCGATAAGTTACGTGCTGCCACGGGTCTCCCTAGTAAGTTCCGTACATGCTTGACGGGATTTAGATCCAGAGACCTTGCCGACCAATCCATGTGTTCAATATCTTCACTCTCCAACAGCTCTTCGACAGTAACTGTGCGATGAGGTGGAGCGTTGTCGTCCATGAAGAGGAACTGAGGACCCATAGCCCTTGTGAAAAGACGCATGTAAGGAAGAAGAACCTCGTTACAATAGCAGTCCCAGGTGACGAACCTCCTTGGGACATATGAAGGTCGGTCCGGCTACCAAGCATTATGTCTGCTCGAACGAGAACTCCGCGACCTCCAAAACAGTCCCTTTGGATGATGTTGAAGGGGTTATTGCGTGTTCCCCGCTCTGTCCAGATGTGTATGTGTCTAGAATCGCAACTCAGACTAAATCTGCTCTCATCTGTAAAGAGTACGCGTCTCCCATTCATTGACTCTCCAATTCCGGTGTTCCCGGCACCACAGAGAACACCTTCTCCCATGGGCAGGCATTAGAGGTACACACCGTACAAGGCAAACAGACCACCACCGTGCAGTCTTCTGGCCACGGTAAAACGCGATATCGGTCGTCCAGTCGCCTGTGTCGTGTGTCTAGCGATTTCTCCCGCTGTCTGCCGCCTGTTTCTTCTGGCCTGTAAGGCAATATACCGGTCATCTGCGGGTATGGTTCCTCGTGAACGACCACTACTAACCCCCCAGATAGTTGTTCCTGTAGTTTGAAATTGTCTCCAAAGTCGTGAAACGATGCTGTGAGCAATTCCGAACTCAGCAGCCACACTTGTCACACTGCGGCCTTCCTCCAACTTCCCAATGACTCGACCTCGGGTAAAAGCATCCAGATTTCGTCTAACAGATTGATTATTCGCCATTTCTCGCTGAGGCAGCAACTCGGTGGGATTTTAACTGCTATACGGCGTGCAATCTCTTTGCCAGAAATACTGATCTTACACTGACAACATGCTTTATACTACTCAGACACTCCCCCATTACGTCTACCTGCATATCTGCACATGTGCTACCGTACATCACCTTACTTAATCTCCTGATTGGTCTTTCTGTCCGCTCTGCCTCTTCGTTCAGCTGATATGCTAATTTTTCGACTTCGTCCTTAATTTTTGCACACCAGTGTATTTGGATATATTGATGGATTTTTATTATTTGGCGTAAAATTGCTTAACTTAATTTTTATATCACTTCGTTCAAAAATTTTCAGCGTGCTTCTTTTTTTCCACAGTAAATTAATCGACTTGACTAAAGCTTGTTTTTACTACGTAAGAATCTAGAAAAGTCAATAATATTGGTACGATAACAACTTTTTCTCGGAATATTTCTCTCTGATAACTTTTAAATTCTAAAATTAGTTACTTATATATTTTGATAAATTAATTCGTGTAGTTGAATATACTGCTTTAATTCAATTCAGTCTTCTTGCATCATAATATCAAGATAAAATATATCACAATTAAGAGGATCTATGAGCCGTGCTGATTCGAATTTTCATTTGGTTTCATTTCCAATGAAAAATTCACGAAATTTTCAAATTTTCTATTGGAAGAGAAAACTAAATTCTTCTAAATTTTGCCAGTGGATTGTATGTAACTATATTTTCTGAGGAAATGCAATCATTTTCAACAATTGACAATACGATCAAGTTTTAAAAGTATCTAATTCTTTTCGATTCGTTGTCGAATAAACAAATCAGTTCTAGAACGAAAACCGAAGATAATCTATTAACTTCAATGAGACTGATTTTCTTCTTTGCATTTTGCTTTGTGTAGCACTAAATAATGCGTTTATCAGCCAAGTTGAGTATATATTTTTTGAATTTGATGTATTGTGTCGCCACAGGGTTGTCAGCTTCAAGGAGAAGTTCTTTCATGGAATTAAAAAATGTTTACTATCAATCTTCAATCAACCCCGATCCTACTGACCTCCTCTAGAATTTCATCGATTACTAGGGTTGAATACCAATTCCATTGAGAACCATTGATTCTATAGGATTGTTTCAGGAAAGTATTAAGTCTGGTATAGTGGCTCAAAAAGTATTATTTGAGGACACTAGTGCGTATTATTTTCCAATTCAATTTTTTATAAATATTAATGAAACAGTAATAATTTCATTAGGAGATTTCCTAAGCTACATGCATTTTCTGCTTCATGTGTATGTTCGATAAGCAAGGTTTATACTGCATTAACTAGTGTGAACATGCAAGTTCTCTAAGAGACAAGGTGGTTTCTACTGCAAGGTAAGAATTTATTCTTGCATTTCCATTTTGGTTTTCGTTTTATGTTCTGGACTATTACCTCCCTGTCAAACCTGTGATGGATCTTAGACAAACATAGTCATTACAGTCATAGGCTTTACTTAAATTAATTAATCAGGTCAGATTTTGGATCACTCCGAGAAACTATTACCTGTTTTCTTCCAGTTTTTATTTGATTCGTTTTACTACATTATAAGGTATTTCTCCCACCTTCTTCACATGCCTTCGTGCTGTAGTGGTCAGCACGCTAGGCGCGTATTCCAGAGGTCCGTGGTTCGAGTCCAGGTGAAGGCGTTCATTTTTCATCACTCCTGCTTTGAAAAAAAACCTAATGTCTCTAAAACATTTCCCCCTGGTAATCTTCAAATGGGCTCGAAAGACACTTCGGTTCGGCTTACGATACTCAACTGTCCCATCTTTCACTGTTCCATTCTATCCTTGATGTTATCACTCTAATAAATGATGGCTTAATCCTTCCAAAGCTCCAATTCTTTCATGCCCTGCCTAATGTCACCCAAATCTCAGCTGCTGTTATTAATCAGTTACAATTTCTTAACTTAGTTTGACATTTTCTACATATCTCAAACTTCAGATGATATTCAACGTAATGAGGAACCTCAGTTTTGAACTGTATTATTAAACAAACTTCAGTCTATCTGAGTCATTCTGAAGGAAACGATAATTTCAAAAATGATATTACATTTTACCTTAGATTGACTAAGCCTATTATCTTCATTTAGCAAGAATTTACTTTGCTTCTGTCTTCTTCTACAAGCCAACAGAAACTGAACCGAAAGCCAAACTATCCTATATTAAATATAAAATGAATCTTGGGAAGTCTTATATTTCGTTAATACGACAAGAGGAAAGAGAAATTTGCGAAATTATTGCAGGTAAATCTACGAAATGTTTTGAAAAGTCAAAACTGAAATCAGAATCAAGTTAAGCTGATAAAATATTACGCAGATGCAAGACATTTATTGCGTCAACTACAGAACGTTTTCGAATGATCTAAGAAAAGAAATAAAAATTAAAAATTAGAAAGAACGAATTGAGGAGCAGGTCACATCAACCTAATTTTTAATCAAAAGTATTCCTTAGGCTCAGCTCATTACTCCTTTTACTAGTCCCCAATACCCTACAGTGATCAAAACAAAGCAAAAGTGACTGCAAATGAGAAAAATAATTACAAATTGCTAAAGAGAATAAAAAATAAAAGCATGTTAGAACACAATATTCATCAAAATGTAAAGCTAAAAACAAAACAATGCATCGCACGTTGATTTTGGACGGCCTTCTGGCCACCTAGAATTTTGGTCGACTAAACATAGTAAATATTTGTGTTTACGCGGTGATGGACGTTCAGTTGGACCGATTATATCTACGTTCACTGTGTCAAACGGAAATTCAGGTCTTTGAACGGGGACTATGAGTATACCATAGCTGGTTCTTTCTGTACTTCGTAATTAACATTCCTTACAAGTTTTACAGTATTCTTCAACATCTGGAGACATGCTTGGCCAATAAAATGAATAACGAACCCTTTTGTTTTTCTCATCCCCAAACGATTTGCGAAAATAGATTCGTGAGCTAATTTTAAAATTTATTGACTTCTAACTTTAGGCGCTACCCGATCTCACGTTAGATTTTTAAAACTCAAGCTCTGATTGTTAAAAAGTTTAATCATTTAATAATTTACTAGTGATAAATAACAAAATAATGAATCAGTTTCCAAAACACAATGACCATCAATTTTCAGGGTGATCCATAAAAATACATGGGCACTGTGTCTTTCAAACGGAATCATTATTTATCCCCCACAAGAATTATAAAGAGCTTTTTAATTTAAATTTGCGATATCAGTATTTTAATTAAAAAATATATTAACTGTTAATAATTAGTTTTACAAATTGCAAATAAAAATAATTTATAAAAGTATCATAACAGTTACAGAAATCTCGTATTTTATAGCTTTATAATCCTTTTAAATATATATATTACAGTAGTGAGAATTTCGAGAAATTTTTTGCCGTTATAAGGCAAAGTCATATAGAATCGAGCTTTTCTGAACTGATTAATCAAGCAGATCTTTATAAAACTTCAAAAACCAATTTTTTACACGTAATCTGAATAAATATGTTAATAAAAAATGGAAAACAGATTGGAAGAAGACATGCCACTAAAAAATGCGAAAAACAAACATAGTATAGCGCCTAGAATGTTTCAGAAACTTTTTTTTTCAGAAGCAAAAAGAAATGAAAATTGCTTCAGAAGACCATGGTCCCGTGTGCCTCAAAATCTTTTGCCAAACTAAAGTCCCTTTTTCGCCTAAAACGTATAAGGTTGATTGAACAAAAACAAATCTATTTAGCTACTTAATCCTTTATTTGGTGTCATTTCTCTGTCATTCGTCAATTTTCAAATTTATATAAACCTTATTTGACGAATTTTCCATTAAAAAATTAGTTAGGTATTATTTGATCATAATAACTGAATTATTGATAAGAATAAGCGATTCGTTTCACATATATTCGTATGCAAATGAGAGCGATTTCTGAAATTCAATAAACTATCCTACTGAAAGCATTGACAGCTGTCACATTAAGCTATATCTACTGTGGAAGCGGATTTATAATTATAAAGATTATGGTCCATCTCCGCCTGACCCTCTGATGACTTCTCATCTTGAGACGCAGATTATGTTTATTAGTTCTTATTACTAATATAAAACTTTCTAAAACGTAACTGTGACTGCTACTGGATAGGTCCCTCTCTAACAGGAAATAAAAGTCTATCTAAGAGGTTTATTAAAAGAACCTATAAACACAAGATCATAAAAGTGATCAAAGATTCACATCTCTGTTATGTAAATAGAGAAAATTTGGTATGATGATATCAAGTGTGCTGCTTGGACATTTGATATCTGAGCAAAGGGTTCATTTCAACAACCTGCAAGCAGTTCCTATCTTCTATCATTCTTGACGATATTTGTAGAAAGCTCATAGCACACTAAACCATCATTTCGGCTTCTTTGAGAATCGCATCTTATTAATAGAATATTATCTGGAGGTCTAAGGTATAACAGACGGAATAGTGTCATCTTGCGTTGGATGAGCTTCTGTCACATCCCCTAAAATGTAGGTTAGATAGTTAAGTGCTTATTTTAGTTGCACGCTAACACTTCTTTTAGATTTTTATCTTTTTTCGTTTTGATCCGAACTGTAAAATTCGTAAAATCTTCTTGCGCCACTTTTACCGGAAAGTTTGCTTCATTCCTTTCAGTATTTCACTTCATTTCAGGGGAAAACTATATTGATGACTAGTGCTGTCATATTCAGGAACACTAGCAATAATTTATTCCGTAAGAAATAAATAGTTAGTACATCTAAACTAAAAATATTGGGGATAACAGGCATCGGATGCTTGCTTTGCTTCTGTTTCTGAAAAATTTTCAGTTCTTCAAAAGCGTTTATTATCTATCCTATAACCCTTGCCAATTGATATGTTATTGATTCTTCAAGTGAGACTGAGGATTATCGATCTTATTTATTGAATCTTTTATTCTTTCTCAAGTGAAACTTTAGTGGTACTTTAGTGGACAATTCTTCAAAACCAAGTATCTCTTCTGTAACTTTTCCAAGTACAGCTCCACTTTCCTTCATAGTACCAGATTACGATTTCCATGTATATGGAGACAGGAAAAGATATTGCCAAAGCAGTAATATTTTTGTCTGCTGCTCCTGGTTTTTTTTATATATAACTAACTGACTGCACGCAAGTTTCCTTTAGCACTCTCTAGTTTTGTTCTATTCTCATTAACAATGTGCCAAAGAACGCTGAGAACCTGTTTAATGAAGCAACAAATATATCTGCAGCAATGCTTGAAACACCTTTAATGCTAGACAAGTGAATAATACAATAAAACTCTTACGCATTTTTATATCATGACTTGCGTTAACTTTCAAAGTTTCGGGGTTTCTATAGCTAATATAGAGATTGCAAATGCTCATTCTAATAGTGTTCTAAATTTGAAGTAAATCTTCATATGATCGAAAGTATTACTTTATAGCTAACGCAAATAATTCTATATATCTTAATTACGTTTTTTTCCCTAAAATAATCCAATCATTCTATTTAAAAATGTAGTCTTAAACTTTAGTGTATGAATCAACGTCAGCGGCATGAAATTATTTAATTAGAAGTTCTGGAATTTACTAGACAATGGCAAATTGATTTTTGCCATTATAAAAGAAAGTAAAATGTTTCTGTTATTACATTTTGTTAACCCTTATGCAAAGAATCCAACCGAATTAAATGTTTTGCAGTATTTAAGGAGCTTTAATTAATCATAGTAACAGGAAAGAAATAACAGTTACCAAATAAATGTCAATCTCCTTTCATACATTTAACAAAGGAGCTGTGAGCGAAACCTAATCAGCGAAAGGTAATTCATTACAATGGTTTACATGAAAGAAGGGAGACTTGTTTAAAACATCTGCTTCAACAACTCATTCTCGTAAAGAATCAAACATATAGACATTCTAATTATGGCTTTACTAATTAGCCAGAATGTCTAGACACTAATCCTTCAAGGGATGTAGAACTGTGATACTTATTAATGCTAAATTTACAGCTCACGTTTCGGAAATTAAGCTACTACATTCGGGTTCATTTTCAGAATGAATCTAATCCGGAAATGTTTCCAATCAAGTGCAAAAAAGTCGTTGATTATGTTTTACCTCAGAAGTTTATGATACATTAGAATTTAAGCCATTAAAATTTTAAATTGAACCTAATCTCACTTTAGAAGCTAGAAAATCAGATTTTTTATTAGCATGCAATATCGTGTAGAGACATTAGGTATTTTTTTAGAGCAGGAAATATGAAAAAATGAGAATGCTGTCCCCGGGACTCGAACCACGGACCTCTCGACTACGCGCCGAGCTTGCTGACCACTAAATCACGAAGGCATGCTAAGAAGGCGGGAGAAATATCTTGTACACTCCCTCTTTTAAAGGGCAACTGAGGATTAGGGAACCCAATCGCCAATTCCTGGTGGTGGACATTGCCTTTTGTTGTCTGCTTTGGTGGTGTAGCAGGAAAACACGTCTGGTTAGCAGTCAGGAGGTCTTCAAATAGCGGCGAAGGATTGCACATTTTCCCCACTACCATTTCGAAAAAAAAGCACAATGGTCTATACAATATAAAAACAAATTTTTAAAATCAAATTTCTGAAACTGCGCAATATATTTCAGCAGTTGCTGTAACACCTTTTGAGTGTTTTAAAAAGATTTCATAGTTTTTTCATCTAGCGCATTTTGGTGAGTGTCTTTAGTAGCAAATTATTATTATTGAATTCCGTTGTCTTCAAATGTTATTTATTTAGTAAACATTTGTATTATTAATGGCTGCTAATCATTTCATTTTATCAGTCATTTGTATTATTACATAACAAGCTGTTTTCAAGATATTTTATTTTTTTCTGTGATATTATCATGCATTATTATGATCAAATATTATTCTTATTTTCTTAACCGATGTTGAAATCAGCCATGTATGGTGATTTTCCTCTAAGTTCCTTTTTAGACTAAAATAACGTGTGATTTCTTTTAAATGTATCTTTTCTTAAGAGTTGATTTACAATTAGTATAAACGATAAATCGACTGATCTTCGTACTAAAGATTAGGTCCATTGATCTATCGATTGCTGATCCAGGTGTACTGAAAGTTTAGGACATATCTACATAATTAAGTCAGAATACGCGAGAACTGTAAAAAAATTGGCATTTTTATTCTAAGAAACCACAAAACATCCTCACGAAAGATACGATGCTAGAAATATGGAACAAAAACCGATAGAATATTCTAACATAACGACAAAATTGCAAAAAGTTTAACAGCAGCATATGTTTAAAATTTTCGATGCACTGTCAATTGTTGGAATACATTTTAATATTTTTTTTTCATATCAATATTCAGTTTTCTTAGTAAGATTGTAGATTGTAGAGACATTAGGTTATTTTGAAGCAGGAGAGATGAAAAATGAGCAATGCCCTCGCCAGGACTCGAACCGCGGACCTCTCGAATACGCGTCAAGCGTGCTGACCACTACACCACGAAGGCATGTGAAGAAGGTGGGAGCAGTACCTTATAAGATGGCTTGCAAAAACTCCTTTTTTGTGTTTTTTTATTAACTTTTTGTGCGTTAAATTTATTACTTAAAAATCAGGTTCCTCGCACTTACCACACAAACATTTCAATTCAACTCCAAAATCACAAAATATTTAAAAACAACATAACTTTAGATGTTCTGTTAGAAAGTCTCGTGCGCTAGATATAAAAGTGATTTATTCCGTACAGTGTTACCACTTTTCGCTTTCATATCGTTGAGTTGTTACAAAATATAAAATATGAAATTCAAAATTCCGCCTTCGGGGTGCACATGTTCGAGGGGGTGGACTGCGTTATTCAAAAGGAAATGGCCCTAGGTTCCGTCGTTTTTCACAACGCAAGAAACATAGATACATACGTACATGCATACTTCATTACCTATTTTCTTTAAAAATAACACAGAACCATAATATTTGATGGCAACAATTTGAAAAGTGATTCACCGTTTATAGTGGGTGATGCAAAATGCCCTTTCGGGACTAAAATTCGATTCGGACTAACGCCCTTTTGGGCTACAATGGTCGCTGATTTTTGCTGAAATCAAGCATAATAAACTAATGTGTTGAAATTAAGCAGAATAAATAACAGAAACCGTCATTATTGTAATTATTCTTACTCTTGAAAGCTTCTCTGGAGAATCTCAAAAAGTGAACACAATTTTATAAAATACATAAAAGTTACAAAAGGTAACATACAATCTAGATTAGTTCTATCTTTTGTTAAATATTTAAATAATATTTTCCCATGTATGGTTTATGATGTACCTTACATATATTTTAAAAGTTTTTCGCGGTCTTACCTCCATTTATAAAATCGAATATTTAATTACAGGAAATATAAAGCAAAATCTTTATTCATCGAAACTCATGTAGTATATTTAATTGCTACGCACATTTTTAGAATGTTTTGTCATGCCCGAATCGTAATACATTTCTTGCCTAGAATTCCAATATTTTTAATTATCTGTTTTCTCTGATATATTTGATCGTAATACCCGTTTAAATAATTTTCTTTCACAGGCATTAAAAGCCAATTTTAAACAAAATTGAAATCATGTATTTATTGAAAATCAAGTCAAAGCACATTACAATCTTAGAAAAGCGATAGATAGCCATTACAATCTACGACAGCACGAAACAAGATCTTTTAATTCCAAGTTAAGCTTACATTTTAATTAAAAATACTTAATTCGTGTTTTTTAATCTTAGGCAAACTTACTCATACAATTTTCTTTCTTTTTTTCTTGTAATTAATCGAAGCAAATGTTAAATATAATCATTTAATAATACTAAGAATAAGAAATATACAAGTAGTCATTAAGTTCTTTTTTTCTCTCTCAAATAAACCCGGGTTTCTTCAGTCAGAGGGGAAAAAACGAGATTAAAGGGAAAAAAATAGTAATTCTGTCTTAAGGAAGGAAAACATATGACTTCTTTTTTCCCCTTTTGTAAATTATATCTCTTAATTGAATTCATATAATTTGCAATTATCTCGCATGCAACTACAAGAAGCGTATCAGAATCATGATTAATTTAAATAAATGTTAATTTTCTTTGGATTTTCTATCGACAAAACCCAGCAATTTAAATAATTTTTAGTTGAATGGAGTTAATAATGGAGTTCCAAAAATTAAAATAACAAGTTATATTCCATGGAAGAACGGTTTCTTCGAGATAATTTTAACAAGCATAAAATATTTTTTAAATAGCACATATTGTACAAATGGAAGACACTTATGTTATGAATTTTAATCTCTTATAAAAATAATTTGGAAGATTCATCATTACTTATCAAGACGGATTTAGTTGCTCAGAAAAACAGATTACACAAAGGGCACTGTATAATTTTCTTTTTAAAATTTGTGCCCATGACATTGAGTTAGGGTGTGAGTTTTCCATTTCCTCATCTGAAGAGAATCTTTTTCCATGTAACTGCCTTTTTCCTTGTAAGAAAATCCACAAATAACATGCCACTAATTCATTCTAGTCTATGTACAATATATAGCTGACAGTTCGGTTTCCAACAGCACAACTAATGCCACAGCACCAAGATGCAAATAAGTTTTGCCTTAAGTGAGGAACACTATACCTTGAGAAAATTAAATCTTTATTCCTCAAAGCCTTCAAGAGCATATACTTCAAAGCTTTCATATTTCTCACAAAAGAGGCTTTCAAGATATTTACATAAATCTCATTATCAAGTATTTACATCTGGGTGTGACATGATAACACCCAGATGCCATAACTACCAGAATATGCTTTGTCAATCACTTTGTGTTTGACAAAGCCTTGTTTTTCTTGAAGTGATGCAGTGATTAAGGGAGAAAAGCATGGTAAATATTCCATCATTATATGCATACTGCAACATTTAAAGTGTTGCATTACAGCTTGTAGGGATTTATATTTATCTGAAATAACCAGTTAAATTTAATTTTAAGTTACTTTCCTATAAGCCTTCATTCTCCTAATTGTCAGTGCCAGAATATTTAAATTTGGTAGCACGCGTAAGAAATGCAAATTCTACCAGTGGGAGAAAAAGTTTAAATATGGGAAATCTTTGCGCGTGGTTATACGCAAGCTTCCGCTTAGCAGTTATTGCTGGTTAGACGTGGCTTAATAGTTATTATCTTCCTACCACTAGACTCATCTACGCGCTGTAGGATACAGAATTGTATGAGTCCTGTATTTTAATTCTACTATTTGTGAATATCTCCAATTTTGAGTTTTGATTCTACTATTTCAGTTACCGCCCAAGTTGAGGCATAGTATGTGAGCGTCAAGTTGACGTCTTGCAAGTAATTTAAAGCGTTTAATAAAGGGAAGTTTTTAACCCTTCTTCTGTGCAATCACTATTTCTGAAAATTCTACACAACAGATAGAGAGTAGAACCTTAGAAGCTGTTTTTAAATTAAAAATAATATTCAATCACATTTTTGCTGTAGTGTCACACAAACGTCTTCTTTATTGGCTCCGATAAAATTTCCTAAATGTCTCCACTGACTAATACCAATAACTCATGCCCATGGATGTACAACTTCAAAAAGGAAGTAGAGTTTGACGTATGGCTTTCAGAAAACCTATTGCATATTTGCCATGTCTAATATCGCGTGTGGTAAGCAAAGAGAGGAGTAACACTTTTCAAGTATATCTTGCTAAACTAACTAAAGTACGATGTTTCCTTGTTTCTAAGAGATCGGAATAAGAATGTCAAATTTTGTATCAAAGGCGTATAAATATTAAAGACTGTGGTTTAGTGATCAGCATATCAACCTCAAAATCTGAAAACCAAATTTCGATTATCGATGAATTCCGAAAAGAGTTTTCAGTGAGATCGCTCCAATGTTCATGTTTTTACAATGACGGCGAACTAAACTTCATAGATATTGAACTAGAATTAAGTTTATGTTCAGTACTTATCAAGTTTGTTCATATTCCACTGACCCTTTGAAAAAGGAAATACGAAGAATTAGTGGCATAAAATTCGGCAATATCCTGTTTCAGAACTTCTAATTTCTTCACAAAGAAGTTTTATTAAAATTCCTTCCGAGTGAGTGTGATCAACTGGAGATCGTCCCTTCCAGTTGCAAAAGTTAAAGAAGAAGGCTCAGGCTCGTTGTTTGGAGGCAACTTGGTGAATTGTCTGTATCGTCTGCACCACTTTATCTTATCTCTACATATAACTTTATTTTATTTCTTTTGTATACAAACACCGTTTTGTTATAACAAACAAAGGAGCTCATAGTATCCATTATTAAATGTTAAACATAAGCTTAAACTTTTCCTCTTGCAAAATCATTTTACTTTCTGTTCTCTAGTGATCTTTATCCTGTTTTCTTCTGTTCTTTCAATCCATGACAAAGATTCTAAACATGGGGTTTTTGTATCACATTATAAGCATGTATATATGTATACATATATATTATGAAGTATTGAATAATTGCGGGAAAATGAATGTATACTATCAACTGAAAAGAAAATAAAGGCGCTAAAAGTTAGAAAATAAATTTGTAAGTACAACGAATGACAGAATAGGTTTTCTTCATTTGGGTCAGTAAAAGCTTCCTTTTCCTTATTTATTATTTAAAAATATCTCCCCCTAAACTTGTGGTTGGGATTACTTCCAGAACCTAGCAACCACTACAATAGTTGAGATAATTTTCCTACCGTGAAGAAGAAATGTATGAAAATGGAGTACCAGGGATAGAGGAATATACTTTGAAAAAGGTGCACGAAAGCACTGAGTTATTATGCATATAGGTTAAACTAGGTTATCTAAGGCTATCTACCTAAGAGGAGAAATACCTTGGTAGAGAATATTTCTAAGGTAAACTGGCTCACATTCGCGTTACATATATTACAAAACCAAACATGCAGCCGGCTCGTTTGCCTGGGACTGAATACGAATCTTACTTTAATGAGTGGTCTTAATAACTCAACCATCACACTATGAATAGGAGATTGGTAAATATTTTGCACTTTACTTTCATTATATGACACTGCATCTAACTATATTTCACAAAAAACACATATGTGACTATTTTTACTCATACATATACATAAATTAGTATATAATTTGAAACCAGAAAGATTAGGTTTTTCTTCCTAAAAAGGACTATTTCCACGCACAATACTAATTAATGTCTTGCTTTGAATTAGATTACTATATTACAGTAAAACATATTAGGGATATCTTTCTAAGACAAGGATGTCTTCATGCAGGATTTTGTAAAGGAACCTGGGTCATATTCACGTTGCACATAATGAATTACTTATCATCACTTAAAAGAAGGAGTATGAAAAAGGCCTTTTGGAATGTTTACTGTCATAGAAATGCTTCTTTAGCTAATATACTGCATGCGTGTATCGTAACTTGCTAGATAACTCAAGCGCAGTTAATGATTAAATGTAAAAGCAGGACAAATGCAACAATCATGCGGATTTACAGTAAGAAATATTAAAGGAAATATCTTTCCCCCCCCGCGTGTTGTGTTAATGCTTTTTACAACTGTGTATAACGTGGAGAAAATCAATTATCTCCCTTATTGCATTTCAAATAGGAAAGATTGCAATTAAAATACGTAAGCAATATAACATGTTTGCAAAACGAATAGAAAAATTTAAAAGAATATTATATGTTTGTAAAGTTGGGTATAAAAAGTAATTATCTTACTGAATTGCAAGAATTTTTAAGCTTTCGAACTGTTCTAAAGAGAATTCTTTTGATCTGAACAGAACCGAAAACAATTTTCCTTTCACAGTTTCTGCCCCAATTAATCCGAGCCATATTTGTAAATCGATTCAGAGAACTATTAGTTCATCGAAGATTTCAAAGTTTTAAAAAAATCTATCAACGCCTGTAAAAAACCGAAATTTCATTTGCAGAAATACTTTTGAAGTGCAATAAATAAATGAAGGAAATTCTAAAACCTTTCACAAAATTCTAAGGCATAAAAAACGTTTTTTTAATTGATGATCATAGTTACGTGCATCATTAAAATGAATATGTATATTGAAAGTATCTTTGAGAATCTGTTTATATTTTATGAATAAACAACATGTAGATTTATTTGACGGCAAACGATTTTTTTTCTCTTATCCATTTTAAATGGCAGCACACTACGGGAAAAAAACCTTTCTGTCTAAAGCGCGCGGCATTGTGTATCGGAAAGTCTAAACATATACTCATTTTAAAATTATTTTGAGATATTGCTGTTGAACTCAATTTATGCTTTAACTGCGAAGAACATGATATTTAATAAATAAAGGTAACACACAAAACATTAAAAAACGCCTCGTTAAACGTAATTTAAAATCTGAATCCTTTCAGCTTTTTTTTCTTTCTGTCGAATGGATCACTCATGACAGCTTTTGTTAAGTTCAGAAATAGTGACAGTGTCAAAAAATTTATATTTGGAAACTTACTCTAAGACAACTCTTAAGTTGGTAAAATATTAGCATAAATGATAATTAAAATGAAAGCTTAATACATCAGATTGTCAAACAACTGATAAAAGAAGCAAGTTTTTAGAAAACTATTTTTCGTAGTAGAAATGAAATAAAATGATATGCATTTTAATCTCGCAACTGGGGGAAATAAAGATATCAAAATGTATACGAGATAATTTCCGATTTCCAGTTTCTATAACTAGCAAACAATAAATGCCATTGGATTTAGACGTTTTAAGGTTAGGTTAGGTTAGGTTGAGTCTGGTAAAACAAATGTGTACTATTTGCCTAAGGAGAAGAATGTTATTTTGAAAAGGGTTAGCTTCTAGCTTAGCAATTAAAAGTTCTAAGTTTCGAAACTACCCTCTTTCAATAATTGTAATCGCTAAACCAAAGCTAGATATTTCACCGATAATTCAGAAGCACAGTTTAGTTTAATCATATCTGAATTCGAGAACTTCGCTCAAAATATAATAATGCTAAATTTTCTATTGGCCTAAAATATTTCGAGTGTCACTCTTTCACTGTGAAACATAAATTACATAATCGAGAATGTTTTTAAAAAATCATTTTCGATTTTACTTCGTCAGAAGCAGGAAAAATCAAGCTACAAAAAGAAATCTTTAATATTAATACCATACGTTTTGCATTATTTCAGTATTATTTTGCTGTTCATCATAAAAATACTTTTTAATATTTTCATTAAATTACTAAGCATTGTTGCCTGCGTAGGGTTCGTAATAGATTGCATGCACAAGTCTCATAAAAGTTGATAAAATTTATTCTTATCCCAAGAAATAAAACAAAATGCTGAAATTTTTCCTCAGAGATATTCATATAATATCACAATATCACGCAATATAATCAATCAGCAGCTATATTTTAAACTACTAAAGTATTACATAGAACTCAATCCAATGCGCATAGAAAGCTAATCCGATCTCACTCGAATTCGCTACAATCAACAACAACAACAGCTCACTAAAACAGCAATTGAGCTGAGATGTTTCTCTCCGGCTTTTACAGCTTTTTAAATCGGTCACGTGAGAGAGATCTAGCAATTTTTGGAAAGTATAAAGAGTAGAATTACGGTTACATCTATCATACTAGTCAGTCACATTACTTCAAATTAAATATCCATTAGAGAAATAAACTTTTATTCAATGTTGAATGCACGTGTTCTTGTACTTTTACGTTTTCGACATAGCTTTCTTTCAAAATTTACCATGAGCTGCATTGCAGGGGGAAATAAAACATTAATTATAATTCTACTAAAAATGTGTAACTAAATACGAAATTCATAACAATATATTCTATTTCTGAATACATAAAAGTTTGATTACAAGTATTATAAAAATTATGGTACAGTTTGATACTTTGTTACATATAAAGAGACAGTTAGTTTAAAATGTATTTGGTGAAAGCATACCTAGACACAGCACTGTATATAACCTCAGGAATAAGTAATCCAGAGAAGTAGAAATGCCATACGAGCAGTGAAATGCATTGAAATTGTTAGAAATAATGTACACAACTTTTAAAACACTGAGTAACTCTATATCTGTTATCGTAAAGAAATGCCTTTAAATATAAAACTTCTTATCTCTTCTTGGAATATAGATATACAGGTTTTGAATGGTGGAAACATTTATTTTATACTATTCTCCTACCGAAACTCCTCCGTCCTCCCTTTCCTTGAGAGGTGCTGGAATCGGAAAACCTGATTTTCCTCTGTTTTCAAGTTTAGACCATCGATGGTTCAAAGAGCATTTAAGTCGAATGAATATGTAATTTTTATCTTCATGCTTTTCAAACCATAGCTGAATTATTTAACTTTGATGAATACCATAAAAAATAATACCATCTTAAAAATGCAATTATTGTAGGAAATAATATGTGCGCTATTCCGTAGATATAATCTCTTAAAATGTGCGTATAGTGACAGCTATTATTCTTTGTATGGTAATGAATGGCACACTGCAAAAAAAAAGGAGGAGACAGTTCTATATATCTCCCGTTCTACTGGGCCGATTGACAAAATTCAAACTGCGTTTATCATGTCTCAGAAGCCCAACTTAGGATATGTATTAGATTTATATATAGCGTTGTACTAATATAGGTCTTTTGGCACAAAATCGGACGTTTTCTGAAATGAAATTCTTGATTCTACGATTCAAATTATGACAAACTCTCAAATTTTGCAAAAATCGCACGAGTATATTTTAAAAGATTAGCTCTCAAAATTTTAGCTCCTCAATGTTAATTGAATTTGATATATATTCATTAATATCCCTTTTTTATTGAACTTACTTGGTTCTTTCTTTCACATTTTGAAATTTAGGTTCATTCCAAATAAAAACTTTTCGAAAACCATTTTGAATTATGATCTGTAAAATTTTTACCATCATCTTAAAGTAGATGCATTTCTAAACATACCTGAAAACAATTAGATTTTTTAATGCAAAATTTCCTAAGTTATACGTAAATTTATATATTTGAGCGCTTTGAAATTTGGCATATTTCTTAAAAACGATAACACAAATGTGGTTTACGCACTTTTTAATTTTTTTTTGAAAGTATGAATGATAACATTTTCCCCCTCGTATGCAATGTAAAAAAAGAAAAGGAAAATAGTTTGCTATAAATTAAGAAGTTCACTAAGTGAATTATTCTTGGCGAAAACTAAAAAAATACACCAAGATAAATTTTTGAATTTCTCCGTAAATTTCGCGCCACATTTTACAAAATTTGATATTTAAGTATAATCTGAGTCGTAAAATCGAAATATGGAAAACATTTGGCATGTCCTTTCAGAAAAAATCATTTTTTGTCAAAATACCTATGTTAAAATGATGCGATATATAAATAATCCTAAATCGCGCTTTCGAGACATGAAAAACGCAATTTGAATTTCATCGATCTGCCCAGTAGAAGTGGAGATATAAACTATCCCATTTTTTTTTCGCATTGTACCTGCTGTAAATCATGATATGACTGTCAGAAGCCTAATTGAACTGCTAGTATGTTTTACTGTAAGGAACAGAGGTATAAATAACAAATTGCCGCTGATGTTATCAGAAACATTATGATATAGGAAACAAAGTGAAGGTGACTGATATAAAAATTAGTACTTATCCCCACTAATTAATACACAGTCCAGTCACATTAATGTGACCACCACGTACTTTCCATGTCAGAGTTAAATAACCAATCACAGAAGGCAGGTGGCAGCACAGTGCAGTTGAGCGTATATAAAGGGTGTGTGAGGGCTTCGGAAAACATTTCAATCGTTGGCGTAATGCAGAAACGAAGCGATTTATCCGACTTCCAAAAGGGCATGATCATTGGCTTTCGGGCCAAGGGTGGAAGCATTTCCGAAACGGCTGAGTTTGTGAACTGTTCGCGTGCCGCCGTGGTAAAAGTGTACCGCGCATGGCAAAATGGGACTGTCCAAAATCAGCGACGTGGCAAATGTGGTGCACCACGGGCCATAGATGACAGAGGCGAACGACGGTTGCGGAGATGCGTTCGGGCAGATAGACGGGCTACCGTTGAGCAACTGACCACCAAAATGAACCAAGGGGCTACCAAAAGTGTCTCCCAAAGTACTATTCAGCGAACATTGCTGCGTCTGGGCCTCCGAAGCAGACGCCTGGTTCGTGCACCTATGCTGACTGCTGTTCATCGACGGCGAAGGCTAGAATTTGCACGCCAGTACAGCAGCTGGACGTCCACTGAGTGGCGACAGGTTGCGTTTTCGGATGAATCGCGTTTTATGCTCCATCGGACAGATGGACGTTGGCGTATAAGGCGTGAAACCTCTGAAAGGAACCACCCTGCAACCATTGCCGGAACGGTCCAAGCTGGAGGCGGGAGCATTATGGTCTGGGGAATGTTTTCCTGGCATTCTCTAGGTTCACTGATCATTGTGGAAGGCACAATGGATCAATACAAGTACGCATCTGTCCTTGCGGACCATGTTCACCCCTACATGCGCATTGTTTTTCCTCAGGATGATGGCATCTTCCAGCAGGACAATGCGAGGTGCCATACAGCTGCCAGTGTACGTGCGTGGTTCGAAGAGCACCAGGATGAGTTTACCGTCCTCCCCTGGCCAGCAAACTCACCTGACTTAAACCCAATCGAGCATCTGTGGGACCATCTCGATCGAGTTGTTCGCGCCATGGATCCTCAACCGCGTAATCTAGCGCAGCTGGCCACGGCATTAGAGTCGGCATGGCCATCCCAGAGAACACCTTCAGGGACCTATGTGACTCTCTTCCTGCACGTCTCGCAGCAGTCCGCTCTGCGAAAGGTGGTTATTCTGGCTTTTGACAGATGGTCACATTAATGTGACTGGACTGTGTATTTCATGGTTCATGATCCTCAGCGCTACTATAGGTTTTAACTCTTAAAACCTTCTGACCATGAAGTTTCTTAGATTTTATTCGTCTAAACCGGTTTCAGTACTAGCTTTGGAGTCAACATTTTCACAACAATGTTTCGTTTTGCTGTAGCATTCGTCTTTAACGTCCTTCTGGTTCCCTCACTAAATTTGATTTTCCCGCTATAAGTGAGATTCACCGACGACAATACGGTATGAATCATATATACTTTCGTGAATTTAAATATAATACCTCTCGGCATCGCAAATAATTTCGTAGCTGGGGTTACAGATGCCACAGTAAAGGGGGCACCAATGATCTCTTTGAGACTAAATACTCTTTCATTTTTCTTTACTAAGAACTATTTTCTACGAAAAACAAATGAAATGTGCAAGTTTGCTTTATTTGGAGAAAATGATAAAATAATCCTACAGAAAAAAATGGCCACATTTTTTGTTTGCAGAATAATCAATTAAAATATTATTAACCATTCTGAGCATACGTATTCCATTATTTTGATAACAACTGTAATTTTAACCTTCAAAATTGAAAACAAAGTAAGTCTACTAAAAGATTTAAGATTGTTGAAATGACTCTAAATTTTGTCGTTGAAAATACGGTTCTAGGAAGCAGAAGGCCTCCGGTGTAGAGAAGAAAAGAGAACCAGATTATCTCTCTTATGATCATTCAGATCCGTAAGACCACTACACTTGCTACTTTCGATAACTGTCAACCCAAATGTCGAACGTTGGAGTTTTTTACGCTTTTGCTGATGTAACGGGCTTGAAGTAAAAAGGCAAGATAGTTTGACTGCTAAGACTGTCACGTACTTTTTTACCATATAGTACTGCATACACCAGGCAGGCAATCAAAACAACATTCAAAAACTTCTTCAAACCTCTACTAATTTTTCTTAATTTTCGGCAATTACTGCATACAAAGTATGAATCATGTGACACATTTCATCTTGAAACCATGGCCTGAATTTCTATCGTTAACGAAGTTCTAGAACATCCTAAACTTTCAATGTTTTATAAATATTTTTGCTATTATAAAAAAATCTGATTTATACACCACATGACCTCCTTGTACGGAGTATTAAATTATAGGAATTTTGCATTTCACTTAAACTTATTGGATGGAATTAAATCTACTTCGTCGATAGTGCATAAACCACAAAAGAATAAGTGCCCTTTTTAAAATTCACTATATTTGTTTACCATAGCGACACTCTGGCAATAGATTCACTTAACAGCGTTACATCTCATTCATTTTATAACTGAGAATACAAAAAAACTATGTATATCATCTGGAGAATGGATTATGTTCGTTGGATTATGTTCTATTCAAAATACTATGATAAATCTAAAATAATGTATAAAAGAAATTAAACAAACAAACAAACAGAAAGAAACGGTTTTTCACAGACGATTCAGTATTTCTCATTCAATTAATTCAATTTCACTTCGCGACAAGGCAAAAATATATAAAATCTCAAAATATCTATATTAAAAATTTAAGTAAATCTCAAACACTTATTTCCCCGAATAAATTATGAAATTGATTAAGCATAATTTAATTCGCAATAATAAAAGAAGGCGTTATCTTTGTTGTTGGGAAGCTTAGTTTCTCTAGATTGGCAATGAATCCATTATTCTGCTAAGTTTAAAATGTTAACAAATATCGCCACTATGGCCAAAATAATTAGCCGCACTTAAACAACTTTTAAATTGTTGATAATTCTGCAATTATAACATGCAGGTTAATTAAAGGCATAAAAACCTTAACCTGAAGATAAAAACAACATAATTCAATACTTTTTAAAGCAAAAAAGGCACAATTTACAAACATATAAGAATAAAAAACTGAGCCGAGTAACAGAGTGGATATATATATATATATATATATTTGTATACTTTTGGTGCGGCAGTTTGCAACCAAAATAGGAGATGCACATCTACATGTTATAGCAATCCTATGCGCAAAACTCAACGTTCTGAGGCTACTCGTTTTTGAGTTATGCGAGTTACATACGTAAGTACGTACGCCCAGACGCCACGAAAAAAATCTCTTCAGAATCCATTTTAAATCAGTTTTATAATTTCTTGGGAGAAAAAGAGTCCTTTATTCTGTCTTTACGTTCAGATATCACGCAAAAGCATCATTAAATTGCACTCAATAGCAGTCAAAATCAATATTTTCGTTAAAATATGATACCCGAAATTTTTCGCTATCCCAATACTTGATTTTGGCTTCGTACAAGGAAGTAATTACTGAGAAAATTTGCAATACTCCATCCATCTGCTATTATAATATGGCTTCAGTCGGTCAGTGGGCTATTCTGAGTTAGCATATCTGGGATCTCCGTCCTTTTACTGGTAACAGCGCAGTGAATTTTACAATTATTCTCCATTCCATATACTCTGATGTCTCTAAAAATATCCCAGAACTAAAAATCGCGGAAGATTCGTTGCCCATTTCGATTGCTGGACAAATGGTCATCGCCTTTTGCACGTGCTAATTTAATGCTGCAATGTAAATACAATTTAATCGTTTATATGGTCTTTATTATTTATTGTAATAGATAAGTTACGCAAATTTTTTTAATGAATTTGTGTGCAAAACGCACAGATATGTCTGTAATTAATTATTACTAGAAATCAGCCAAGCATGTTAATAATGAGCACTGTTTACGAAATATAAGGCCATGGATCGCCAGAAGCAGCAACTTTTGCCTTGAGGCTTTAAATCCGGGAAAGAAATATTTAGATTTATTTAGTGCATTTATTAAAAAGTAACCAAATCGCTAACCTCATTTTCAAATATTTCCACGAACATTAAAAATAAAAATAAATAATTTTTTTACTTAAGTTTATAAATATCATAAAAATGTTTTTTTAAAACCGGCAATTCTGTTCTTCAAAGTTTGTATAAAAATTTTAATTTTGCATTTATAAATTTTCTTTATCCTCAGATTTCAAATCATTTTCATGAGCATTTACATCTTGTTATGTTATCTTGTATCTGGAAATATGACTATATTACCAATATTAAAGGAAATAAAGTTTGTTGTCTGCTTTTTCAAACACCTTATATAACAAATTTAAAGCAGAGCTAATTAAATGACCTAAATTCCATACTATTAAGTAAAAAATTAATTTATTCTCTTTTACTGTAAAGAACAAATGCTACATTATCTTAATATGCATATTTTTTAATAATGCAGCTTCGTAAGTGAAACAAATATAATTTTCAGGAAACTGATTTAAATGAAAAATCATCATTTTTTATTCAAACCAATGTGTTACATATATCTAGATATGATTTGCAATTTACCTCAATATATTAATTTTTTACAGTATAATATTATAAATGGGAACAGTTGTATTTTATAATGGGATTTTTTGTTTCAGTTGCAGAGATAATTTTCTCGACGAAAGTTAAACACTATTGCTCGGAAAACTGAATACTGTAAAAGTATAATGTATATTGAATTTATACATCTGTAATAATCTGTAAAAATATAATATATATATTTAACTTTTTTGTTTTGTTTTTATGTATATCTAGAAAAGATCATATTACTTTTAATTGAAATTAATTTGTGTACTCCACAAACAGGCATGTATTTTGCCAAAGGTGGATGAACAAAGCTTTTCATTGTGTAAGTGTGTTCCTGAATAAAACGGAGGAATTTTTAAATAAATGTTATAAGAATATTTTAAATAAATGTTCTTTTATACTATGAATATTATAAATGAAATAGGTTTCGAACACTTTATAATAGAAAACTACTGTAAAATTTCCGACTATAATCCTTGTCAGATTTTTCTGTATTAAATTTAAAATCCAATGGTCATGAAGCAGTTTTGGAAAAGCTTACATAGTACGCGTTGCGAAGGCAAGCCCTCAGATTTTTACTCGAATTCCTTTTCAAATGTGGCAACAGACGTTGGCTAAAAAGATTATAAATAGACCGGTTTTTAAGTTCACTCAGTTCTCTTCCCTCTTTAGTGATACGCTCGCACGCGTGAATGAAGGCTGCAAGACATGCCTGGTAACTTTTTCCCGCTTCGATTTGGAGTCACAATCAGCAGGTACTCGTGCTTCTTCATTTAATTACTATTTTCATAATTGTGAACTTGTTTAATATTCGTCATCAAGATTTTCCTCCTCGCATACACTGCAATAATGAAGAAGAATTTGTAAATTCAGAACTGAATCTAGTGGCAAAATATTTTTGCCATAGTCACGAGATGACCAAACAGCCCTTTTTGTTAAAAAATAGCTGGAAATTTTTTTTCCTGCCAAGTTCTACAGTATTCTGCAAGCATGACGTCAAATTTAAATAGAGATTTTAAAGATGTTCCAAGATTTCCTTCCTTCGCTGTTCTGTTCTTTTACAACAAACTCGCAAGGTCATTAAGTGATGTTATCTAGGTTTCTTGTGACCAAATATATATCTAAATTTCTGACACAACATTAATATTCTGAATAAATGCGTGTTTCATATGTGAAAATATTACGCGTTCTTTTTTGTTTGTATACATAGCTAAATCAACATTTATCTTTTATTCAATTTTAGGTTATTAAGGCACACCAAAAACAAATCTTAATATTCTCTTCATTCAGGTTTATTGCCGCAGCAGTGACGAAAAATAATTAAAATATATATTTTTAAATAATTTACTAACATTCAAAATTAAATTAGCTCTTCTTTTTGATTTATTGCTGGTATAATTCACTAACATTTGGTACCGTGACTCTTAAATATTACAACAGTCTCTTCTACATTCCTGTTTTTAATTTCGTTCAGACGATAGCAGATGTTTTTAATATTTTGACATTTTTATAAACCAGATTATATTCAAAATGGAAAATGCACGAGAAAACATCGGAGCTTTTAGACATTTTTTTTTCCAATGTGAGTTATTCAACTCGAAAAGCATTTTTATGAATCAGAAATAGCACACATAATTTTTTCTTTCAGAAAAGAAACGAAATATTCATATTTTTTTTACATATCTTTAGCTTTACCATTAATTTTATTTTTATTTTTTATTTTTAGAAGTAAATTTTCTTCTAGATGAAAATAATCGTAAATTTTAATCCGGGGTTTTAAGAACAAAATATTCATTTTTTCATTAATAAATTGTAAAATATTTATATATTTTTATTAAACAATTATTTTATGTTACACAACTTTATTTAACGTCTCCCTTTCCGTTTTCCTTCCAGAATCTATATTTTAGCTCGCGCGAATTTAAATGAGGTAGAAAGAGACAGAATCTAAAGGAAGGTTTTTAAATTGCTTAAATAGAGCGTGTTCTGCCTGCTGATACTATTTGAAATTTTTCGATAGCTGCGCGCTAATTATTTCTGTGTAGTCTTTGGCTATTTTGTGACTTAGATATAGTTAATTTGAAATTCCTTCCTTTTTTAGTTACGCCATAAATGCTGGCTGGTTTTGTAAGCATAAGATGTGCCATCTGTTCAACTATATTGAGTTTTTAATAAAAGAGTCTTCTTACGGGTATACCATTCTTACCTCTCTGATGTTTCTCTAGATATAGCGATAATCCGTTTAAGTCTAGAGTGCTGACTCAGTGTATGCTACCTAGAAGAGTGAGACTCAGCCAAATTAATATGACTTTTATCACACGCATTGCTTTAGTTAAACATCTAACTTTCAGCTAAATGTTACATTTATCTGAATAGCAAACTTTATCTGAAGTTTTAAGAACAGACTTTTTTTTTCCACATTCATACTTATATCACATACTTTGCTTCAGCTAAATGTTATAGGTGTCTTAGTGCATGTCATTTTAAGTAAGCTGCATTTCCATACTTCCAATCAAATCCGTTATTTTCGTACAGATGTAAAACTACTACAGATGTAAAAAAAGTAAAAGCACATGTCCAATGAAATATTTAATTGAATCTTAAGAAATTTTTATTGGCAGCTCCTTTTTAAAGCGTTTAAAAATAAAACAATTATGTAACATAGAGCAAATAATTTTTCTTTACTTTTCGGTATTAATGAATATATTACACTCCTAAAAATAAACAAACAAAACAAAAAAAATTAATTTCCAAGTGATAAACTATAGTCGTACATGTATTTAAGAAAGAGAAAATTCTTATATGTTTTAATACACAACTTCTTGTTTTTCCTTTTAGTACTTCGATATGCCATCAGCAAGTTTTGATGTCATAGAATCCTTTCAAACAAAGAACTTGAAGGTTACCATGACGACAGCATCAAGTAATGTCACATCCATCTGCTGTTCCAAGTTATCCCTTAAGGGTTCGAGTTGTACAGATTTTTCTTCTTTGTTTTCACTGCGAGTTGAATGTCTGCCGTGAGTGCTATCTGGAATTTTTATAGCTACTCACTACGAGCTTTTGCTATGAACTTTTGCAGTTACCTGCGGTAATTAAAGAAAAACTATCCCAGAACAATTACCCCAAAACTAGTTTTATCTTCTTTCTCATAACGAGACTGCTAAATAAATTTTCTTATTACCAGTACCATTAAAGTGTCACAAATTTAAAAATTATACAAACTAATTTAAATCCAAACTCTAAGCAAACTGCCAAATGGCTAGATTTAAATAAAACAACTAAATTCTAAAGGCTATTTCACTAATTCCGTTGATCGTATGATAAAACTAAAGTCTCAAGTTATTTTTATCTTTTGATATTGAAGCAAAGTCATACTTATTTATTTATTTCTTAAGAATTCCTGTTTGTTTTGTCATAATGCGAACAAGAGAATTCTTTCGAAAGTTAAAACATTCTTCTAAAGGCAGCTTCTATTAATTATTAAAGTGCTTTGACATAATAAAACAGACTTACTTGGTTATTCTAACATCATTAAGTCAAGAGAAAATTTTCAGAAGAAATATAAGTCATTTAAACTTTAGAAATTTTGTAATTATTTATTATGAACGCTTTTCTGCCATTTCAGTTTAATACTTTCTCCTTTCTCTTCTTGTTTCCTCTTAGAACACCTGTATGCATGTAGATCTTGATAAGTTAATATTTTAAGTATAACATTTCGATGCAAAACATTCAAGAACGCATTAACAGTTTCAGCTTTAAATTTTACTTAAGTATTTTTAATTGTAATTCAACCTAATATTTTTCATTTTTGTTGCTTAATCTCTATTGCAAATTTTCACATTTTTCAAATACATTTTAATATTTCTGCAGCAGGCTTCAGGATAAAAATACGAAGATTTAAAGCAGTTGTTATTCTGTAAATTCGAAACTTTATCTTTTTAATCATAAAAAAATTCAGCAAATGATAATTGGTCTACAAAGCAAGATACAAGTTATATATCAGTATTTCTGTCTAAAAAAGCATTTTAAGGCATTTACGTTTCAGCCTTGTTATCCATAATAATTAGTTTTCAATTAAGAACTAAATTTTGCCAGGAAACGCTCCTACTCTTTTCAGTCACGTCAAACTGTAAAGCGAGCATATCTTTAACGTTTCTTGATTCTGAAAGTGTAGAATTTGAAAGAGTAAAAACTGTTGTCCTTGTCGAATGCAAATTTCCGCATAGCTTTTGCTGTTAGATATTTGACTCATAGAAAAACAGAAATCTCTTTCTTCGGAACAGCATAATATTTCGTTTTTAATCATGCATTTACACAATGTTATTTTTTTTCGAGAGGAGTTACACATGTCAACGAATATTTCGTAACAGAGTATTCAAGTCTGTTTTTCTTTCAGAATGCTCTCAAATTTTGCTTCAGTCACGTGTTTTGAGTTATATCATTTACTGTTGTTTATACTTATGAGCGCTTTTTAAATACACTGAAACGAATCAGCATTTAATTATACATGTACAGGTATGTATATTGTTCTGTTGAAATGTAATTTGACAGACATATTTTTCTTTAAGTTGATTTCATACTTTGTTGATAGTTTTTGCTAGTTCTGCAGTTCTAGTTTTCAATTTGTAAAGACAAACCTGTCGTTTGTTGTGAAACGAGAGCTGCTGAAGAAAGAGCATTTAGTATTCTCAGAATATACTCATCCTACAGTCTAATTATTCAATGGCAACTACTTAGACAGTTCGTCTTAGTCTTTGTATCTGCCCAAGTTTTTACAGAAGTTGGAATCTTAATTATCAGAGCATACGTAAATTATGAGAATAGATTTATTAATCCATTTTGATTTTATTTCATCTGCTTTAGTAATTTTATTAGCACGAATATCTGTATTAAGTTATTATTCATTTTGTTAAATATCTTTTTTCCTTTCTTAATGTTTTCCATTCTTAGTAAAACAATACAAACAAGCGCAATATTTTAATACTTTTAAAAAACTAGGATTCAAAATTATGATTTAGGGAGTTAAGAAACAGATGTATGGATAATTTTTAAATAGAAATAAGCACTTCTGTCCTTTTTTTTTTGTTAGTTAAATTGTGCTAGATTTGTAACACTAGTATTAGGAAGGGAGATTAAAATTTTAAGCAAGATTTTTATGAACTTTCACCTAGTTAGAAAACAAGTAACAGCTGTTGTACTTCAACGCTAGTTCTTTGACTAAATTTCTACATTTTAATAACCAGTTTTATTTTACTCTTCTTGGACTAATTAGGCATACTTATACCCAGATATTACAATAAACGCTGTTGTATTTCGATAACAGGTATTGAAAAGACTTATATTGACTATCTTTAAAGATTCTCTAGCGTAAAGAAAACTCTCTTTGAAATATTTAGTAAATAATTCAAAATTCTTGTGTTCTAGTCACTAATTAGTCATGATAAAAAAAGCATAACAACACTTCGCAAACCATCCATTACTAATGGATCCTAATTAGACATCAAACAGCTAAATACATTCACAAAATTACAAGAGAACTTTATAAGAGAACTCAAGATGTCTGCAGACGAAAAAATATGGAAATATTACAATGTATTATACTAAGAATTTTCTCTTAAAAGTAAGTCCTATTCATTAAATAAAATTTCCTCTGTTTTCGCCATTTATTCTTGCATATACAAAAGAAAATAGCATACGTTATGAAACAACAAATCAGTGTTTCCTCTAATCTAAAGTAAAATTGATTTTTCTCTTGAAGCAAAAGAATTAGAAAATTTTCATAATTTTTTTAAACTCTTGGAGCTTCTTACTCGTTAAATAGGACGAATGAGGACTTTTCTGGATGCACATGTACCTAATTTTTCGATTAATTTAAATTAGAATAATATAGCAGTTTGACTTTATACCTATGACAAGAACTATTTTGGTGCAAAAATCATAATATTTTTTCATGGTGGCAGGATAATACCAACATAATGCATTCGCCGGGATCAACTATCGGCCATTTAGCTGTATCTTCACCGCGAACGTTGTCCAGGGTACACCACAGATAGCGATCGATAACGGGGATATTCCATCCCAATTTTGATAGTGAACACTCATGGGGATGAATCAGAGGATTCCTTACCCTCTTTCCTTACTTAAAAACCTTTTGAGAGAGTTTTCGGCTCTCCAGTATTTTAAGTATCGTAAAACGAATAAACGTTATACTAAAACATCCAAGCCTTCTCCCGGATTCGAACCCAGTCCCAACCAACACCTAAATAATTACCAGGACTGAGCACAAGAGTGTGACATCACAACACAATACTGTCTGCTCCTTATTCATTCTTCTCGTTTATAGCTCCTGTTTATCACCCATTTCTTTCACTCAGTGTTTACAATTTATAATTTGTAGTTAAATTCACAGTGGGGTTTTTTAACTTTCATTTTATCTGTATTATTTCTGAAAGATAGGATTTTTTTAAATTTTTTATTACCGTTAAAAATACAGGAAATGAAAGCTGATGTATTCCCAATTTCCTCTTTACGGATTATTATGACTAGATGATTAAGAAAATCTGATCTGTAATTTTTTATTAGAATATAATTGAAAGAATTTTTCTTAGGTCATATTGAAAAAATAGATAAGATTTTCCCGATGAAGCCACATTATGAGATATCCGCATTCATCTGCAGGTTTCATAAAGATGTTAATTTCAAAATGAATTTAACGTAATATTCACTTGCATAATTTATCATTAAATGAAACGAAAATTGATTTTTATTATTTTGCTACAGTTCTCTATCTATATTTCATTGCGAACCAGCCTTATTTTCAAAACTAACTTTTCTTAAATTAAATGAATAGCGAATTTAATCAAAAGGATTTAAATCATAAAGAAGGATTAAAAGTTTCCAAAAATTAAACTATGAATTTTAAGTGATATGCAGACACAAACGCTTGCATAAATATATAAACAAAATGCAAGATCTTAATGCAAATTTTTGCAGAACGTTTCGACAAATAAACGACCTGTTGAAAGATAATAGATACATACCATTAGTTTCATGTCAAAAAACAGAAATTCATTAAAATTCTAAACATTATCTACAAAAGAATCATTATGCAGTTCAGAGCATGTTTCATATATTGTGTTAATTTCCAACATAAAATTTTATTTCTTCAGTTTGCGTGTACAAATCCTTTGTAGTGCGCGTTTCAATTTGTTTTGTTTTGCAGCTGAGTTTTAGAATTAACTGATAATTTCATATATTCTTAAAAGAATTCCTTAAAATACCTGCAGTTAAAAATTCAAACTCAGAACAGGCTTTTAGTGCAATTATCTTTTCTTTTTTGCATTTATTGAATCTACAATTTCTAATTTAAATTTTCGCGATAAAATTGTTTTCTTTCTTTTCCCCGAAATATATAAATGATAAATATATGTCATAAAGGAAATGAAATGCTGTTCAAAGCATTTCCTCATCTTTCATCTTTATTTCTTGTAGAACCATGCCTTAATATCAGTAATGTTTTCGCTTATTGTACATATGCTTCATTAAATTATATTTATCGATTACTATTATTTATATCATATATATAGTACTCTTCAATTAATAACATTCATTTTCCCATTGTAATTTAATTATTCACTCACTGTTTGAGAGACAAGTGTCGGGAAATCTGGAGGAAAGGGTGCACACAGTATTAATACACTCATGTCCATAAATTAAGGATAATTCGGAGTCACGGGGAAATCGAACTCTAAAATAAATATGTCGCCTGTAAAATCACTACACACATCTTCAAGAATCATTGCAAATTTCAGGAAGTAACCAGATGACACCGATGGTACTTCACAATGACGAGAGTGTAACGGAGTGATATATAAGGAATACAGGCAAAGAAGTAAAATTGTTCGCAGGCGCTTTATAAGCATTTCAGTGCAATAACCGAATAGCTATGACACAAAGGACGCATTTGGATGATTTTTTACGTGGTAGAATTATCGGCCGTCTGGAATGTGGGCGTACCCAACTGGAAGTATCAGACGAACATGGAATTGTCCATGCTTTGGCAACGATTCAAAGATGATGGTAATGTGAGTAGAAGTTATAGCATAGGTCGCCCCAGAGTTACAACGCCGAATGAGGACCGGCATTTGGCAGTTACTGCCAAAAGAAGCAGGCGGAGCACAGCCTCAGACCTATCTCGTCAGCTCTTTTCAGCCACTGGTACGACAATTTCAAGGCAGACCATGTACTGACGCTTAGGGCAGATTGGTCTATATGCTTGTAGACGTGTCAGATGCGTTACACTTACTGCAACTCACTGTCGCCTGCGGTTAGCCTGGAGTAGAGAGCATGCATTGTGGACACTGCAACAGTGGGCTTGTGTGATGTTTTCCGACGAGTCCAGGTTTAGCTTGCAGTCTGATTCTCGCCGGACTTTCATACGGAGTCCAGGTACCCGTTACCACCAAGAAAACATCATTGAACGACACCGTTACGGTGGTTCAGGAGTGCTCGCTTGGGGTGGAATTATTCTGGGTTCCAGAACTGACCTGCATGTTCAAATTGGAACCATGATAAACCAAATCCATCGGGACGTCATTCTGGAACAACATGTACGTTTGTTTCCGGGCGCCATGGGCGCACAATTTGTGTTTATGGATGACAACGCCCATAAACCGTGGAAACAACGCTCACCGTGGAAACATCGTAAGCGAATGCCTTCAATCGGAGGATATCACCCGTATGGACTGGCCAGCATTCTCACCGGACTTGAATCCAGTAGAGCACGTGTGGGACGTGATTGGCCGACAAGTTGCAGCCCGTCAACCTCCTCCTACATGTCTACCGGAACTTCGGAGAGCATTGTTTTTGGCTGGTGTAATATCCCCCAAGATCAGATCGATAATTTGATACTCAGCATGCCTAGGCGTTGTACGGAGACATACAATGTATTAACAATCATACCAACCATGTAATACTGGTTTTTTGTAAATAGGTTTTTTTTTTGTAATTTGCTCCAGGGAGAAAAAATCGCTAATTTTTTTAATATCAATTATATAGCATCTTTTTTTGCTCTTCACCTTTTGTTTATTAAATAAGCTTTGCAAATAAGTCAAATTTGTTTTGCTTCTAACTCTTCCTTTGCCTGATTTTGCATTATCCTTAATTTATGGGCATGAGTGTATTTTTCGTTCTTCATAATTTCTGATGAATTCCATAAATTTTCGATAAGCTTTCGAAAACTACAATTTTAAAATTAGGCTCTGAATGCAAGGCAGAATCCGAATTTAAAACGCTAGAGGGTAGTAAGAATGCGAAAATTGTAAATTAATCGCTGCAGTATTATGTTTGAGTTTGTGGGAGACAAATTCGAGGCTTCGCGACGTCTTCTGATCATGACGTCACTAACCAGTGAGCCGCTTGTGCTCTGATCTCATTCTTCGAGATAGTGCTGGCTCAACAATTTTAAAAAAATAAGAAAAAAAAAAGAAAGAAAATTTTTTTGCAATAAATAAAAATCAAACATGCATAAACAAAGAAATACTTTCATAAATTCGATAATAATTCTGATAATTAAATATTTGAAAATATATTACTTTTGAAAATGTTTGTTGCCAGCTACGCGAGAATTATTGAATGTATTTAAAGTAAATATGTATTCGAAAACAGAAAATAACTAAGAGGATTTTTTTAATATTTTTTTTATTCATTCATTTCTTTACAAGTGCTCTTGCTGTTTAGGTTTGAAGAATAAGGCTTTGTGGTGAGTACATTCTCAGAATAAGTTTTAAAGCATAGATAACGACTACGTTTCACAACATTATCCATTCAATCCATTCATTCCATTATCATCCATTCCGTTCATTCATTATTATTCATCCATTCCGACTAGATTATCCTTTCAATTTTGAAGCATGTTAAAATTTTTACAATTTTCAATAGAGGTATTCAGGAAAGAACTGTCATAACTAATAGAGAAATCTCTATAAATGCTGCATTTACAAGGATTTCTACAGTGCATTTAGATCTGTTGATTAAGATTAAAATATGGAAACATACATAAACAATATTTCATAAAAATAATTATCATTAAAATGTGCTTTGAAAATTTTGTTAATATTAGTGATTTCTTCCATGTTATTTAGTTAAATTCGCTTTAGCTATATGACGAATGTCAATAAATAGTTTTCAACTATTTATAATAATATTAAATAAATATAATAAATAGTTTTCAACCAAACAAATAAATAATACTTTTAATAAAATAATTTTTAACTATTTAGTGTCGATAAA
>KK122502.1:183406-213378 GCA_000611955.2 Stegodyphus mimosarum
AAATAATTTATTTAATAATTAATTTAAATAATTTAATTATTTAATATCATCATGGTTTCTGTATTAGTTATTCAAATAAATGAATAAATTTATTCCTAAAACAGAAATCAAATTCAAGCACAAATTTACAATAAATTCAAAATCTTACTTAAGGAATAAAATTCAAAAGGAAAGTTTTACGCAGTTTTCCTCGTTGTAACAGACTTAAATTACATTTTTGATGCACGAGAAAAACGGAAAATACTTTTTAGTCCAAAGGGGATTTATCACTGAAGGATTATTGTTTTCGTTTTGGCATTTTGCGTTGCAATGTCGGTTCACTTTCCAAATTGTTGCCCCCGAATATTAGAGAGTATTATATTTAAAGAAATTGAGTAATGAAGAATGTGCATAAATGTATGCACGTTTCTAGCATTGTGATAAAACGACGGTACCTAGAGCCATCAAATTTTCGATGACGTAATCCTACTGCGAATATGGGCATCTGGAAGCCCAAATGTGAAATTTGGGATTTGTTTTATTATCTATTTCATATTTTGTAAAACTTTAACGAATTTTTCATTAACAAACTCAAGGACTTCAGAGCGAGCAATGGCAACTTTGTACAGACAAAACATTTTTATCTCCAGGGCGTGAGACTGTGTATCGGAAATTCTAAAGATATGCTCATTTTAAAATTATTTTGCGATATTGCTGTTGAACTGAATGTTATGGTTTAAGTGCAAATAACAGGATATTTAGTAAATAAAAGTAACCCACAAGACATTAAAAAAACGCCCCTTTGGGCGGAATGTAAAATCAGAAAGCTTTTAGATTTTTTTAATATGCTTTTAAATGAAATGTAAGAGATTTTAATAAAATTAAATATATTCAACTATTTACTGCAGCAAGGCTGTTAGAGCTACCTGCCTCTAAAAAAGCATTTGTAAAAACTTTGGTTGCTCGCATTCATATTGTATAGGGAAAAAAACTATCAAATATGATACTGGCGCATTTTACCTCAACAAATCTCGCCAATTCATCGCCTCCTAGGATTGAGGTAATTAGAGTTGTAGAGACATTAGGTATTTTTTCGATGTCAAGAAGCTGAAGAAATTATCAGTGTCATCGCCGGGACCTCTCGAACCACAGACCTCTCAAATACGCGCCGAACGTGCTGACCACTGCGCCACGAAGGCATGCTAAGAAGGCGGGCGAAATACCTTATATAAACCTCCTTTTAAAGGGCGACTGGGAATTAGGGGATCCAATTGTCAAATCCTGCTGGTGGAGAATCGTCGTCCATCACCTTTTTTAGTTCGGGTGTCACTGTAGAGACATTAGTTTTTTTCCCCGACATCAAGAAGCTGAAGAAATGAGCAATACCCTCGCCGGGACTCGAACCACGGACCTCTCGAATACGCGACGAGCTTCCTGACCGTCGCCTGACGTAAGCAATAACTGTAATACGAAGCTCCCTATTAAATTGTATTTTCCTTCACTGTAAATATTTGTATATGATGTTTTTCTTAATAAAATAATAAAACAAGAAGCAGTTTCTTCCTAAAAATAATCCTTAAAAGAATTAAATTTATTCACCTCATATTATTAAGAGTTCAATAACTGTAAATCGAACAGCTATTTCTACTTTCTAACATTCAGCTTTTTTCGACATTCAGGTCATGGTGTGCTGCTGTTATTAGAGTTTCAATAAGATATCATGCTATAGTACTTATTGTTTAAGCATAAATTAAATTTTTCTCTGTTTAAAGTATTCAAGTAAGTTAAAATCCAAGTAAACTCTAAACACTTCTTTAGCTCTATAACACACGTATTTCAAAAATATTACCATTTGTAAAGGAGAATAAATTATTAAAATAAGTACTGAGTATTTTAAAGCAATAATACTCAATAAGTATTGTGTATTTTAAAGCGACGTATTAGAGCAATATTTTAGACTCAATGATATTTATATTATATCACTATGCATATTCGAGACAGATCCTCTTAAGTAAACAAAGAGAGAGTTTTTAATGTATACAAATGTGGTAGAATAGATGAATGGCAAAATTCAAATGAATTACATTGAATTACATTATTCATACGAAAACAGTTAGTGGTCTTATAATGCATTTCCTCCCTCCTTCTAGCATTAATTCTTGGTGTAACGGTAATACACCCGTCGCGTATTCGACAGATCCAAATTCGAGCACCGGCGAAAGCATTGCTTATTTTTCGTGTTTCCTACTTCATTCCTAACGACTATACAGTGGCCCTCGATCTAACAAGTCGATTCATTTTTTTCCTTGGTGTTCTTCGATCTAGTCGTTTCTAAAATTGTTATTCTTGTTCTTGACATTGCTTCAGGGGTAAATACGTGCATTATTTTTAACGAAAGATCGGAGGGCCGATGGTAGGTCATTTTCAGAGGTCACGGGTGTTGGCGTGGACAAATCCTGCTTTGGCCTTCATTTGATTTGCTCACTTGCTTGTGGGTTGTTTCGGGCAGGTTTTTTCCAGTAAATGTAATTGCTTGTAAATTGAGGGGTGCGAAATTTTGGGATTTTGACAACCTGGCTTTTTTTTTTTTGTTTCGATGAAGTCTTGAGATCCAGACACTTTTTCCTTGGATTTGGTGCGCGGATGAGAACGAATAAATACCTTCCGACGAGCGCTTCATCTGAAATTTTTGAAAATACAACACTTTTCCTGGGCTAGGTACAGGTTTGGAGAGAAAAAAGCTTCCTAACGAGAGATACCCCGTTATTTTTAGGGGAAACACCAAGGTCGTTACATCACGTTCAAAGCTGTTTAAGATGTCTAAGCATTCCTTCGTTACGTTCGGTTCTTAGCACAGGAAGAAGATCCTGGCGCTCTTGAGTGTAAGGACTGCGAAATGTCATTTCGACAAGTATTTTCAAATGGTCTTGAAGCCAAAAGCTGCTGGCAGATAAAATGAATATTTCCTAAATTGTAGTGACGAGTTTACTTTCTTCATATATTGTTGTGTTACGTTAGAAGATGGATGCTCAGTAGCTGGTTCCTCATGAAGCAGAGTTAGAGGATTTTTTTTTCAGAAAATTGGAGCGAGTGTATCTTCAAAGAGGCTGGCTCCATCCCACCGTTACGAGGTCCTTCTTGGTTAATTATTTAATAATTTCATTACATTTAATTGTAAATCTTTAATTTTGGTTATTTCTGGAGAAAAAAAAGGGTAGGTCTGTACCGGAAGTTGAAATCTTCGTGTGCAGAATCTGAGTCTATCAATTTTGGGGTTTATTATTATTATTATTACTTTTATTATTGAAAGGATTTATCATGTTTGCCACAGAATTTCATTATCTTATTTGAAGCTTTATTCAAAATGTGGGTGTCTAGCCATTCAATCGGCACGAACCCGGGAACAAAAATTTACACAATACAATGATAACAGCTACACGGTTTGTTTAAGAGGTATAGTTAATTTGAATTTTACCAATTTAATCGCATTGATTGTTTATGGTACTTAGTCTTTGAAGTTATTCATTTCGGTACATTAACGTTTCCGCTGTTGAACATTTGATGCCGTGACCTCCGTTATTGAACAGAACGAATGCAAGATTTTCGTATGAGATTGCCTTGAATGTTATTGCCATTGATGTGATACCTTGGGTTGTTGGATTGGTTAAGATGAAGCGTAAGCAGAGAGCCCATTTGTGCTTTGCTTAAAAAAGAAAAAAAATCAACCTAATCCTAACTTCGCGGTAAACTGAACGAATATGTTTCAAGCTCATCGTGTATTCCTCTCTCAGTGCTATGAAAACTTACATTTTTTAGAAATGTAAATAAAAATTACCATATTACTTGGATCTAAGCCGCTGTGCCGCTGCTGATACTGCCTGATATTCCTCTCAATCTTCCCCTTCTCAATAATCAGATCCTTGCTAAGCTCCAGCATGTGCGCAGTAGTATCATCATTATTAGTATTACAGTCGTTTCCAGATTTTAATTTCTACTGTTTTTAAATATGAGAGCAAATATTTTTATTAATCTTTTTTATTTTCCAATTTTACAGTGCAATTGCGACTTACATAAACTCTACGACGTCTTAAATTCGGAGTAATACGGTACATCATCCCAAAAAAATTGTATTATTTCAAGCAAGGCTTCTATGAAAATGCGAAATACTATAATTACCTTGTCATGAGAGTTGTGCAGTAAAGAATAATTGAAATAAATGGCGATTGATTATTTACTAATTAATATCTAACCAAGCATTTGTTTTAATTTTTGAACTGGAAACTCCAGGAACATTTAGGTTTTAAAAACACTTATTTTAAAAGTAGAAACCTACTTGAATGACATATACTATATCAGGCAAACAGAGTTTACTTTTTACTGTATTAATATTATTACTGGTATGTAATGCATGCAGCATTCAAATCTTAAAATTCGACGTTTCAGTTTTCTACCTGAGAACAGTCCGACTCCTTAAAATTCTATTGCTGTTCAAAATAGAACTTTTCTTTTCTAAACTCAAATCTTCTCTAATGGTTTTCGAAAAACGCTAAAAAACATTTTCAGCAAAAGATATGTATGGTAAATTTTTATTATAGCGAATTCTAAAGCTATTACAATGACAATATTCCAATACAAAATCATGCAAAAAGCTTCGAAAAATCAAATGACGCATTATCTTCTTGAAATATTGTGAATATTAAAATCCCCAATATTATCGTAGTAAATCCGCAAAAGTTAGCTACAATTACATCACTGCTGCTCGTTTTCCAGACTTTAAAAAGTAACGATGATGCTAAGATTACAAGCGCCGAGTACAGAACATAATATTGAGTAGTTACTATCATGCTATTATAAAACATCAGTGCTTTGTTCAGGTATTCCAACTGCAAAAAGAGGCAAAGAACTGAAATAAGTAGACATACCCAAGGTAACCAATGAAATGAAGAATCCGTAAAAGCAATAACAATTCCTTTCATTCCAATGACAATCATTGATCCAAAAATTGCACTTTGAATTGTGTATGCCAAAGAGTTTTTCTTGCCCCATTTTGGAATCCCATATAGAAGCATAAAAAATGTTGTGAGGCATAGAATAGAAAGGTAGAAAAGGAATAATGGAGCAGACAAGATGAAAAGTAATGTTTCTGCATTACCAATGTAAGGCTCATTGGGTATATGGAATACAATCACCCAGCATCCTCCAAGACATAATCCAAATGCCAGTTTTCCATACTTATTAATCTTTTCATTAATAAACGTAGACGATGCTATTGCAGCAACCAGAACAGTTAGCATCTGCAAAGTACAAATTACAATGGCGGGCGCGAAGTAGAAAGATATAAAATGCAGCAAATCTCCAAGCATCATAGGAAAATGTCCTATCCACCAAGCTTTGTCGCGGTAATAAGACCTTGCTTTATCTAAATTGATAAGACTCTTCTTTTTTAAAGCGAAACTGAGGCCACATAGTATACTAGATATAAGAGAAAGAGCTGATCCTAAGACAATGCTAGTTAGGCCAAACTTCTCAAATTTCAGAGACTTTTTTTCCCATTTTCTGTTGAAAAGTAAAATTTTTTTCAGGGATTCTTGAAGTCTGTTAGAAAAATCTTGATTTGTATCATTAAGTTCTTTTCCAGAAAAATCTCTTTTCATGAAATCAATTTCCAAGCCCAGCTGGACTCGGGATGTTTTTCTTTCATTATGATTTTCTGTTATTTGAACCAGCTTAGCTCTTTCTACTGAACCTATATTAATAGTTTTTAAAGATAAAAGAAAGAACGAATGAAAATGCTTATATTTAGTGCTGTCCGGCAAAAATACTTTTTCTACTACTTTACCGTCATAGTCATTTGGTAATAAATGCTTGATTTCTAAAACTATAACAAGAAATATTCGTGTTAATGTGGATTTATCGTCATCAATTCTCTTTCCTTGAAAAGTTGCTTTATTTATATCCGTCGTTTTGAATGGTAGGCTCAATTCTTTAATTAATGGTTTTAGGTGCTCCACTGTGTGCGAAATGCAATCTGTTTTGCTTTGAATCGCTTCGGCACTTTCATTATCGGAAAACAAAAACCTTTCAATTTTATCAGGTTCTATGTCTTTTGAATTGCTGACTGTTTGCTTTTCTTCGTAAAAATCGTTAATTTCTGGTGGAAAAGTAGGTTTTATGGTTTTCATCCAATTTTTTCGAGGATGAGATTTCTCAGATTCTTCTTTAGCTGAAAAAAAAACATAAGTTAGATATGCCTACGTAAATTAATTATTATCTCTATCTTAACCTGTAATGTTCTAGGTAGCTAACAAATCTACACACAGACATATAAACTGTAGGTGTTAACTCTTTCGCATCGGTAGAGGCCAAAATTGTTTTCCCTCAAACATCTGAAATACCCATATATGAATTTTTGTTGGAATGGATTTCCTTCCGCCATGCTAAGTAGAATGCTGAAGCGCTAACAATAGCCTACTTAAAAAGAGCGACAACTTCTCTCTTGGGATCTTCATACGCTTTCACCATTGTGGGCAGTTTTCCCTTAGGACAGGATTGCAACTTTGGATATCAATAACTAAACACTGACGCTAAACAAAGGAGAAGGAAGCTGCATGCAAATAACAAAACTAACTACTTTTAGTCCCTTCAAAAGAATCATTGGAATATCATTTAACAACTCGCGAAACCAATCAGCCATGCACTAACGTCATGGAGGAAAACACCACGTAGAAAAGGATTCAAACGTTCGGGTGGCCTGACGATGTCTGAATAATTGGGCGTTTTGGGCGATTCGATGTGAAACAGTTAAATTTTCATACAGTTACTTTGTAATTATGAAGCATAAAAAGTATCTTCCTAACCGTGTACAAATGTCCGTAATACTCTACAGACACAGAACAAGAGCCCATTTTAATTAATAGGCTTTGATTTTGCTGAGATATTTACAGAACTCTTAATTAAGAAAGCGCATCCGGCGATCCTCCGAAGATCTGATCCTATAGTAGTCATAGATTACATAGATTCTTCTGCGAGGAAGCAAATTCTGCAATCTTATACGCTAGCAGGAAATAAGGTTTTGTTCCCAGTCCTGTTGAATCCGGAATACAAGTAATCATGACTTCTCATAAATTCTCTATTCATGAATGAATGCATGAGAATTCGAGTACGTATCTCAAGATGTTTCAAATTTTCGTTATGAAAATTGGAAAGGGTATTTGTGAATGTGGGGATTTAAAAATTACCTGATCGTTGCCTATTGCCTGTCAAACTAACTAGATAGAAAACTATTGGAAAATTCTCTTGACATAAAAACAAAACATTTTCTATTCATGATATACCCAGAGTGGTATTTAGGATAAAATATCCTTATCTTGTAAAACATTAACCATTTACACATACATACACGTTTCGAGAGCTCATGACTGTTTGAGCTAAAAATATATAAATCCAGCCTATCTTTAGGATTCCGATAGAGAGCCCCGCTGGCCGGAAATAAAAATACTTTATTCCATGTAGTATGTTGCCACTGCTCCCTTTGAAATCATTGAATATCTTAATCAAAAAGCCTTAAAGTTTCAAAAATAGGAAAGAGATAATGAAACAAATTCAAGATTCGGGCTTCCAGGTGCCAATATTCGGCTGGAAGACTACGTGTTTCAAAATTTGATGGCTTCAGTTACCTTTGTTTTCTCACAATGCGAGAAATATATATACGTTCATACAGATTCTTCATTATTTAATTTCTTTAAATATAATACTGGACGATAATATTTGATGGCAACAATTTGAAAAGTGATACAGCCATTTATAATAATTCGACGCAAACTGTCGTTTCGATATTAATAGCCGCTATGGGCTAAGAGGTCTCTAATATTTTTCTAGTTTACTTTCTCTAAGGTGCATCTCAAAAATTACTATAAAAATAAAACTTTCTTGCTCTTTATAAACATCAATCATACAACTCTTAACCAAAAACAATCGTTCTAAAATTCTTTAAACTAACGGAAAAAGAATTCTACCTGTTGCCACTAAACCGTAAGTGAAATCAATTAAAACTCTAAGATGATGTTTAAACTGTCGCTCACATATTAGATGAGAAATGTCAAGAAGCGGTTTCCAGCAGTAACTATATATCCACAAAAAATAATTTACATTTGAAAAAAAAGAATTAGAATTTTCTCGGAAGTGTGTTTTGCTTCCATCCTGTTGTAAGAGGCATTTGAGTCTACACGTAACCTAAACTAATCAAATAATTAATAGAAAAACGAGGCATGTAACAAAATCCATTTTACTATCCATTTCGGAGAAGAGTTCCTTATTTTGTCCATACGTGCAGATATCAAGCGAAAAAATCGTCTATTAGATTCGAGAGCGGCCAAATGGATTATTTTCGTGGAAATACAGGGTGCTTGTAAAGTCCCGGACCCATTTTGATGTTTAATGACTCATAAAATAATAAAGATAGATTAAAATTAATAACAAAATGGTTAGATAGACTCAAAAAGTTTCATGACCCTTGTCAACGAACTTCCACGTGTGCCCCCTTCGTCGCACGGAGAATATCAAGTCGATATTCAATTTCACGCCAGGTACCGGTAAGCATGTCGGCATCCACAGAGGCTATTGCGGTTGTAATTCTGGCTTTTAGGTCATCAATGTTCGACACTCTCCTCCTGTAAACGTTGTCCTTTACAAATCCCCGAAGGAAAAGTCCAGCGGCGTTATATCAGGTGATCTGGGTGGCCAAGGAATTGCACCTCCTCGCCCAATCCATCTTCCTGTAAAATGGTCATTCAAAGAACTACGAACGATGGTACCCCAATGAGGTTGTGCACCATCTTGTTGCAAAAAGACATGTGGCTGAAGTTCTTCTAGTTGTGGAAATACGAAGTTTTTCAACACGTCTAAGTATACGACTGATGAGACCGTCTTTTCTGTAAAAAAGAAAGGCCCAATGACTCGGGCGTGCATTAGTCCACACCACACATTAACCTTTTGGGAATCCCTTTGTGCTCACGGTATTCATGGGGGTTTTCAGATCATAATTATAATTAATAAGGAATTAATAAGCAGACGATATTTAGAAAAATACAGATATTTAGACTGGAAAATGGAATTAACCACACGCGCAGACTATATTTACAAAAGTAAAGATATTCAAACTTGAAAAGGAAAATATAAAGTTATTCCATCAATAAATGCCATAAGTTTGTTTATATCTTTATTATTTTATGAGTTATTAAGAATCAAAATGGGTCTGGGACTTTATAAACACTCTGTACAATACCCGAAATGTTTCTCGATTACTATACTTCCTTTACTTTGTACAAGGAATTAAAAATGAACTTCAGTTAACTAATTTGCACAATTTTGTATACAAGGTAAAAGTCGTTTTATGAAGGAGTTATTTAATTAGCAATTATCGTACACATAATTCACCGTTTACTTGATAATATGAATTTAATTTTTTGTTTTAAATTAAAAAGTATTTTTCTCAAAACGCTTGCATAACTTTCCACACTTCCACTATCATTCATTTAATCTTAAATTACTTGTGTCTTCAGAGGATAACATTTCTACCCCTATTATCTGCTGTATTTGATTGTCTAAAGTTATCTATTTCAAATATAAGTAATTTTGTTTCCCTTAGTTTTTATTGCATATAGTTTATAATTTCTAAATTCAAAAGCTTAAAAAAACTACTTTACCTTTTTAAGTGTAACAACTACTAATTACAGATATTTTAGAAAGACAAGAATTACGTTTTTAACAATTTTACCTATAATTTCGTTTCTTCCAGTAACATGCACGCTACAATCATCCAAAAGAAGGAAAACAAATAGTATGAAGCAGAAAAAAATTGTCATAGTAATTCACGTTTGTGAGAAAGGTTTAAATTTCTCCACAAATAGTCAGTTAGTGTTTAGAATGAGCATATTATAGTAAACGTTTTGAGATTCAATATGAGTTTATGAATTTTGAGAGTATAAATATTGCCAAATATGATATTTTGAAACTCGCGTCTTTAATATTATACGAGATCGACAGAACTGATTGAACGTGCGCATCTTAAAATGTAAATTTAAAAATTGTAAATCTAAAATAAGATCTCATTGTAACATGGCTTATTTATAATATCATATAAGTTGTTTCAACACTGCACAGTTTTTCTGTGTTATTCGAAAAATTCGCGATTGCGCTTTAACGATATTAGCGATATGAGAATTATCAGCGCTTGTAGTTTGTAGCGGTTCAATTATACCGCAAGTAATAATTATTTTTAATTTAAATATTTTATATTTTTGCACATGTTTAATTATTTTGTGAAATTAATTTTAATATTTTGTTAATATTGATATTTATATCTGTTTGTCTTGAATGGCCACAAATTATTGTTCTTGGGGATTTTTACTTTAGATTGTGTTTATACCGTTCTAAATTACAGCTCATACTAAACTAAAAACTAAACTCATACTATAATAAAAAACTAAACTTATTTATTTAGTTGGGATTGTTCCTAGCCATCAAGTGATAAAATTTGAATACAGGTTTACAAATGCAACAAGCACCAACATTAAACAATGGTAGAGAGAATTATATAAATTTCTGAATCATACAAATAATTAGAATTCTGAAAGTAAATTCCGGATGCCATTTACCAAACTCGATGTCTGTATTTCATGGTATCTGTTTCTTAAATTTTTTAAGCCAGGATTTTTTCGTACTACTAATGTTGCAATACGCTAAGAATAATTTGTATCAGACATTTTACTTTCATTTCTATAATTAAAGAATTTTACGTCATCTGTTTCAAAAGAAATACAAAATTTTATTTTTATATGTACGTTTAAATAATTAGTTCATAAAATGAACCTCCTGGGCTGGCTGCTTGGGCGAATATAAAATATAAGTCTTATTATAAACAGCCAATTGATTAGCACTTATATAAAGTACTTATATATTGCGCAGTAGTTACACTGCTAGCCACCCAAATTGCAGCACCAAGAAAGACAAGAGATATCACAACAAAATTTATTTAGCAGATAACATGTTGACCAAGTATCAAACGATTAAATTTATAGACATCTGTGAAGTGTGGTTCCTTCCAAAATCAGTAGCCAGAATAGCCGCCATTGTTGGAGATCACCGCTGCCACACTCTTCGGCATTGATTCCAAGAGAATTTGGATGTGTTCTTGGGATACAGCAGGCCAAGCAGCTTTCAGACGTTGCCAAAGTTGATCTGGTTTGGCAGCTGGGGAAGTAATCTGAGTCAATCGTTCAGCAACCATGGGCCACATGTTTTCTATCGGCGAAAGATTCGGAGAGCGAGGCTGCCAGGGAAGCAATTCAATCTGGCGATTGACGAAGAACACTTGGACAATGCGTGCCACATGTGGTCGCGCATTATCCTGTTGAAATATGGCATCCTGTTGAAACATCCTGTCTTTAATAGGGGATATGATTTACCCTGACTGCTAGGCAGGTTTCACATCATTTGTGCATGCTGGATATGTGGTTGTTAATGAGCTGTTGAGACACTGCTGCTCGTTCCACTAGTAGCACCAATTGCAGTTTCAGAATCATTACTGACGATAAGTTACGTGCTGCCACGGGTCTCCCTAGTACGTTCCGTACATGCTTGACGGGATTTAGATCCAGAGACCTTGCCGACCAATCCATGTGTTCAATATCTTCACTCTCCAGCAGCTCTTCGACAGTAACTGTGCAATGAGGTCGAGCGTTGTCGTCCATGAAGAGGAACTCAGGACCCATAGCCCTTGTGAAAAGACGCATGTAAGGAAAAAGAGCCTCGGTACAATAGCAGTCCCAGGTGACGAACCTCCTCGGGAGATATGAAGGTCGGTCCGGCTACCAAGCATTATGTCTGCTCGAACGAGAAATCCGCGACCTCCAAAACAGTCCGTTTTGGTGATGTTGAAGGGGTTATTGCGTGTTTTCCCACTCTGTCCAGATGTCTATGTGTCTAGAATCGCAACTCAGACTAAATCTGCTCTCATCTGCAAGGAGTACTCGTTCCCCATTCATTGTCTCTCCAATTCCGGTGTTCCCGGCACCACAGAGAACGCCTTTTCCGATGGGCAGGCGTTAGAGGTACACACTGTACAGGGCGTCGTGCAAACAGACCACCACCGTGAAGTCTTCTGGCCACGGAAAAACGCGATATCAGTCGTCCAGTCGCTTGTGTCGTGTGTCTAGCGATTTCTCCCGCTGTCTGCCGCCTGTTTCTTCTGGCGTGTAAGGTGTGGTTCCTCGTGGACGACCACTACCAAACCCCCGGATACTGTTCCTGTAGTTTGAAATTGTCTCCAAAGTCGTGAAACGATGCTGTGAGCAATTCCGAACTCTGCAGCCACACTTGTCACACTGCGGCCTTCCTCCAACTTCCCAATGATTCGACCTTGTGTAAAAGCATCCAGATGTCGTCTAACAGATTGATTATTCGCCATTTCTCGCTGAGGCAGCAACTCGGTGTGATTTTAACTGGTATACGGCGTGCAATCTCTTTGCTAGAAATACTGATCTTACACTGACAACATGCTTTATACTACTCAGACACTCCCCCATTACGTCTACCTGCATATCTGCGCATGTGCTACCGTACATCACCTTACTTAATCTCCTGATTGGTCTTTCTGTCCGGTTGATATGCTAATTTTTCGACTTCGTCCTTAATTTTTGCACACCAGTGTATATTGAGCTAGATATAGCCGAAGCTATCAGGATTCTATGTAGTTGGCCCCCAAATCTCAATAAAGTAGGCGAAGCTGTCAAGGGCCTGAAGTACGGCCGAGCGTAGTAATAGCTTAGATAGAGACGTAGCCCAAAGGCAAACGCGCGCTAATCAGAAACTCTGGCTCTGTAACAAAGTCAGTGAAACATCGACTTAAATACTACTCTTACTCATTTGCATTAAACGCGTTTCTGAAAATACAAGCACATTCTGGTAGGAAATTTTGAGCTGAAATTGTAAGGTTTTAGTTAAACTAACCAAGTTTTATTTTAATTTAAATCTGTCTATCTTCTCTGTTTCAACTTCCTGTCAGAAGAAGCGCGCGTTTTCAGCTTATGCTAATTTTGAAGTACAGCCAAGTACTATTTAAGCCAGAGGTAGAGACCTCTTAGTGTGAGAGAGCTTTAGTCTCAGATCACGGCCACTCGGCTCAACGTTCGTCTGACCAGCTAGCAGTTTAAATTTATAAGCCATAGTGCTTACTACGTGATTGCATTGTAAAACAATTTGAAGTGCGCTAGTATTAGTATATCTTGCTACGCACCCTTTTAGGTAGAGGCCAATCTCCGCGAATCGCTCTGTGAGCAAACTTTGATTTAATTTCTATTTTAGGTTTAGCATTTTAAATTATTTGATTGTTAAGTTCGACCCAATTGCGGTCTTTTACTTTCTGTATCTCTCCCGAGTTGGGAAGTTTGTAACTAATAGTGATTCAATAAAAGAGGATTTCAAATCCCTTCACGTGCAGTTACTATCCAGCCCCAGCAGTACATCAGAACAAAGCTCACATTTCATCAGCTCACTGTTCCAGTTCAGGACCTGAGAAGAAACACCCTGGTAAATATTTCACAATGTTTCCAAAAATGATGCACAGAACCCTCAGTCCTGATAAAATTAGGAGAGAGAGGAAAGTGTGACAAACTTAAAGTAACTGTTATAAACTTAGGATAAACCTTAGAAAACAATTTCACATTGCGAAAAATTGACCTTGGTTCTTTGACGGTAGTTTAACAAATTCGTTATAATCAATAGCTTCTTGCAACTGTCTAGGAATATTGTTTGGAGAACAGCCTTGGTTACGCCAACCTGGCTTTTTTAAGGGTATGAGAGTTATTTCATCATGCCAACGGAAGTAAATACTACAGAATAAATAGTACAATAATAAATACTACAATAATAAATACTACAATAATAAATACTATAATAATAAATACTACAATAATAAATACTACAGTAATAAATACTAATTACTATACTATAATAAGAAATACTAATAATAAATACTACAGATAATAATAATACTACAGATAATAAGTAATACTACAGATAATCCCTTAGCAAGGGAAAAGTATTACGGCTGTCTACCTAGAGAAAGTACGTCATCGAATGACAACTATTGCCTGCCATACCACAATAAGCTGCTTCTCCGTTTTTGACGTAGAGGCTGTTCTCCGAACAATATCCCTCTCTAGTGTCAGAATTTTTAATCTTTTCATAGGTATTATGAACCGTGGGGATAAGAGAGAAGATAGCTTTCACTTTTAAATCCTTACATAGAAGTTTAAATTCTTTTAGAAAGCTCCACTTTTACGCCAGTCTATTTTCCAAGGTATCTTGAACTCTTTCTGGCCATGATTGCCTTTTAAAACAGTTGCATACAATGAACATTATCTCAACCCCAATTTGTAAACTGAGCAACCTTCGTTAGGAAATGGATGCCGCACATCTCAGACGTTGCCTTGCACTTAACGCTGGATCACTCTGGGAGAGATACTGGGACGCATGACACAAAACATATTTATAGATTATGCAATGGGATCTTTTTTAACTTCGCTATTTTCATTCATCATTGCATGTTCTGTCTACAGTTGTCTTTGTAATCTACCATTAGAAATAAAAAAAACTTGAAATATTTTAAGAACACGATTTGGATTCAAAGATCTTGCAAATATCACCGCACCATATATGTTGGCAAATGCGGCTCCTATATTGTTCCTATATAGTTCACAAACTATAGCTACTGCATAGTTCGAGAAAGAAATATCGTTTTTGAGCAATACGAGCAAAATAAGCCCATCTAATAACCCTTCGGTACTCTGTATTTGAATAATTTTGATGTCAGAGCGACGCTGCCTTTCCTGACTGTGTAGAAGCTAGTCTAAGATAGCCGCCAGTCAAATCGATGAGAGCGGCAGGGAATTTACATTTAACATATTTTCTAATTAGACCAAAATGCCAAATCTTATAGAAAGTTCTCTCAAAAATCTAGACAGCATGCAGCTAGCATTTTCATTATTGATTCCTTCAGAAATTATATTTACAATAAAGAATCTGATGCGTGATTGAACGTCCGAAACGAAAACCAATCTGATGATAAGATAATGTCTTTAATAGTGTAGAAATCTCTAACCTGTCCAAAAATAATCTTTTCGAACAACTTCCTTACCGCAGTTGAAGATTTATTGGTTTATAATTGCTGGGATATCCAAGCACCAGGAAAGTAGTTGAATCCCAAAAATATACTGAATGGTTACAGCGGAAGACAACTATTGTTTTGCTGATAAACCTTATTGGCATTGTTCGGAATCTTACAAATTCCACAGACCTCTATAGAATTTAACTGCCTAATGTGCGAGTTAATTGCTCTAGGAGTAACTTTGATCAAGTTCTGTTTAAGTAATCAGATACCATTTTATCAGCGTCCTGTGCAAAGGTACTGCACGTTCACTATTGACTGGTAAAAACAGAAATTCCAGACTATTCACAATAACATTCGCCACTGCGGACAGTCTTGAGTGTAGACCATAAGTGCAGAGTTACGAAAAGAACTGATATGTTTCTCAGTGTATCTGAGTCCTTTTGTCTTGGTCGAGATTGAACTATATCTCCTGAAATAATAATGAATGAGATTATTCTACACATTTTAAGGATGAACTTGATCTTTAATTTATCTTTTCAGAGTACTTAATTGCCTCTTGTATTCCGGACGTACAGTCTCTAAAAATTATACAACTATGCGTTTTGCATATTAATTCTACCGTCGAAGTAAACAGCTCGCGAATGACAGAATGGGAAATCCTGTACTTCTTAGTAATGTTTCATGTAGGAAAATTTTAATAAACGCTGGCTACAATATGGCATGTACTTCAAAACGCCTGCTGTAAATGAGATTGTTATTATCTCTACTGGGTTATGATTTTATAAATTTGACTTATTAAATAGCAACACTAATATTTTACCAACTTTAAACAGTATCGTTCTATGATCCATGAAACACCAGTATACAGAAATTATTTTATTTATTATTATTTATTTATTTATTTATTTATATTTTTTACCCAGTATTTGGGTGTTTATGTCCTCAGCCAGAGTTAAGAATTCAGCTAGTGCCACCAACCTGTTGATCAAACGAGTATGGTTCGAATAAAGTACAGTCTTTTATCGAGATCAATAGATTTTTAAAACTGATTGTAAAAAATATCTTACCCGTTATATGTTGCATATTTATTTACTTTTAAATTTTTATTCTAAGGTAATGGTAACAGCGCATGCGATAACATCATTCGCTCGAATTTCAACATGAGTGTTCTGTTGTAATGAATATAAAATTTATTGCTTGTACATGTATTTTCATTTCAGTTTTTTTGTCATATATACACCTGTAATGAATTTCTAATATCATAGCCCCGTTTAGTTATAATTAATATTAGTTTCAAGTTCGTCGTTGTACGGTCTTTAATTAAAACGTTATTTCCAGAAAGATATAAAAAATTAGAGTGTTTGCAAATTAAGATTAGTATTTATCAGTATTAAATTCACACTATAAGAGAGGAAGAAAGACCTTTCGGCTCCTCTTCTCCGTTTGAAATGCTATGGAAGTTAAACAGTTTTCCAAAATTTTAGATAACCATACTTCGAGTAACCTTGGTACATTTTTACATGTAAAACTTCTTTTTAATGTGATTAGTTGGGCTTAGAAAATCAATTTTCTCATATTTTTCGACAGAGATCTTATACAAATGCACTCACAGTATATGTTTCATAGGTGATGTCATGTGACAAAGTCTGAAAGACTTTTTTGACCAATTTCTTGAACTGGAACTGCAAAATTTTTCTTCGGTCTTTTGGGACTATCGTGTGTTCTATAACTCTGATAACAGAAATGGAAATTGTGGTATTAGTATTTCAAAACCAAACTTGGAAAAATAATACTTCTATTTTGATTTCCAGCTGTCTTACTCTCTTATCTTTCACTTTTGTAAACAATGTAAAACAAGAGACTTTATGTTTTCCCTTTCCCGAAATATCAATATTATCCTGTTTAATCTTCTTTCGCATGGGAACTTTTCCTTGCGAAACAATAACACTGAGATTCATATCAATCAGTTGAAGCAACTATCTAAAATATTTTCATTTTTCTGAGGAGAATTTCTCTGAATCAACATCTGCCAGTTAAGTAGGCTCCCGAAAAGGGAATTAGGTTTCAAAAAAAGTTTATTCCGTATTTTCTAGAATGATTCGTTCGTTTTCTCAATAACAGTTATTTTTGAATTCTGCATCAAGTGAAGTAGCTAGGAAAAAGGATGTTTTTGAGTTTTATTCACTTAAATATTTGCTTTATGGTAAATAAGTTCGGTAAATCCTTATACAGATCTTGAGTCCTAGTTATACTTTACAATTTTAAGGATTTTTTTCTACAGAGTGTTTTAAGAACGTTACATAGAAAACAATATTATTATTATTATATATAAAAATGGACAAAAATAGGTAGAATGAAAAATAAAAGAAAATGCACTTTTCGATAATTACGATTTGACTTCCCTGTGTATTTATACCAAAAAAAGGCTTTACATTTCGTTACATAATATTTTTATTTAGAATGACGAAAAAAGTTTAGTATAAAACCTAAAAATTAAGTTTCAATGAAAATGTACTGCGCAAAGAAAAAAAAAGAAACAGTTCTATATCTACTATTCTACTGTTCTACTGGACCGATTGACGAAATTCAAATTCCGTTTTTCCTGTCTCGAAAGCGTGATAGGATATATATTAGATTTATATAGCGCTGTTCTGATATAGGTATTTTGACAGAAAATTGGTCTTTTTCTTAAATGGCATAACAATTCTTTTTCCATATTTCGATTCTACGACTCAAATTATGCCTAAATATTAAATTTTATAAAATTTGGGGCGAAATTTACGAAGATATTAAAAAATGTATCTTGGCTCATTTTTCTTCAGTTTGCGCCAAGAACAATTCACTTGGTGAACTTCTTGATTTATAGCAACATATTTTCCTTTTTCTTTTTTCACTGTACATGAACGAATTGAATTAGTTCATTTAAGTGCATCGGTAAATGGCAAAGTATTCACAAAATGAAGGTATTATTATTCAAAGGGGCAATTTAGAAGGAATGTTAATTTCGTTTGGGCATTTTGCAGATGCAGAAAGGCCCGAAATTCATCCCAGCTGGTAAAATTGCACTTCGCGTAGCAGACCAGTAATAATGTGCTATACTCATATTCGTATCCGTATTATGAGAATTGTAGTCTTTGATTACTAGCTCATTTTAAATTTGAACTTACTGTTATTTTAAGTTATCTCGCCAACAGTGCTGGCTGAGTTGTAAGCACCAGGTTTGCCTTCTGTTCTTCTTTAGTTTCAATAAAAGGGTTTTTACACTTTTCTCAACACTCAGTTGCTCTTTTAGACTTAGAGATAATTCGCTGCCAATCTATCTAAAATTTGGTTACAATTTATAATAGCCAAAGTAACTAAACTTTATATACTTTTTTCTAGTTAGATAAATTACTGCATACGATTTTACAATGCATCAGCTGTCCTTCAGGTGAAAAAAGAAACATAATTGCAAGATGGGTTATGCAATTACCCGATCTCAAATTATTATGTTTATACATCTTTATTTCTGTTTTCTAAATTCGAAAATAATTCCGTTATACATCATTATTCCCAGTAATTGTTTTTATTTGTTATCATACATGTATAAAAAATCATCAGTTCTGGCATCAAATCTCCTTCTAAATATAGCATGAAACCCATAAGACCTAGAAGTTTGAAATCTGTCAGATGAGTAGCTCATGTATACATACACATGTATACGCACACAAAAGAAAACTGTTGGATGAAAATTTTGGTAGAATGGGGATAGTGTTAAAACAAATATCGTCCGCTGGAGTCGGGATTTGGATTCTAAAAATTCCAAGATCTAAGGTGAAGTTATGATGTAAAACTTTGCTGTTCAAGCATGACATTTGGTCTGAGACGATGATCTATATTAATTTTTTATCATCATGTACATATTACTATGAAAGTATCCCCCTCATGACTTTATTCTGATCTTTTGAAATTTGACATCATTGCACAATGTTGCATGGCTTTCAATATATGACGCTTATAAACACTCTCGATAAATGTTACATGCGAAAAGAATTGTTATTGTTCAAGATGTCGGTATTTTTACTGGTAATATTGCAATAATTTATAAATTACATGGTATTTTATAAAGTCTCTGAAGGATTTATTTAACAACTTAGCTATTCATCAATATCAGTATTTACAAAGCAAGTAGCTAAGCAATGTTTTCAAATTGTTCGTAAAATGAATAATATTTTTTTTCATTTTATTACAAGCATTGTTTTCTTCATTTTAGAAAATAATCCAAATTTCTCATTACTTTCACACTTAATTTTATTAATAAAATAATCCTGTCGTAAATCTGTGCTAACGAACGTCAGAGTTCAGGAAATTAATGTTAGAATTAATTCACTTTCTCAGAAAGAAATTTTTTAAAAACGTTTTTTCTTTCAATGAGATTCTATCTTGCTGAAACAAATCTGAAAAGTTTATTTAACTCATTATATTAATAAATTTTACGACTCTTATGTTATCAACAGTTTTATGTTCTAAAAAAATCACTAATTCCTTGGAACTCGTCAAAAACGTTTTAAAGAAATAATTCATATAATATCATTTTTTACAACGCTGTGTATGCAATGCCAAAGTTAAAACGTTTTCAAGGAAAGAAACTGTTTTCATTTCCTTTTTACTCTTTCTTTCAACTTCTACCGCTTCAGTCATCATTTCATTTTTTAAAGCAGTCAAATATTTGTAGCTTCAGTTTAAATCCTTATCTTCTGCTGATGACAACTGAGTTAGTCAACCATAAGTTTGCTCGGCTCTTTTAATTTGATATCTATTTCTGGAAGACGTAAATGGAATATTTTTAATCACATATTTATTCCATTTTCTCAAATTCTAATATTTCGTTCTCAAACTTCAACATTTCTTAGATGACACAAAAATACGCAAAATCATTTTACTTCTAAATGAAATGTAGAGAAACATTTGTGATTTTTATAGCTAGTTTCCATGAAAAGAAAACATTGTTTTCTTTATTTTAGAAGCCTAGAAGAAAGAAGTAGGGTTTTAATAAAAATCTGGTATCCTGCCATTTGCGCTGATTTATATCGTCTAAAAAATTGTATTTTTTACGATAAATCCACATTAAAATAATGCTTGCTAATCTAGATTATATCAAGAACGTAAATGCCTTAAATAAACTGATAAATCATCATTAGGACTGACATTTGTTTGTTATTTTTAACTTGTACGCTTATATTAATTAATAAGACAATATCTGTTTATGACAGCTCTCATTTCTATGATAAATAGACTACACTTCATTTTTAGCAGTCACTAGTAAATATAACTTGTTTTCTATACATCAAACCTGATCTTTTCAAATCTAAGATGGGAACACTTATTTCCATTATCTATATATATAAAGAAGAAAGTCCGTATGTTTGTTTGCTTACTAATAACTCATTCACAACTGTAGCTATCTTCACCAAACTTTCAACAATTCTTTTCTGGGTCCTGGAAAAGGTCGACGTCCACTTTTTTTCCAAAGAAAAAGTAACTAAAATAAGTGATATTAAATCAAAACTCGAAACACGATAATTTTGGCACTCAGTGTTTCTCAGTGGCAACAGTCTTGCAAGCTGGAGATGAAAATTTGCTTTATTTCGAACGTTGTTGCCACTGCTCGCTTTTAATTCATAGAGTTTGTTAATAAAAAATTTCTAAGCTTTACAATGAAATAAAAATGACATTGCCAAGCATTAAACACATTATTCCCGACTAAAAAAATTTGTGGGAAGCCATTTCAACTGCATATGCCTTTAATCAGCCGATATATTAATTAAAAACTCCGAAAACATTAATTTTCGCTCTCATGTTTTCGAGTGGCAACAGTCTCTCGCGTTGCAGATAAAAATGCTTTATTTCGAAAAGTGTTGCTACTACTCGCTTTCAAATCGTAGAGTTATTTAATCAAAAATTTGTAAGTTTACAGAGAGAGAGAGAAAGAAGAAAGAGAGAATGTCTATTTGTGCGTTTGTTTGTTTGTTCGTGTTATTGATTTCTGATTAAATATGATCAATGATTTGCCACATTTAATAGTCTAAAATTTAACATAAGAACTCGAGCTTTAACGATCATTTGATTAGAAAAACAAAAATCATTAAAAACTGCGTGCCGTTGTTCCTGATATAATGAGAGAGAATTAGCTTATTTTTCTATAGAATTTTTTTATGTGGGTTCCATTTCTTATCAGAATGAAAAATGACTATGAATAGTAATTTTTGCATCGGTATTAGAGAAAGAATACAAGGGTATCGTTCTCTCTGTTGCATTACTCTCAAACTAACTAAACTGCTTTCGGGTACTTCCGCTAGTATATAATAGATTACATTAAACACCGTTTAATGTGATCCGTTTCTCCACTACTATTTTTATATCATTAATCGAATTATTACGAGCAAAAAAATTTCTTCAAAATGTCATTGGAACAGAACTTATTTAATATAAATACGATTAAAATATATAACTATTTTCATAGGATTTTTATTAAGAAAAACTTTATTCATTAGTAGATTGTCTTCACTTGCTATGCAGTTCTTTTATGAGCTCTTCACAATTTTTCTGGAATTTATTTGACCAATGCTGTATCCATAAACTTTATACTCGGAGGCTCTCTAATTTCAGTATTTATAGTAAATCCGAAAATTTTATCATTATCCTCTTTAGATAGTTTTATCTAACTAAAAGTGTGGCTTGGTTAAAACTGTTCTTAATTACATTTCCTGAGATGCGGCCCCACGACAAGTTCAGCAAATGCAAAGCATCAAGATGTATAGTTTTCCTTGCTAATTTTTGAATTTTTACACTCTGTTGCAAAAACTAAGAATAAAAATAAATAATAATAATAAATAATAAATAAAAAAACATATGCACCCAGCAAAAACTAAGCCAAAACTACGAAAAGGCGCATGAGAATTTGATTTGGTGAGTTGTGTAAATGATTAAACTTGCAGCACGAATCAGCATTGTGTAGCGATAAAACGCGAATCTCAAGAGCGCAGCCTGGCAGAAGGCTAAAAGGCAAGTGCGGTCAGTGACGAGTATTAATCGAGCTAACGGCTTGGTTGCACGACACTGTAGCGAAATGTGCCTTTAAGATGTACTCGACGGCGTTGCGAACAGTTGCCAGAGTTTGAGAGGGGTCGCATCATAGGGCTAAAAGAGGCCGGTTGGTAGAACAGGCGGATCCGGCCGGCATATCGGCCTAAATGATATGGTCTTTACCCATTGCTGGCATCAGTGATTTAGGGAAGTAGTGGATCGTGATGTCGCTGGGCCAGCAACGAACGAGATGATCACGCAATTAAAAGAACTGATATGTCAGCACCAACAATTATGCTATCATGGATTTAACGCCATCTGACAACTCGCAGGGGTCCCGGGATGTCCAGGGATACAATTCGCATAAGACTAGATTACGCTGGCTCAGATCTCGACCTCCATTAAGACGGTCGCCATTGACACTCCACTATAAGCAGTGTTGTCTTACATGATGCCGCTTTCTCTCAAGATGGATAGTGTCCGATCAGAGAAATGTGATCTCCATTGATGAATTACATTTTCTCCCAATGCTGATGATCACCGCATAAATATATGGAAGCGGAGAGGTGAGCGGTCCAATGTAGCATTTGCTACTGAACGGCACACAGCCAGAACGCAGAGTATGATAGTCTGGGGAGTGATCAGCTGAGACAGCTTTTCACCATACTCGTGCTGCGAAGTGCTCTGATTGCTCGCAGGTATGTTGAAGACATTTTGCAGCCGATCGTAATACCCATGCTAGCAGGTCTTCCAGGTTATGTTTTCCAGCCAACAAATGCTCGCCCACATGCAGCACGTCTTTCTCAAAAATATCTTCGAGGTATTAAATTCCTCGATGGGTCTTCCAGATCTTCAGACCTGTCGCTTATCGAACATGTTTAGGGCTTAGCCGTGTGCAAGTCCCAACTCGCTGCCAGTTGCTCCATTTGTGGCACAATCTTCAGCAGAGAGACATTGGCAACTTAATAGAATTCGTGCTAATCGAGTATCATTCCTATAGATGCCAGAAGTGGCTCTTCCAACTACTCATTTTCACATTCTTTGTATCACTACTTGTAAATAAAAGTTTTTCTGCCCGGTTTTTTAACATTTGTTTATCTATTTGAACAGCATGCTAATGTCCAGTTTCTATTTGTCGCTCAATTCTTTCTGGATTCATATATTCTTTGTAATAGAGTGCATCTATGCTATAAATGATCTTAATACTCATGATGATGATATTTTTTGATTGCTATAGTAGTCCTTTGGTCACAGAGACATTTTCTATGTCTTTTCCTGGTAAATATATAAGTTCAGTAGGCTAACGCCAGACCATTTATATCATGAGCTATGCTACTGTCGACAAGAAGAACAATATCAGTTTTCAGTTTACTATACCATTTCTACAAACTATTCATGAAACATTACTGAAGTCAACAACACCTTTTAGTTATACCTGAAGTCCGCAGGTAAATGTTTTAATCCTTTGAAGCATCAGAAACTTATTTTCCCTTTTTTGATTCCCTGAACACTATTTTTAAACCACATGTATAGGAGCAGCATATAACAGTCACACCATCATTTGATATTTTACATTCTTTTTAAAATTCAGTTTTAAATAAATATGTATATTATGTCAGTACGCTACAGTATATATAAAGTTAGTTTGTCTGCATCATAAGTGTTTTCAGAACAGCAATTTGTAAGCAATTTAGGCATTTATATGACAGCCATGTTCCTGCAGCAGATAAATTAACGTCATTTTCTTCATCATAACACCTTGTAAACAATGTTTCTTTCTTCCACTTGCTAAATCAACCATCTCTTATTACAGAATATGCAGTTTATTCTACAATTAACAATATTCGAATTGTAATATTAACCGTTACCTCATCGAGTGGCTCGGTACTTGATGTCTTCAAATAAAGATGCGAAACGAATATGATAATGTCTTCGAATAAAGTACGTCTTCGAATTAAGATCCGAAAAATACTGATACTTTTCTGCTCAATTAGAACTAACTAGGAACATTATCATCGATCTTCCATTTATTCCATCTGATTTCGAAAACAATTAAACTGATTATAGGCAGCAAACAAATCTCTTTTAATTACAGTTGATAGCATTAAAAATAACGACACAGAGTATAAGAAATTTACACCCAAAATCCAAATCCATTTAAATACCAAACGTGTTTTCACTACCTACATAATAATATTAAAGTTTCATTTGAAAGTAATGGATTAATTTGCCCGCTAAAGGATCTGATTACACTTCACCATTCATTTAAGAATCACAGAGATTTAGTTAAGAATCCCGTAAACTGGATTTATATTTAAAAAAAAATTAATATTTTCCTGGACTATAATCATCTTGAATTGACATTTACACATCAAGGTTTTTTTATTAGATTATTTTTCTTTCTGGCCATCTTAGAATGCTTTTGATAAGAGAGGTGGGCCTTACGAATTCTGTCGCAATCTATTTTTTGCAAAGATTTTGCCATTTAAAATCCTAGCTGTATTCCTATTAGTTGCATCACGTTATTGCGGCTTTGTACACCATTATTAAAGCATATTACAGCATCTAACAAACCTAATTTCAATGTGATGATACTCACAGTCTTTGGTATGCGTATCCAGATACAATTGTTTACAGTTTCGTTCATGTTTTGAGTTCTTCCATGAATGCGTTTTGACAGTAGTTTTTTGGTCACAGAGACTTCTAAACAAATTTTTAACAGCTAATAAAACAGGTTCAAAGAATGTTTATGAACTCATTTTTACCAGCTGATATCCCTTTGTCGTACTCACACTAGATATCTTTTAAACTGGGGGGGCATGCCAGTGCTTGTTTGCATTTTTAATAAAAGATTTTGGTATTTTAAAATTTCGAAACATGCATTGTAAGGATTGATGCATTGTAAGTTTTACTAACGTTTATTTTATTTTAAAACTTTGCTATCTTCTCTTACTTTTCATTTCGGGCCAGAATAAGAGCGAAAGAGACTTATGCAAATAAGGTTGCAAAATGTACAAATATTTAAGGCATGGCTTTTAGCCAAAAGAGAGAGAGAGAGAGAAAGCTACTTTTAGCTGCTTTACAACGCGCGTGCTTTTCATGTCTGCCTTTAAGGCCAGACCCTAGTTCTCGTTGATATTTGAAAACGTAGTGTAGTTTTTTTCATTCCACTCACTACATACGTAGTGTTAAAAGGCCAATCTTCGCGTTACTACTCTCTGTAAAGCATCTAAGTTTAGTTCTTATTTATTTAAGTTAGTTTAATTCTTATTTTCTATGTTTTAGACAATAAGTGCTGGTTTCTTTATCCCGAAGTGCGGGAACGGCTGTATGCTGTGAGAAATAAAGGGTAAATTTAGCCCTTCTTGTCTTTGTTGTATTTTCTACACACGCACAAGCATAGCTTCGAGCAAACTCCCTGCTCCTACTCTGTACTCCAGTTATGTTTGCAAAGGCAACTGGAAGGAATAGTAGTCCTGACACCATAAGTTATATATTTTTGGGAGCGTCTCAGTTTGCTTTATTTTTTAGCTCAAAATAGAAAATTTGAAAATTTTTATGACATATATTCTATTAAAAACAATATAACTCTAGAATTGCAGAATGACAGCCTCGTGCGTTGGAAATAAAAAAGATTTTAACCCTACAGTGTTGCCACTGCTGGCTTTGAAATTGTTGAGTTTTGTAAAAAAAAATTCGTTAAAGTTTTACAAAACATGAAGCAGACAATAAAACAAATTCCAAATTCGGGCTTCCATGTGTTCATGTTCGGGTGAAGGACAATTTTATTCAAAATTTGATGCTCTAGCTACTTTTTTTTTTTTTTTTTTTAACATTCATGCATTCATGCAGATTCTTCATTATTTAGTTTCTTTAAATATAATACAAGGCCATAATATTTAGTGGCAACAATTTCAGATGTGATACATCGCATTTAAGTGATTCAACGCAAAATGCCGTTTCAAAATTAATAGCCCCTTTGGGCTAATAAGATGAAGTTAAATTGTATATATACCCATTAAAACAATTAGTTATTATTTATAAATTAAAGTTGTAAATATATATTCATAATGACATAGAAAATTTCATGATATAGAACTTCATAATTTATCGGTAACCTCCTATTGGCCAAATCATATGTTTTAGGAATCTAGTACGTAACAATCCATATCAATCAATCTTATTAAATTTTTACTACCATAACAGTTGCTGTTCTTAGGAAGAGCTCTTGCAGCAGTTAACAAAAATTGATACTCAAGCACCAATCTGCACTTTACATACATCAAACATTAAGTTTATTGTCATTATATTCTAAAGCATGTCTTCATATGTCCTTTTATTTAGTATTGTTTTAGGTAATCTCCGAATTTTAAAGAAAACGCTATGTTCAATGGATATTTTGAACAAGAGAAAATAAAGAATACCAAAATGTTGGCGCATGTAAAAAGTTCCGCAAAAGTTCTTTTAAAATAGAATCGGTTAGGAACTTTCTATGGAATTTATGGAAAATGTTTCAAAGTGAGGCAAATTCATTCATATAAATCAAACCAAGAATAAATATTTTGGGAGTCTCTTTGTTGAAAAATATCATAAATTTCTAGTAAAATCGCATAAAATTCATTTGAGCTGCGTTATCGTGACAGCCATACTGAAATATAACTGCAGTTGTGAAGAGAAGCTGAGCATTTAATCTTAAAAAAAAGGCCACAATTCTGAAACCTATTCGTATAAGTAACAGACCGTATCTTCTGCACGACATACCTTATCTGTCCAAAGCGCTGCAGGTGGTGTCATAATCGACGGTGTTACCGCATTATCAAGACCTAAGTTCGGTATCGCGAACTATTTTTTATGCTTATATAGCTATCTATACAGTAATATTTTCCCCCTAAGGGTAAAGGAGCTCAGATTTCTCTGAGAAAGATTTCTTTTTCTCCTATTACTTGCTTCGTTTCCACCAGGGGATGGGGAGGGATAAAAAGAATCACATGATAATGATCTGTTGCCAACGAACTAAACTTAAACCGAAAATGTTTTCTGAAAAAAGTTTCTTTTTACGTAGCGTTTTTATCTATAGTGTGTATTCGTGCACTTACATGTAAGCAGAAAAAAAAAGAAAAAAGTATATTCATGCAGCGAGTTCCTTTTATAGATACAGCCATGTTTCATGAAACATTTCTTACAATATTTTATTCTTAGCCTAGTGAATGTTTGGGCATTTAGTTGTTCCCAAAGTTTATTCTATTCTTAAGATTATTTTTTCAAATATATTTAATCATTTCAAGATTGTAAAGGTGATTCAGTATTTTTGATAAAACACCAGCTGAACGTGACTCAGTAAGAAAGCTTATGATGCGAGCCAATGTTTCGAAGCAGCTAAAAGAAATTTAAATGGATACATATATATTAAACGTAAAAAACTTATTCGTAGTCGACTTTTTTATCAAAATGATGTCTATCAAATTCACAAAATTTACCATTTTCAAGTGCTAATCGATGACGAAGTGCATAAAGATAGAATATAAAGCAAAATTTAAAAAAAAATAATTTTTACTCTATTATTACATAATGCTCGTATTAATAGAAAGAAATATTATTGACAGAAAGCTGTCGACCAAAAACTGATGTGAGACATTTTTAGTGAATTGCAGTCGAGATACTAACCATACTTTATGTAAAAATAGCTCTATTATTCAAAATCTTGTTTACTTCAAGTATTGTCTCTAAAACTGAAATTTGCTTCCCACTGGTGATAGTGTGATATAAGAATAGGTTTAAAATCCTGTTGGACAGACATTTTTTCTTATTTAATTATGCGTATATAAATAAGTATCTGCTTTGAATGTTAGTGTAAAGAGCATAGCAGTTATAAATGCTCTTAATTCGTACTTTTGTGCTAAATTTGACCTTCGGCATCAAGAAAGCAAAATTAGTTGCAATAACAGAGAAAACAACATCTAAATAAGTATTTTTTTGTATATGTATTTGGCAATCTTTCTTTGAATTTTAATTTACTTATATGGTAATGACCTAAAAAATGTAGAAAGAAAAGCATACTTCTTGTTAAGATTTTTGGCAGATATAACAGTAAAGAATTTATATATGCACCCCTAATAAGTTTTCTGAGTAATTGACATCAGGAGAAAATAGTTATTAATGTTTTTATGTCAAGACTTTTCGAGCATGGATAGATAATGGAAATCTTATTTTGTCTTGATTCAAAAACTCTAATAGAAAGAGATTGCTAAAAATAATAGACTTTATTTTATTTCTTTATGATATGCAAAATATAATTTCTGTAACAGTAAAGGGACTGTAAGAAAATCTTCAGTTATACAATAATATGTTTTTTATAAACACAATCTGACCTGGGCACAACATATCTTCCTTGTACGATCCATTAAATTTTATACACTTTTAATTATGTTTCATTTAAATTAATTTTCACGGATTATTCTAACTTAATTAACGGAACACTCAGCTCAAGTTGAAAATGGCATCAAACATTGTAAATTTCTAATTTAATCCTTTGAAGGCCAAAATGCATGAGACAGCCTTTTGTTCAAACGACCACAACCGCTCGAAACGGCCGAGATTGCGATGATATTTTCTTTCCAGCAAGGTATGTAGTAGTAGGTGCAGTTTTCCCTAAATGCATTGTATCATGTTTTTGCACTGAGCTTGTCCTAAAACGCTAACGGAAGCTTTATTGTTAGGAAGCAGAATGGATGTCATTTGAAATCTTCACACTTCTTTGTGCATCAATGAACGGGGAGGGGAGGAAACGGAGAGGCGGGTAATGGACGAGGACGGACGTTTGAGTATTTTAAACATACATATTAGCGAAAGCTTCGGATTTCTAAGGATTAAATGCTCAGTCAACTTTTATCGTACGGAATTCCAACTTTTATAATTTCCTTTCATAATGAGCATAAAACTTTCCCATGTGTAAATACAGGAAACAGGAGACCGTATTAAAGGTTAGATTTTGCTATTTGGCAAAAATTAAGTTTGACGTTGCCAAAACATGAATATTTTCGTTACATAAAACACTTCTGTAATTCGGAATATGTGACTACGACGGACCTATTGCGAAACTAAAAGCCCGGTAACGATTTTAAGGCGGAAAGGGTGTGGTTAGCTTTTAGGATGTCAGTTTTGGGATGTTTCAGGATGTGTTTTAGGGTTTAGTTAGTAGAGAATTTCACGTTACGGGATGACAAATTAATTGTAAATTCGGATAAAAAATTAAATATGCACGAAGTTTCTGTAATTTTGTTTGTAATTTAATAACAATCAAAATGTGCTGAAGATATGTTGAAAATAAAATCATATTATATTTTACATGCGTATATAAAAATGGAAGGATTAACTTTTACGATCATTGTATTACTCGGTTATGAGTACTACATATTGCACAATTATTTACAAGGCCCAATTGCTTATTGCACAATTATTTACAAGACATTCACTTGTTGGATTAGCTTTTGCATTACAATAATGGATTTTTACATTAAGTATAATATATACAGTATATATCAAGACGAATTCTTGATACTACGTTTACAATTGATGTCTTTACAGACAACAAAATGAAGTATTCTAGGCAAACAGATAATTACGATTAGGAATAGCTGTCATCTTTCATTATTCTTTATAGTATAGACACTTAACGCTTACGACGTATAGTAATTAAGTAAAGAAAAATACTCTAAATAATAGCAAATATATTTATTTCACTTTAATAATTTATATTAAA
>KK122502.1:218080-280850 GCA_000611955.2 Stegodyphus mimosarum
ATTCTTAATTTATTATATGCAGATTTATTATATATATATAATTATTATATCTTAAGATATGTAATCCTACAGAAGGAAAAATTGTATCAAAGCTTTTTACCATTCATTTAAAGTATTCAAACTGTTTTGTTTTGCACAGATAAAAAAACAGATTAGTATCAGAAAGGGCCAGAGGCTTGATTTTTAAATTATGAAACAATATTACTGTTTAATAGACATTTTCTTCATTCTTTAATGAAAAAATTCAAAAGCGCTGAGAAATCTTTCGCAATTTATGATGAAACAGAAATCTGTATTTTAATTTGTTACTTCATAAGGTATTTCTCCCGCCTTCTTCGCATGCCTTCTTGGTGTAGTGGTCTGCATGCTCGACGCGTAATCGAGAGGTCCGTGGTTCGATTCCCGGCGAAGGCGTTGCTTATTTTTCATGTTTCCTGCTTCGAAATAACCTAATGTCTCTACAACTTTTAAAAATTAAGTGAACTGAATGAGTAATGATATATGATGCTGAATTATAAACTTCCCTTCCTAATTTCATTACGGGTTTAATTGTTATAAATTTTAAAGCAATAAGAAAGACAAGTTAGAACAAGGCTTATTATTTGAGGAAGTTCATTGCATTTGGGAAGTTTTTTATTATTCTTGCCAAGACTTCCTTACTTATTTGTTAATTAAATCATTAAATCTCTTGAAAATAATTAATTTATAGAAATTTTTCAAATGTACTGATCAAAGTTTTGTCTAAATTTTATAGATAATAATATTAACAGAGAGCTGTTAAGGGTTACTTAAATTAATGCAGTCAATTACCCACGTGAACATATTGCCATTTATCAATTAATAAAATTGTTAAATACTTGGAATGTTGCAATATGCTGTCTTAATTTAAAATTTCGTTTATGTTCGAGTGTTTACTTAAAACTGAAATGCCGTAAAAGTAAGAACAAGTGATGTCAAATTTTAGAAGATTTAGTACTTCCTTTCCTTGTTTCTTGATCTAGTGAACAAGCATCACAAATAATATGACTATAAATTGAATGAAATAAGATTAATAACGAATCGGTTAGTACCGATTCGTTATTAATCTAGTAAATCGGTTAGTAAGTCTATTCATAGATTAATAAAATTTCTTAGTTTTAACTGCAAATATTTACTGTCTGCATTACTCATAATATTTGTGAAAGAAATTAATGTAGCAGATATATCTCATTGTAAATTTGATGATTTGCATTACGTTTCACGCACATAAATTGCATATTTTTATAAATTACATGCGCTGATTAAATACACTCACTTCCAAAAGTTAAGCGCGAAGATGTAAAATGCAAAAAATCAACAAATACTGCTTTGATTGACACAACATTCGGCGGGAAAGTAGCATATATATTTAGGCATAAATCAAAATCAATAATTATATACAGAAATGAAAACAATATTAAATTTCTGTAAGTTATCAGGTAATGACATACTGGAGACTTAAACAGAATTATGTATAAAGTGAAAATAAATGGCATAAAATGAAAAAAGGTCATTAATAGGGTATATGACCCCCCCCCTAATCTGCCAGAGTTTACACCTTGTGACCAAGCTTTCAATTAGTTGGTCAACCACCGCAGAATTAAGCAATCGCCATTCGTCTTGTAGAGCAGTTTCCAGCTCAATAAGAGTAGCTGGAGGTGGGAAACGTGAAGATGCAGCACGGCCGAGAGCATCCCAAAGATTTTCAATGGGATTAAGGTCGGACGAATATGCTGGCCACGCCATACGCGCAATCCCTTCACTCTCCAGGTAGTCATCGACGATGTCAGCTCTATGGGGACCTGCGTTATCGTCCATTAAAACAAATATAGGGTCAACTGCTGCAACGTCCAATCTCACAATGGATTCTAGGACTTCATCTCGATACCGGAAAGCCGTCAGAGAACCCCGTTTAAAGATGTGCAGGCCGTTGCCATATCCTAATGAAATCCCTGCCCACACCATAATGCTTTCGCCTTTGAATGCGTGATGTTCGGTGATGTTTTGGGACTCATTGCGTGTTCGTTCTTCATGCCATATCTTTATACGCTTGTCATCTGGCTCCAGAGCAAATCTTGACTCATCAGCAAAGATGACATTGCCCCAGTCAGACACATTCTAATTGACATGTTCCCGGCACCACTGTCATCGTGCCCCTCTTGACTGGACGGATAGATGAACACAAACTCGAGGTACCCGGGCGTACAGTCCACTCATATATAATCTTCGGCGTACAGTAGCTGCAGATATCGCCTTACCAATGGACGCTGTAACTATAGATGTCACACGTGTGGACGTCGCTCTGCGACTCTGCCTGGCTACAATAGGAATATATCGATCTTTCGCGGGAGTTGTAGCCCTTGGGCGATCGGCTATGGGCCTTCGGACAACTGTCTATGTGGTTTGGAATTGTTTCAATAAACGTGAAATTACATAATGATGAACGCCGTAGAAAAGAACAACATCTGTGATCGACTGTTCTGCTTCAATGCGCCCCACAGCACGCCAGCGCTCAGAATCTTCCATTCGTCTTCCGGATGTCAGAAACACATATGTCCTGAAAACAAATTGTATGAAAGTTTTAAACACCTTCTATCAGCACTTACAATCAACTTCTGTAGTCCTTCATAAAGCTGGCTTCTTATAAGACTGCCTTTTTTGCATATTTCTTGACACGAAAGCATCCTCTTCAATTCTGATTGGCTTCCAGAAATTAGCATTTTCCTCTCCGTGCTTAACTTTTGGAAGTGAGTGTATTTTCGAAATTGAATGTATAAATTAAGTGTTTTTTAAACTTAACGTGCAGATTAAGTATATATGAGAACCAGTATCAGATGAAATAAAGAAAAAGTAACTGAAGAGCTATTGAGAAATGTTCCTGAATATAGAGGGAACAAAAATTAGGCTGCATCTGATCAATGAGAATGGAAATGAGAAAAAGGAGTGCTAGCTTAGATTCAGTGGTGTACATTATATGAGCCCATATATTTTCTGTACAGTTTTTAAGATAGGCTTGCTTTCATTAAAAACACGCTCAATTAACCTACCACTTTTGCATCGTTCCAATGTCGGAACAGATATATTTCAGACTATTTCAAATGTTAGAGTAAAACGTTCTGTAATCTTGAAGACTTTGCAATTTTTTGTATCCTTTAAAAACATTCGTAATTAAACTTCTGAGATATAATATAATGGATTGCTTATTTCCCAAAGAAAGACTTCGGATCCTCAAACGCTGAACTAATAATGCACAAATACTAAACTGGTGAGCTTCCGATCTTATATAGTTTTCACCCAGCCGCCAAGATATTTTTAGCATTTTCTGCTTCACGAAATTACTGCAAGGCATAAGAAATCTGAATTATGGTTACAGCTACATAAAACATCGATAATAGTTACTCAGTTTGATACCTATTCCGGTGATAGAAGGACCGGAACAGAACGTCGCCAAATGCTCGCCGTGTTTGGCAGCTTTTGTCGATTTCCCGCCAAATTAGGTGACCAAAAATTAGTCATCAAAATCAAATCAAAACTTGGCGATATCTCACCAATTTAGTGGGATGGCCATTTATTCAATCTTAAATACTCCTTTCCAGCAAGATTTGCTTCTCTATATTTTCATTTTTATGTTTCAGAAAACTATAATTGCACTAAATTCAGCGATGCCTGCACAAAATTCGTAACGTTATACAAATACATCTGAGAGCAATTATGCCTCTGAATGCGAATGTGACATTCTGGAAGATATCTTCAACCAGGATTAATTTTCACAATAAAGCATTACTCAGTTATTTGTCTAATTTGTAATGCCGCATGGAGCTGTCCCAATAGAGCAAAATCACTGGCTATTGGACAATGATCCATGTCTCCTCCACTTCACTTGTGTCCTTTATTTAGTCGGTTTCTAAGCTTCCAAAACCTTTTAAGTAAAATGTTGCTATCAAATAGAATGATGTCTTTTTAAATTTCCAGAATTACTGCTATATTGCTGATTTGATAATAGGAAAACATTTGTCTTAAGAGAACAGCTCTTTCACAATCATACATTTATGCTAAGGCTCTTAAACTTTTCAAAGAATTTCTAGAATCCTTTATATCTAAAGTGCTGCTTATCCTACTTTGAAGTTTTCCACAACATTTTCTTACAAATGTTTTGCGCCATTAATAGTGCTTAGGTTCTATGACAGAACTGATTAGATTTCTATGAAAATCTCTAAAGACGCCTCCACAGAACCACCGTGTAACATATTATTTTAGTGTTCTCACACTCGATTAGGCAAAATATAACCTATTTTTAACTACAGGGTAATATTAATTAAAATTACATTATGTAACTACAAATAATTGTAAAATTACTGTAGAAATTAAATCTTGATGACAGTTTATGCAATTACAGGAAGTGTAATTATAATTACAGTTTATAATTGCATTTATAACTGCAATTAAAAATTATAGTACACCTGTAACATTTAACTGCAGTTAGAGAATCATAGAACTAGAGAATTCATTGCGCGTTACAGTTGCATTTACATAGTGTTGTTGTGGCTAATCTCGCTCGTCTAGCCTAATCAGAACAAGCCCAAGAATGTTATCGTGCAAGAAGCGCAATGCTGCATATGTCATTAGCAAGAGTCTTGAGCACCAAATAGAGGAAAGATCGACTTTGTCTAGTTTTAAAGGAGAGAATCCCGAAGGACAGATCTGAGGCTGCCCCTACCCTCTTACCCTACCACAGGGATGGGCAAACGTTTTCGATCGCGGGCCAAAAATCGAAAAAATAAAGTTTGGCAGGCCAAGATGAATTTTTCTAAAATTTTAAAAACAATATACAAGTATTACAATTTAATATATTAATGAGATGAATGAAATTGCGATTTCCTTTTTAAAAGTTCCTTATATTGAGGTTCGAAGTGAGATGTACTGATTCTAAGGAACGAGGCTAAATGCTCATCTGTCAGTAAACTTCTGAAATAATTCTTTCTAAGGTTCATAGTTGAAAACACTTGTTCACATATATAAGATGAAGCAAACTTAGCACTGATTTTCTGGGCATGAGATATTAAATTTGGGAAACTTACTTTCGATAATGATTTGTGAAACTCTAACTTTGGCATATTTAGAAACAATTGCTTGAGATGATTGTTAGATTGCAACTCAATTAATTCAAGCTGCAAATCTGACCTCACTGCTTCACAATTTACGTTGAATGGCATGGTAAAAATATCCAATTCTGCTTGAATGGCACTGAAATCTTGAAATCTGCGTTCGAACTCAAAATGCAGTTTTTTCAAGCTATCTTCATAATTCTTAAGGTTCTCTTCATTTACTGAGGGTATTGAATTTAACCTCGGGAAATGAGATAAGTCGTTCTTACTTAGCTGCCCAGCAAACATATTAAGTTTTAGTTTAAAAGCTTTGAGATGTGACCAAATATCGTCGATAAATTGATTTTTCCCTTGCATCTTGACATTCAAGTTGTTCATATGACAAAGAAGATCTGTGAAAAATGCAAAGTCTGAAAGCCGTTTTTTATCTTCTAACATTTCGCACTCCGCAGAACACTGTTTCTCATGGAAGAACGACACAATGTCGTCTTTCAGCTGCCAAACTCGCTCGAAAACACATCCTGCAGGCCGGAGTTGGCCCGAGGGCCGTCGTTTGCCCATCCCTGCCCTACCACCAAACCTACCTCAAGAAGACTTTCCTCTCGCTGCATATTTTGAGCGCCCCCATGCCGCACAGACACTCTACGGTTACAAACACCCAGGTTTTCTCTCCAGGATTTGAACCTGGGCTCGTGGGTACGGCATTCGACGTCACTAATCATTATTCCATCAGGGCGGTGCATTTACGTAGTTGAAATCGAGATGACTAGTAAATAATTGCAATTATAGCAGAAACTTGTACATCCGAATTAAAGTAGCTAGAACCATTTTTGACAAATCACTTTAGAAATAATCCATAGGAAAGGAGATTTTGGTCAGTAGTATTGAAAAGTTCCAAAACCACTTTCGCAGTACGATCACAAACTTTTAATCAGTTCTTTTATTAAATACAAAACATATTTTTAACAATTTAAATTTAATTAACAGCTCGTTCGATATGGCGCTATGATCAAGAAGAAAGGGCTATTTGTAAATGTCGTTATTGAGACGTTTTTCAAATAAACAGTTCAAAGCTTTGAGCATATGGCCACTATTATTCATTTTCAAAGGAAAATCTAAAGTAAATATCCCAACTTTGTCTAGTAACTTGGATAAAATGAGCACTGTTATTACTTCCACGTGTTCTATGTTTGGCACACTTCCCTACTTGTAATGCTTTCGGTTTTCAACTATAATAGCAATGCGAAATCGGCAACATTTCTTTGATGAACATGCTATAGAAGCAGCTTTGGGAAGTTTCCGTAGAACGAAAGAACAAAAGTTTCCAGAAAAGCTTCGAAATGTTCAACTAGATTTGCTAACTGTGCATCATATTAGAAAAACAGTATGTTAAATACTAAAACTTTACTGGTTTTAACTTTTTCCTTTAAGACTCGCCTAAAACTTAACTGACTGGCTTAACCAAAATGGTGCCGAACAAACTAAAAAACATAAATTACTAAAATACCATTGTTAAATAGCTGAAAATTTACTGGTTTTAACTTTTAAACTTCCTGGTCTAAATTAACTAATTGGTGCCGGACAAACAATAATATAATAGACTAAAATTCTTCTAATTAGAAGCGGAAGAAGGAACTGGTTGATTGAACTAACTCAAAATAATATTAAATACAAGTATTTCTTAGAATTAATTAATGCACACAAAGCAAAGCAAAATCCTCTTAATAAATCTTTACCTGTAAAAGAAGAAGAAGGAATACATCTTTTCTGGTACTCGGTAGAATAAAATACTATCCCTCAAACCAAACATTTCTAAATTCGCTTAAAATACATATTCAATCACTTCAAAAATTAACTCAAGAGCAACAAGATCAAATTCAATAATTCAAAAACCTCATAAGTACCAGAGAAGAAATATTCAAAAACAATCAATCAGTTCCACTAAGAAAAAAAATCAAGCAATAGTTTTAACTTTCCTTGCACCTAAAACAAGCCTTCAAATATTCAATAAGACGTGGGTAGTACATATTTGTACAAACTATGTACGTTGCAATTGCAAACATTGTGAGTACCCTAAAATTCATAAACATTTTCAAAAACCCCCATAAAAATCTCCATGTTTCTTAAAAGCCTTACTGCTCAAACAAATGAAGTGACTAAACAGACCATTCTACGTAACACAGATGAAAGGTAACACAAAAAAAATGCAAGTAATAATATGAAATTCAACTCATTTATTAATATCTTCGATATCTTAAGAAGATAGCTGGCCAGAATACCTTTACATACAATAGCAATTAATATTCCACGTTAAATTTCTCTCAAGAGTCATTTATCAAGATCAGATTTTGCAATTTAACATAACAGCGATTACTTCGATTACACTAGAACATTAAATGAATTAATATTTAAACTGGATCTCACACAAATAATATTGAAATTACAATTAACATAAATTTCGTATGTTATAGTCAAAAATTTTAAAATCTCCTAAAGACACAAACTATTTTCTGTATTATCAAATGAAATTCTCTTTCTACCAGTTACGCTAGATTAATTTGAAGTGTTCTCACTTGACAAATACTATAAAGGTACCATAAAAAATATAAGATAACTCACAGTTGAACTACCGGAATCCATCATCATAAGAAGCTATAGGCGACATCGGCAGAAGAATCCTTTATAGAGCTCAGGAATTCGTTCTTCAGCAATCCGCTTCAAAATATAAAGTTCAAGAAAAATGAAATCTTGTAGAACCATAAATGAAGACGCCCGGAAATAAAAAATTCTGAGATATGGAAGCAGATGAAAGGATAAACTAAGAGAGTAAACTAGGTGACACACACGTGCTTCAGCTATCAACGACAACGGAAACTGTACGAGCGACGACGCAAGGTCGAATTTTCTCTTTTTACGACCGGAACGTTTTGCACAGGATTATCAAGAATGAGGCGGCAGAAAACCTCCATTTTGCAGGAAAAACCACTTCAGGAAATATCCATTTTCCAGCTCGGAAGAAATCGCTCTAAGTTCTATATCTCGCACAAATTTCAGGAAAAATTCTCAATTCTTCACATCTTCAAAACTTGAATCTGTCTCTTATGAACACCGGCGTAGACCGCCGCATCATCGCAAGCGCGAGCCACTCGCAAGGGTGAAGCTCGGCCGCAGGGCAAAAACCCTCTCTCAATTATTCTCTTCTCTAGTTGAACCGTACTCCAAAACTGACTTCTAAACTCGTGCAAGAACCGAGGAAAGCTCCGTTTCTCCTCCCATTAAATATTACAGGTCAAAAGTCACGCATAAAATTATATATATATATTATATATATATTACATTACGCTTTTCATAATTACCAGTCAAATACAAATAAAAATAAAAATACTTAAATAATAGATTACTTAAATGACAGACACACTTAAATTTCGCGACACAACATTAAATTTGTATGTAACATTGTATTAATAAAAAAGTTTGATTTTATATTATTACTTGCATTTGATTTTCATTGTGTTAAGTATTATGGCCTATTCAGTCACTTCATTTGTTTGAGCCGTAAGGGTTTTAAGAAACATAGAGATTTTTATCGGGGATTTGGAAAAGGTTTATGCATTTATGGTACTCACAACGCGCCCTGTACTAACCACGTCTTAATGATTAGTTGAAAGAGTTTTAGTATTAATTTGCAATGCTTGTTTTAGGTGCCAGGAAAGTTAAAATTATTGCTGGATTTTTCGTAGTGGAACTGATTGATTGTGTTTAAATATTTCTTCTCTGGTGCTTATGAGGTGTTTAATGAATTTGAACTTGTACTCTTGAGTAAATTTGAGAAATGATTTAATATGTAATTTAAGTGAATTTTAGAAATATTTTAGGCTGAGATAGTGTACTTTTCCACAGAGTGCCAGTGAAGTTTTATTCCTCCTTGTTTTTTTTTCAGGTTAAGATTTATTTAGTTGAATTTGTTGTGAAGGAGTTAAGTGATTTAAGAAAAGTTTATATTAAAAATGTATTTGTGACAGACCAATCAACTAGTTCCTCCTTCTCTTCTTCAACAGTTAGAAGAATTTTAGTAGTATTGATTATTTAGTTATTAAGTTAGATTAAGTATGCAGGCAGTTTTTAAACTTTAAAGGAAAAGGTTATACCCGTAAAATTTTAGATTTAACAAGTACATAGAAGGTGATTATGTTTAAAGCGTATCTGCATTACCAAATATGAGAAAGTACCAATAGTTTTGGGAATTTTCTAATCGCCATATTTAAATTTTAATTGAATATCTAGAACATTTTGGCCTTATTCGCTAAAAATGTATTTTTAAAAAGGAATTAATTCTTAAGTACATCAGAGTACCAATTCAAAGATAAAGGAAACTTTATACAATTATTTTAATACTGTATTATCATAGTAAAAAATCTGTAATTTTATTAATTTTCAATTATTATTAAAAATTATAATTCGTTTCATGGAAAATCAGTACGTGAAATTTTGTTTAAATCCCATGTTACACATTAGAAATAAGGATGAAATCAAAAGTGCACATAATTCATTAAAATATCGTAACGTTTTTAATACCTCTTCTCAGCAATTTTGACATTCCATTATAGTCATTCCGAAATAGAAATCTAACAGCTGTTGGAAGAAATTTTGTTCTACTGTCATTAGAACATGTAATTAAAATTAGAAAGCAAATATCTGATGTATCTTTCATTATCAGCCTTCAACGTAAGTGTTATTACTATCATTGAATTAAGGCCTCGAAATACTCAGTCTGAAGCTACCAGCCGTGGCAGAAACCATTCAAAATCCATCACTTTTGCGAAACACTGAGCACAAATTAATTCCTTTGAGCTCGTCGGGAATAAATAGTACCGCCATCATCTTCCGAAAAGTAGGTTTACATAATTAATTTCTGCGCTTCTGTTAATATATTCACTTAATGGACTGCAGAAAATACGGGTAAGCATCCAAGAGACTATATAAAGCAAACCTATTCTTAATTTCTCAGAAACTACTATTTTCTCATTTGAGCTTTGAGGAAAAACTCATTTAAGATGTTAATGTACCCTCAAATAAATATTTTATTCATTAGAATGGCAACTCTGATTTCAGGTCCTTTTATCTCGTCATATGTCATAACCTCGACTTCAATTCAAAATGAAAGAGTTATGCTTTATGGACTTTTCCAACACTGTTAATGACGTTTAAAGTGACGTTTAATCAATTACAGAAGCTGCAAATGATGTTGAAAGTGAGGCTTTTGAAATCCAAAACAATGGCTAATGACATTTAAACATTTAAAGGATTGTTTTGAAAAGCCTCCTACTGACATGAGGAGGCTTCATAATGGAGGATGTGAAAAAACATTACACGTCACGTTGCATTTCTAGAGGAATTAACAATGGGCGTTCCTTCACGATGGGGAAATTGGATGCATTCAGAAACATGATTTTAACTTATCTTGCTTTCCAACTTTGATTCGTTTCAAATTCCTTCGCGGTTTCTACCAGACACCTGGGAAACTTCAACTAATCATGTCGAAAGGTTTTGCGAATAAAAATGAATCACAATGCTTGTGAATAAAAAGATTAAAGAGATCTCGATGCAACATCTAATATTCTTGGCAGGCATACGCTGCTACTAGACTTACATGAAAATTTAGGTAGCGACTTTTCACTTAAACTAAAGGTTGAATACCACAGGGAAAGTGTGTAAAAACTCTTTATTGAATTCGGGTATTTACAGACGGCACGGACTTATGTGCTTACAATTTCAGCAGCCACTTGTGGTGAGGAATTTAAAGATAATGGTAACAACAAAATTAAAAGGCAACCTAGAGATTCAACACTACACAAAGTAATTTAAACTAGCAGGTTCACTCAGAACACTATACCGTTTTTATATTAACTTCGGCGGAAAGAACACAAAGGCAAGATTCAAAATTTAAACACATGGTAGATTCAACAACGTGCGTGCTCAATAGTGAAAGCATGCTCTGACTAACATTTTCGTTACTTTAGTTAAATACACTCTCTTTCACCCTAACTCATTTACATTTTGGCGAGGAAACATGATGGAAACCAGAAAGGACAGAAAAGGCTAACAAATTAAAATTAACTATATAAGCTATTCCACCTGTCTTCGTGGTGTAGTGGTCATGCATGCCTTCGTGGGGTAGTGGTCAGCACGCTCAGCACGTGTTCGAGAAATCCGTGGTTCGTGTCCCGGCGTCGGCATTGCTCAATTTTTCATCTCTCCTCATTTCAAAAAATGCCTAATGTCTCTACAGTGGCGCCCGAACTAAAAAAGGTGGTGAATGATGATTCTCCACCACCAGGATTTAGCAGTTGGGTACTTTAATCCCCCGTAGCTCTTTGAAAGGGGGAGTACATAAGGTATTTCTCCCACCTTCCTGGCATAGCTCCGTGGTGGCTCAGCACGCTCGGCGCGTATTCGAGAGGTCCGTGGTTCGAGTTCCGACGAGGGCATTGCTCATTTTTCATATCTCGTGCTTTCAAAAAATACCTAATGTCTAGTAAAAATAATATCCATCGCACTGAAATTTGCTAAAAAACATTAATTATTAGTTTAAAAACGTAAACTAATTTCAGAATAAATAGTTTTTCTAGCTAAAAATTGTAAGAATAGACAACTTTGAGTATCAAAGTATTAATGTTACTTTCTTAATTGTAGTTCACACAGCACGGTATGAAGGTTTCCTTTGTATATTCAACTATCATTCAGCTATCATTCGTCACCACACTTTATAGAAACCTTATTCGGTCTACTACTTTGTTCTCAAAGATGTGAAAAACTAGACGAGAAGTGTTCAGAGAATGCGTTAAGATAAGTAATTGAAACGAGAACCATTTGGAAAGTACAGGCAGCTGCCATTGGTTTAATATTGTTCTCGTACTGATTCTAATCTAAAGTAAATTAGGAACAGTTTTCTCGCTGAATACTCCCTTGCTATCGATTGTCTGCTGAACTAATATATATTTGTTTCACGTCATCTTATTAATGATTAGTATAGCTTAATATAATTCTTATTTTCATAAATTATTAGCCTCAGTTTCATATGACTTTGAGTTCTTTAAATATTAATTGGTTGTGTGTATTATTATACATTATATCCTACCGTTTTAGTCATAAATTTCCAAAACAAGAGTAACACTAGAATTTTTAGACATTTCATAATTTTAATACAATTGGATAATTCCTTAATAGGAATAAGATCAAACTGTAACCCAGTATTAAGTTTTGTAAGCTTATAGGGTAACACTTGATATGTAATGCTATTTTAGCTCAATAACCCTAAATTACCTGAAGCGACATATCGCTATGTTTTAGACAATGAAAAATTGTTGAGAAGGTTAAAGCAACCTTTTTATTTAAACAGACTCTAGAACATAAAGGCCTAATGCACTCTTTTGTGCTACAATATAACAGCTGATAGTGATGCAAAAAATTCGAGCAGTGCTGTTTAAAATCAGAAAACCTGTCAAGGACTCAGATATTAAATACTGCTAGAAGCTGGATCACTATTACGAGGCATCAGAATTAAAATATCGGTATTGAGAACCTACAAAGCCGAATTATTAGAGCTATCCAAACCTGGCAGGAAACTCCCCATCTGCGAAATTTATATTGAGTTAATAAATGGTTCTCTACACTCTTCTCTGAACTTTGTCGTATTTAAGACTTGAGGATAATTTCACACACAGTCTTTCAGCTTCTTGTGTTTAGGAGCATGTTTAGAAGCATGTTAAGTTCCATGTTTCTTGGTTACATTTCTTTTTTAAGCTATAACAACCTTTTCTTCCTTTTATCTCAGTAATTAAATTTGATTGAATGAAATCCTTCCGTTTATTAGATGTACACGATCGATCCTGGATACTGTCGTCTGCTTTACGTCAAAAAGACCTGTTGTCTTGGTAAGAGATATAGTACTAGCCAGACGAGGATCAAGGTTTATACTAAGCCTTCTTCAAATTCCAATATATCTCAAATTTATATCCTGTAATTCTCGATATTTAAATCAGTACCGCTCAATTAATACCGCAGAAAATTCAAAGCTTTACACTTGGTCATAATGCTTGAAACCATTCAACAATCCCAAGTAGAAGTATACAAGCCAGCTTGAATTTCGTATTTTGATATTCAACATACATCTAAAATATATCGCACATTTCTATAAATACAGAATTCTCCGTAGAAATGTACTACACATTCCTACAACATTTTCAGTTTGGAATTTTCCCAAGCTAAATATTTACGTTCGAGTAGCTATCGCAAAGCTAATGGTAATTAGCATTTATACTGGACAGTGTTTTCAGTGATATTCAGAATACACGATTAGAGAATAATAATATTGTAAAATATGTATAGTTCATTGAACAGCTCATCGCCACCACTGTTTCCACTTCTGGTAAAGTGAATGTTTAGACCTTCAAAACCATATGATCCGGATAGTTTGTGTCCCGAATGATGTATGGAGGTGAAATGTGACAGTATCGTGGGAGTTTCTGCGGTTTCTGCGGTGACTTTTGACTATCCTATTTTAGGGTTTTTTTCAGTTTTGCGTAACAAATTATTTTAAGTTTAGAATCTTTCCTGAACCTCGCATTTCCTCGCCAAGATGCAAATTTAAAAAGAGTATAAATTCGGTCGAAGATAGTAGCTTATTCAGAACATGATTTCGCTAGCTAGCACACGTTACTATTCTGTCCTGGCTGTTGTAACGCTAACTTGCTGATACGCCTTTTTCGCTCTTTAATAAGTATATCACCGGGTAGATTTTTAACTCAGCCTAGTTAGCATTAAACTAAATTGTTAGTCCAGCAATACTATTTATCTTTGAGTTAATTGTTAAGTTATTCTTAAGTTCCGCCGCAAGTCGTCGGTGTTATTATAAGCACGATGTATGTGCATTTGTGTTATTAGTTCACGAATAATAAAGGGTTTATTTTACCCATCGTGTGCGCTGTATTCTTTACGTCTGAGCGAGAAGTCGCCAGGTTTTCCAGTAAGATCAATTGAACTTTATCAAAGAAGGTGCGATCTAACAACATAATTATTAAGCACTCTCGTAGGACTCAGTGAAATTAATTATTCAAGTTTTGAACCCTCGAGAATGCGTCGTGTTTCAAGATGGTTGGGCGTAAGTTACATTTCGAAACGAGTAACACTGTGGATAAAAATGAGTAAAAAACATAATTTTGCGAAGTGGTTTCAGAAAAATGAATACAAATCTTAACGTATCCAGCATACAAAGTTCGGATTTCATAAGCCTGTTTGGTGAACATTCGACACAGAATTTAGAATCCATTTTCTCTTCCGCTTTCACGAAGTTAAATAACCATTGTTTTGCTAGAGGCATGGTTGCAAATAACTTTATTATCGACAGAGACATGAATCTGTGACTACTAAGTAGAATCGCTGATGTGCTGGTTCTCAAAATAGAGCGGTTTAAGTTATTATTAGATGGTTACATTCAAGATACAGATGTTACAGATGTTTCACCTTCATTGTTCAATCCTGCAGTATTCATTACAGCTCCAACGTTCCAGCATTTAAGACAAGAGAAAAGAAACTTTGGAAGGTAATGTATTTATTTTGTAATAAATTTACAAAGTTGCATTTTGAGTCTCTGTATATTCTTAAGCAGCATATAACTTGCACTCTATGTAGAAGACGAAGCAGCGAATTCTCGCTATGTCTCGAAGAATAAATACCGCAGAAGAAAGGTTTTAAATAACCTTTTTATTTAAACTAAATTAAAACAGATGCACGCACTTCGGGCTCACAAATCACCACTACTTGTGGCTAACGTGAATTTAACAGATAAGAATTGTTGCAGTTATTTTTCTACTTAAGTTTTCAATGTTCAGTACACATGAAAGCCAAGAATAAGAAAAACCAATTTTAAATCATAACACTATAATAAATTCTGCAAGGGTGTAAAATTGTGTGACAGACATAGAACAACTCCATTTAGTCAGTTAAACCAGAGTTCTAATATAACAGTAAATAGTACAAGATAATACTCCAACAGTAAAGTACTAACAAAGCGTTGTGTTTATATTTGGGCAATAACCCGTTCAAGTTTTAATTAAATTTATTGGGTCCAGTGTTCTAAATTATAAGTGAAAACATACAAGTTAAATTAAATTTTCATTTATTAAAGGTAAACAAAACTAGCAACAATATAACATTGTGTAGTGGTGGTACAAAGGTCGAAGTGAGGAAACATTGAAAACATACCAGCAGGGGTACCCCGTATGAAAATCACAATTACTCGTCCATTGGCTTGAAGTAGTGTATATAATGTAATATAGTAGCTCCTACCGAGGGCGGTTGAGAACAAAAATTTTCAGCCATAATTAATATAGAAGATAAAAAGAAAAAAAAATAAGTTAGTAGTGGGAATTTTTCTTGAGCCATCCGCCCCTTTTCTATCTGGGCTCCCTCCTTTCTGCGTCGTCGACCATCGGTGGTTTTCTCTCGGTAAGGTTCGCCATCGTTCCAAATACCGCAGACAAAGTACTCGAGACGGAGCTACTCTTTTTTCATCTGGCGCAAAACTTCAGCGTCTCTCTCTCTCCTGTCTCCCCTCTCGTAGATCGCTGCAGACCCTTTTTCTTCTCCTCGCCAGCCTCTCGTTTGGCGGTCCAAATCCAACCAAGTGCATGGCAACCCTAGGAGCGGAATCAAAAACTGGAAGGTGAAGGCAAGGGGGTTGGTTAGACAGAAGTTGGCGAATAATCGCCGATTCCAATTGTTACAAGCGACCCTCCAGGGTCATCAACCTGACGAGCAGAAGCTAGCCTCGTTCGGGGTCTCATTTTAGCATGGTGAACGCCTGTCAGAATGCGAATCACCCCGACCCCTCAACCTTGGCGTGGCTTAGCTGCATACAAAACAAGCTAATACAGCAGGGTGCAGATTTCGCACTTGACGAAAGATATTTTTCAGACCACTGTCTGGCAGAGCAGGCAAACGTCAAAATAAAGTCGTAAATCTTGATTCCCAAATGCAACGTAAAAGTTTTTTTGAAAAGAATGAAGAATTTGTTTTTAATTACCAAATTAGTAAAAGTCCGAAGAAAAATTTCTTCAGTGGAAATATAATAATTACATAGAAAAACTTTTATGTTTTCTACAACACCAAACACGACCTACCACCAGAGTCAGGAAATATGGATTCCAGCTTACCAGAAAGAGGGGTACGTTAACAAAACCAATTAACTTAAAACACCAACTTGTGTAAGGCAAATAACTTTAAGTTTTTAAAAAAATTGACCTTAAGGGTCAACTTAACCAGAAATTAAACATTAAGCAAACAAGTTAAGATTAAGTATTAACAAAAAAAAATAAATGGTTAACCAAACTACCTCAAGGAAAAAAGAAAAAATAATTACTTAAGCAACTTAAATTCAAAGTTAACCAAAACTGCCAAAAATTAAATGACAACAATTACTTTTCAACAAGGCAAAGAAAATTAAGATCAACTACAAAATAAAAACAAATTAATAACTTTTAAGCTGATAACAGAATTAAGATAAATCATTACAATTAATATATTTCAATTCAGCAACTGAAGTATAGCTATGTATTACATAACAGAATGTAACAAATCAGTAATAAATTAAGATATCTAACGATTGACTCCTTAACTTACCTAAACGCTAAATCGGCTGCTCAAAGGAAAACCGAGACTAGAAATATCAGTATAAATCTGACGGGTATATAACACCGGCTAGAAAGCTAAATTCAAACATGCAGCATAAACTCGGAACTAAGTCCGTTACTAACTCTTTTGAATTCTTGAAACACAGCTTAAATACTGCTTCTGAAACACGTTTAGATTTGCCTCTGCGTCATAACAAATTCACATTCCGGCAGGAAACTTAAATTAGGAGGAAAAGAAAAGGAAAACTAAAAAAATTGGTTAGAATAAAATAAATCCTTACAGAATCTATAATGAAATTCATCTAGTAATCTAGTACTCACTCAGTAATGAATTCATTATCAATATATCCGTTTATAATTCCTCCTATAATTTATTCTTGCTCTTTTTAAACATTCATTCTTAATGCGTCCTGAGCACTGCAAAAGTATTAGTAATCCCCTCCCTTTTTTTGGCTTATTGAAATTGCCAATATTCAGTACTCATGTGTATAGATTCAAAGCTTGTCTTATACGTACATTGTTTACAAATTTAAACGAAGTTAAAAATGTGAATATAGGCAAGCAGCCTTCTCTTTCTACGTGCAAAGTTCCCATATTTCAAAATTTTCGTTACCATACATCTTTCGTACTCTAAATTTGTGACATTTTAGAAATAGTAGAATATAAAAACATTTTTGCACCGATAACTGCATGTTTAATTTTATTGCCAGGAAGTAATTTTATTACAAGGGCATCTAAACGGAGATGTAGAGAAGTTTGTCCAAGAAGAACAAACGGATATACTTGTGATCCTGCAGACTTAATTTAATCTTAAAAAATATTTGATATCTGAGTTATAAATCTTTAAATTTACGAAAAAACGCAATCCCGTCTTCCTTGATGAACGCTTTCAAAGTTCTAATACCTTAGTTTTACATATTCTGTTACTTTTATGCTCGTTTAGTTTCGCCCATTGTTTTAGGTGTAAGAACTGCCATTTGGCAATATGTTTCCTCTCCTGAAGACAAAGGACCTATATCTGATTCTCCAATTTGATAGAGTTTTATTTAGAATCTATGTCAAGATAAGACTTCTTTGTGTGCTTGATTTTAAATTGAGAACTAATTTAAGAAAACCGAAATTTCATTATCATAGATGGTTCTGATTATGATTGAATTCAGAAAGGTGCTAAGTGGCATCGAGCAGGAACCGCGAATAATCAGAATTAGAAAATTAGGAAGTTGTGTTTCATTCTTAATATAGAATAATTCTTAAATCTTAATATTCGCATTTAAAACTTTTTAATTTTAATTTCACAAAATATTAAACACATACACACTATATACTGAAAAATATTTTAATTCTTTTTAACATTTCTGTATTAAAACTATACTGACTCCTGTTAATCAAAGTATCCTAAGCTCCAATACCGGTACAACCCTGCTTTTTATATTTGGAGTATGTTTCACGTATGTTTCTTATTAGTAAACACGTGAGAGTCAAATATGTATGATAAGAACACGTTGATCAATATTGAGCTGTAATTTACAAAATACGTTTTACTTCCTTGTATGAAGTAAAAAGGAAGTATTGTAATCGCGAAAAATTTCGGGTACCATATTTCGACGAAAACATCTATTTTGACTGCTATCGAATGCAACTTAGCGATGGTTTTGAGTGACATCTGTATGTAAGGGCAGAATAAACGACTCTTTTCCCCAAAAATAATTAGAACACTAATTTAAAATGGATTTTGAAGAGATTTTTTCGTGGCGTCTGTGCGTACCTACGTACGTATGTATGTATCTCGCATAACTCAAAACCCAGGACCCTCAGAACGTTGAAATGTTGTACATAGGGCTGCTATAACATGTAGATGTACACCTCGCATTTTGGTTGCAATCGGCAGCACCAAAAGTGTATAAATATATGTATACATATATCCAATCTGTTACTCGGTTCAGTGAGTTCAGTTTCTTTAAACTTATATGTTTGTAAATTGTGTTTTCTTTCTTGTTTTAAAAATTATTGAATTATGTTGACCTCATTTATCAGGACTGAGTGTTCTGTGCATCATTTTAGGAAACATAGTAAAGTCTGTAATAGGGTCCTTATCCTCAAGTCTCAAGTCCTGAACTGGAACAGTGAGCTGATGAACTGTTAGCTTTGTTCTGATGTAGGTACTGTGCTGGAAAATGACTGCACGTGAAAGGGATTTAAAATCCTCTTTTATTAAATCACTATTATTTACACACTTCCCAACTCGGGAGAGATACAGAAAGTAAAAGACCGCACTTGGACCTAACTTAACAATCAAATAAATTTAAATAAATACCTAAATAGAACTTAAATCAAACTTTGCTCACAGAGCGATTCGCGGAGATTGGCCTCTAACTAAAAGGGTGCGTAGCAAGATATACTAATACTAGCGCACTTCAATTTGTTTCACAATGCAATCACGTAGTAAGCACTATGGCTTATAAATTTTAACTGCTAGCTGGTCAGACGAACGTTGAGCAGAGTGACCGTGATCTGAGACTGAAGCTCTCTCACCGGTGTTGGATGTAAAGCAAACCGCCATTGCGGGTTTTCTGTGTTCGAGGGTGTTCAACTCTTCCACCTACGATCGACTAACATTAGTTAGTTTAACTAAAACCTTACACATTTTTCGGTTAAGATTTTTATGCTCTTAGTTAACCTGCGCGCAATAACTGTAGAATTATCAACAATTTAAAAGTTAAGTGCGGCTAAGCCTAATTTTTGGTTATGATAGCATACATATTTGTTTACATTTGAAGCTTAGCAGAATAGTGGATTTGTTGCCAATCTAGAGAAGCTAAGCTTCGTAACAACAAAGTAATGTCTTCTTTTATTATTGCGAATTAAATTATGCTTGATTCATTCTGGAATTATCATTTAAGTTATTAGCTGGTTTTTGCTTTCAAATTGTAATTTTAATTTAAAAATTGTTTTTTAATTGTTTTAGCTGTACTTGATGTTTCATGTTTTTCTATATCTTTCAACTTTTAATGAAAATATTTTGAATTTTTATGTATTCGCCTTACCTTCTCCTTCCGAAGTGAGAACTGAATTAATTAGAAGCGCATGCGCATTAGCTAAGCGGCGCTGAATCGTCTGTGAAAAACTGTTCCTATTTTATTTGTTTAATTTCTTTTATACATCGTTTTATATTTATTATAGTATTTGAATAGGACTTGTGGTAATTCTTCAGATCCTATAATTTTTGTTCACTCTGAGTTATAATATGAATGAGATGTAACGCTGTTAAGTGAACTTAGAGCCGAAGTGTGACTATGGTAAATAAATATAGTGAACTTTACAGAGTGCATTTATTCTATTGTAGTTTATGCGCTATCGACGAAGTAGATTTAGTTCAAAATTTGTTAACTGTTAATTCAATATGTCAAATGAAACGCAGGAAAATTGTGTAGAATTTAATATTCCGTACAAGGAAAACATGTGACGTACACATCAGATTTTTTTCATCTGTGTAAAGTGTGTCAGTTGGAAATTCATAAAAAATAGTGCGCGTAAAATGTGCATAATAAGAACACGTTAATTGAGGTGTAATTTACAAAATACTTTTTTCCATCTGTGTAAAGTGTGTCAGTTGGAAATTCATAAATAATGCAAAAAGATGACTGAAACATGAATTGTTTGGTAAACAGCAATACCTCTTTTGTAAGTGGCATCCCAATGTTGATTATATTTCTAGCATCATGTAATAAGGAAAAAAAATCTCATTAAAATGCTCCCCACCTGTATTGTTGGATGTTTCTCCGGTTTCCTTTATTAAAAAATTAAAATTTCGCAAAGTTTGAACTTGCTTTAAGCATCTCTCATATATGGAAAACTGGTGAAGAAATAGAAGCAGTAAACATAAGAACATAAAAGTATCTTCAATTTTTCTTCTATATTTGCGTTGAATAGTTTAGCAATATTCATTAGAGTATGTTGTAAGAAGCAGACTTAAAGTAAGTCTAGTAGAGAAACTTGAATAACAGTTTTCAAGCACTCAAATAAACAAGGAAGTCTCTCAAGAGGTCCTCAAATTGTTCAGTTTGGTATTGGAAAAAAAGTATATACAAGATATATTTCCTTCTTTGTTGTTTCCATGGCCTTTTCTTATCGAATCTTTCTTTCGGAAGGCATGAAGTGTAATGGATTGATATAACAAACTGGTACCCAGAAGAAATCTATCACTGTTCAATAGCAGCAAGCTCTTCTCCTCTTTTGATAAAAATTTATATCCTTATTATTCAATAAACGAGGAATAATATGTAGATATTCATAGCAATGATTCTTATGCAAGCTATTTAAAAGAAACGATTTATGAGAACCTTAGAAAGGAAGTATGTTTCTTTCCTTTTCTTTATATGACTCTATGTTAAACCAAGAATTACTTTGTAATGAAGAGCATTAACATTATGTTAGAATTATAGCAAATAATATGAATTTTTAAACAAAATAAATAGTAGCATGTGAGAAAAACAGTAATACGTATGCATAAAAGGTTTAATGTGGAAGTTTTAAATATGTTTATAAACCATATATTGTTCTTGAATTTCCTTTGATGTACACTGCCAAAAAGTAATGGGGCATTTTATGTCTCCCGTTCTGCTGGGCCGGTTGACGAAATTCAAACTGCGTGTTTCAAATCTGGAAAGCGTGACTTAGGATATGTATTAGATTAATATATAGCATTGTTTTGATACAAAATCGGAGTTTTTCTGATATGACATGCCAATTTGTTTTCGTATTTCGAATCTATGACTCCAATCATGTTCAAATATTAAATTTTATAAAATTTAGTGTGAAATTTACGGAGAAATTCAAAAATTTATCTTGCAGCATTTTCTTTACTTCGCGCCAAGAATATTCTCTTGGCGAAACTCTTAATTTAGAGCAACCTATTTACCTTTCCCTTTTTTTCAATGTACCCGAGTGAGAAAAAAGTCATCGTTCATATTCCAAATAATTTTAACAAAGTGCGTAAACCATATTTGGCGTTGTTATCGCTTATAACATATATGCCAAATTTCAAAACGTGCCATTATAGAATTCATGTATATCTTAGAAGATTTCGAATAAAAAACTCGAATTTGTTGCAGGTGTGCCTAGAAATACATCTACTTTAAGACGATGTTAAAAATTTTATAGGTTATAATACAAAACGGTTTTAGAAAAATTTATAAAAAATATTTAAAAATACAAATTTTAACTAAATCATAAAAAATTGTGCGAATTATACCTGGATTAAGCCTAAATTTCGAATTCTGGAAGGAGGAATGAAATAAGTTTAATAAAAGAAGAGAGATTAACAAATATATACCAAATTCAATTAACATGGAGGAGCTAAAATTTTGATAGCTAATTTTTCAAAAACTACTCTTGCGATTTATACAAAACTTAGCAGTTTGCATAATTTGAGTCGTAGAAACGAAATATGGAAAAACATTTGCATTCATATCAGAAAAATCCGATTTTGTGTCAAAATACCTATATTAGAGTACTGCTATATATAAATCTCATACCTATCCTAAGTCGCGCTTTCAAGACATGAAAAACGCAAGTTGAAGTTCGTCAATCGGGCCAGTAGAACGGGAGATATTGAATTGCCTGTATTCCCTATTTCTGTGACTGATTTTTTTCACTTACATTTAGTATATAAACGAAAACACATAATGAATTCATAATGTTAAAAAAAAAAATTAAGCACAAGTACTATGTTTATTACGTATTGCAAAAGAGGATGATAATATGTTTCTCAGTAACAAGCTAAGTCTACTCTTGAGAAGATAATTTCTTTCATCTTCATTTTATAATCATAATTTTTTTAATCTACTTTATCAGGAAAAGCAGTATTAACTCTATAACGATTTCGTTACTGTCTGAAAGTACAATTTCCTTCTTTAACGGTATTATATTGATAGAAATTACATTTAAACAGAATTTGGATTATAATATCTGGCATAAATAGAACTATAAAAATTTTTCTTATATGAAACTAGAAAATTACAGATAAAATAATCGCAGACATCAAAGTAGTCAAACCCCATTAATGCATATAAAAACATCATTTTTGCATGCAGAGTAGTTTTATAGAGACTTACCCTCTTTCGAAACATAAACTAAATGAGAACTCAGACGTAAACAAAATATAAAACACAACAGAAACTTGAAAAGAGCGCAAAAAACCCTTTTATTAAAATCAGCATATTAACAGTAGGCACCGCTCGTGCTTACAGAACCAGGCAGTACATATAGTGTAACTCAAAGGTAAAGAAATTAGTTTAGCTAAGTAAATCTAAGTTAGTCCAAAGGCTACGCAGATAGAAACAGCGCAAGTTCGCACAGACCGAATATCGGCTTGACAGACCTGATGCCGAGAATAACTCATAAAATAACTGGTTAATAAAACTAAAGAAATCTTTAAAATTTAAGAAGTATTTACACTTATTGTTTCAATATATGAGTATTTTATTACTTGACGCAAATCTAACGCATATGTAATTTTAGTATAAAAACACATCATAAGGTAATTGCAAAATGTGTTACTAATTTGTGTTTTTCCTCTGGTTTTGCAATGTCTTTACCCTCTGAGATGCACACAATACAACAACTGCCATCTCATTAAATCCATCTACCGGGAAATTCGTTGTTGAAATGATCTTATACTATATTATTCGGACCTGGAGGTGAGCCCACTAACGAAGTCAAATGATATTCCAAACAGACTGTTCGCCAAATGAACTCAAAGGTTCCATTCATTATGCACTGTGGAGTCACATACGATTTGACAGGAGCAAAATTTGCATGTTTAATTATAAAAGCAAATCTCATAGTAAAGACACTTTTTTATTATGCGCTTACTAAATGCACAGTTAGAATTGGTCTCGGTCTATAATCCTCTTCGAAATTTGTATGGGCTTTTATTATGCATTCGTTAACAAATTTAGTACTAGCTTAGTATTTCAGTTCAAGTTGAACATTTATGCTTTGGTATTTTCAGTACCTGGGCGGCACACTGTTCGTGCATAATGACAGACAACCGAACGCTGAAAAGACTTTTTCTTTTGCATAAAAATAAATTGTAGTTAACATTTTGACAAAATATGACGCTGTTAGTATCATACTATAAACAGAAGAAGAAAGTTAGGACATTCAATATTTTCCTTTTGATATTCCGTAGGATTTTACCATTAGGAACTCCCAACATCAGGCCTCTCATGGAATTGCTCTGACCGGCAGCATGAAAGAGCAGCTAAAGTGTAATATTTGAATGCTTGTAAAACATTCGAGTATCCGAGATATTCAGTTTACATATTTGCATTTGAGAGCTCATCACAATATCATAATAATTTAGTTTTTCATCTCTAGATCGTCCGTTACACATAATCTTTTAAATATGCATTTTTTCTGGATATTTATAATACGACATCATCTATATCTGATATCTGAACTAAGATGTGTCTTAAGTCAAAAAATATCTGCCGTTATCCAAATCACAATCACAGTCTGTGCAAACTGCAATCTGATAGATCAATGTTTTTGCTTTAAATGATTTGTGAAATGCTCCGAAATTATGGAGCATTCTGTATTTATTAAATTTTAAATTTTAGATAACGCCTGGGGAGGGCAATTTATTACATTTGCCTTTGCTTTTGCTATAAAATAAATATTACCAAGTAAAATGTTTTTTCAATAAAATAGAATCAAACAGAGAAGTTTTTAACAACAATTCCTATTCTGTAATATTCACGTTTCTGGAATCAAAATTTTTTCTTTAAATACAATATTCTCCATACCTGGTGTGTTGTGAATTAAATTAATTTACTTAAGTTTTCTATTTAGAAAGACTAGATAAAAATCAAGCAATAGAGATATCATAACTGTAAAATATGTACATCTTATTGCCTGTAAATTAACTTTAAATGTTCGTTTCATAATACGAGTAAATATTTTACTTACCTTTTCCTATTCATTGCAAATATACTTTACGTTTTTTTCTCTTGATTTTAATTATTAATGAAAGCATTAGTGTAATTAAAAGAATATGTATTTGTCTTTATTTTTATGCTTTCTTACTACCTAAATACCAAAATAACTCATATTAGACGTTAGTACGTTAGTCATTTATACCCATGGCAAAAAATTTTACTGCTCCCAAAAAGCAGGTAAAAGAGAACAAATGCTTTGAAATAATAAAAGTTTAATTAAAATGTATATAAACATCTAAAATGTGTCATATGCTGAAATACAATATTTATTAAACAGTTAATTAATGATGCAAATGAATAATAAAATATTAAAGGAGAAATTATTGTCCTTTTTAATTCTTTTTCATCTAATTAAAAAAAGGAAATGGTTTTCTGCAATAAGCTTATTAATTGAGCAGCAGGAAATAAAAAAAGTGTTTTAGTGCATATTTTAAAGCACGTTTGATACCTTAATATTAATTAATCCCACTCTACATGTATTAATCATTGAATAGAATTTTTAAAAATTCTAAATCAACCATGAAATGTCAGAAAATTAAACCTGATTTATTCTGAAAGATAAATATTTCTGTACTTAATTATTGTAAGTAACTAAAATTTAAATAAAATATGTATCACAATATCACTGTTTAATGAAATTTGTATTATATATTACTCATCCAGATCAATCTGAATTTTCTGAAGCAAGACATTCAACGCAAGCAATATTATTAAAATTCTACAGCTTGAAGAAAATATTCCTCTCCTAAATAACATAAAATTTCTTTAACAGACTTTATGTATTAGTTCATTTATTAAAGCATAAGATAATACGAATCAATAATACAGTTACAAAATTTAACATCATACGACTTAATTATATCTTCACATTAAAATTCATGGAAGAAAGCTTTTGATGTTTTAATGCTATATACACTGGTTATCATAAATTAGGGAAAACTCAAAAAATCACGATAACTGAAAACGTTACATGTAGAATTTGATGAAACGTACCCACAATATACAACACGTAGTAAGGTATCAAATAACATAAAAAGAAATTACCAGACAATAAATGTAGTATAGAAATTAGCACCTGTATAAAATGAACAAACTGAAGGTGTCAGTTTGCTATAGGAAAAGTACGTTCAATATGGAATAGGATCGCCTCTAGAAGCAATATAGCACATACAGCGATGTGTGATGCTTTTAATTATGCGGTTTCATAGGAAGCGAAAGCCATTGCTCTTGCAAGGCAGTTGCAAGCCCGGCAAGGGTCTGAGGGGCCAGAATAAGAGCAGCTAGACGTCTCCCTAAAGCATCCCAAACGTGCTCGATAGGATTCAAGACCGGGGATCGAGCTGGCCACTCCATGCGCATAATTGCTTCCTGTTGGAGATAATCATCTACGATGCGAGCCCTGTGTGGTCTTGTGTTGTCGTCCTGTAACAGGAAAGCATCACCTATTGCCCCGGTATATGGGCTCACATAAGCATCAAGGATGTCATCTCTATAAACCTGAGCATTCACGGCTCCCCTTGGAAAGACATGGAGGTCTGTGCGTCCACCCAAAGATATGCCACCCCAAACACAGAAATTGCATCTTCTGTATGCATCTCTTTCACGGATGTTTGACGGAGGATAACGGGTTCCAGGTTCTCTCCATATCAAATAACACCTACTATCGCTTTCTAGGCTAAACCTGGACTTATCCTTAAAGAGAACAGCCCTCCATTGATCAGGCGTCCAGTGGACATGTTGTCGTGCCCACTGTAAACGGTGCCCCCTATGGCGTGACTCGAGCGGCACGCAAACGGCTGGTCGCCTCGTATACAGACCACCTTCGTGAGTTGACGTTGACACCAACCTTCCAGTGGCTGCAGCAAGGGAGGATCTAAGAAGAGTCGGAGTATCGGCTCTATTCCTGCTTGCACATAATGTCAAATATCGGTCATCGGCGCTCGTCGTAGCAGTTGGACGTCCTTGGCTGAACCTCCTAGATGCCAAATCTGTGGTTTGGAATTGCCTCCAAAATCTATAAACTACAGAAGGACTCACATTTAGCCAGCTGGCTACTTCTGTTTGACGTTGTCCTGCCTGTAGTCTGACAATGGCTCTCCATCGTAGTCTGTAGACAAATGATGCCTGGAGGTCAATGATACGAATTGGCTATCTCAGATTTCTGATGTGACTATCACAGTGAAATATGTGGGCTTGATCCTAACATGGACTTTTATGCTCCTCCAGATAACTTATTCCGAGTGCAGCACCACTAATTTGCATATTGCAGTTTTACTCAGCTACTCTTGCTTAGCAACATACTCAAATTTTACACGTTTTGGCTTATGTTTGAGGGTATTATCGCTATTTTTGTGATTTTTTCTCAATTTCAAGATAATCAGTGTACTTCAAAAAGTTTTTTAAAGACTATCGTATTACCTTGGGTATAAATATTAATATTGCAGAAAAATTCAGCCCTGAGCGACAGTTATTTAATACTTATTATATCTTCACATTAAAATTCATTTAATTAACGTTTTATTTAAATAAAAGCATTAGTAAATTAATATTGCATTTAGAATTTAAAATAGACTAGTTTGACTACAATCAGGAAAAACAGCAATGGAATATCAAATTACAATGTCTTGAACAGCATTTTTTTACCGATTTTAGCAGCGATGAATTTTTATAAGACACAATGTTTGTGATGAACTTTTCAACTACTACTTGATAATCGAGCTCAAATTTTGCACACATACTTTTTTACGTACTTGTGAATAGCAATACAATATGGCGAAGCAAATTTTTAAAAATTCGATTTAAATCATTTTAACTTTAATGTTTTAACTTCAATGATTAACTTTAATGTTTTAACTTTTTTTCGCGCATATCTTCGTCTATCGAGCAAACTAAAAAACGTAGAATTTTATTGTTTGCACTGGAGAGAGTAAAAAAAATATCATTATAAGGAACTTTATATGAAATTTTAGCGAAACTTCTGTTTTGTTACGGAATTTTCAAAAAATGTTCGATTTTTTGGACAGTTGGAAGTGCATCATTTTAAAATTTCAATAGCTAAAATATATCATTCAGAACTTTTTGAAGTACTCACAGAGTATAAAACAATTGCTACTTGGACTTTATTTTTCTGATAGTTATTTTTATTTTGGATTAAGCCTTTCCTATACATTCTAAATTTCCATCTACGTTTCCTGCCACAATGAGTTTTTAGGATTACGATTTACGTAAATGAGGTAGAAACGAGTATTTAAGCTAAAGTCTGGGTCACTTGTGCAGAATAGCCTGTTCTACCTTTCGGCTACGTTATTGCTATTAGTTTAATCTTACTGTTCTTCGGTCGTACTACTGCGTATCTGCTAGTATACGCCGGTGATCCTTAAAAAAGGGCTAACTTTGTTAGCTGAATCTGTGCAGCTTCGACTGGTTAATTTTATTAAGCATTAGATTAGCTTTATATTTTCTGTTTTGAATTAAAGCCCGAGTGAAGGCTTATTGCACGGTCGAGAAGGTGCCATCTTTTCATTTATTTTGAGTTGGAATAAAAGGTAATTCAATCCTTCTTTGGACTTGTTACTTACAAGAACTCAGCGCATAGTCGCTACACAATTCTTCAGTATTCTAGCTTACAAGGAATGCTGCTGCAAAATCTTCTGAATCAAGAATGATAAAAAGATATTAACTGAAACATTTACTACATTTCTTATACAAATATTTGACAGTATAAAGCGCAGGGTTAAAAGTGTCGGGTCTTCATTTGGACATCTGTTTGAAATGCAGTTCAAGAATATGATGTCGTCATACTGAGCCTTGTATAAATTTTCACTGCAGATGAATTTTGTGAACATAATCATTCAAACTCTTATTCCCATTGAACCATGTAATAAATCAATGTTCTTTTAATTTATTAATTACCTTTTAAGTTTTAAATAAACGTTTATTCCATAAAAACGTTTCTAATTTTTCTACCTAGGCTATTCAGAAAGTAAGGAACGTTTTAGAATTAAAAAGAAACTAAGTACAAGAAAAAAAATATTATATACATCAGAAAGAACGACTAAAATTCTACATAGTCACCAAAGAAATTGAGGCACTTATCATAGCGGTGGACAAGCTTTGAAATTCCTTCGTCATAGAATTCTGCCGCCCGCGATCTCAGCCACTCAGTGACGTGCACCCGCAGCTCCTTGTAGTCGCCGTGTGTTGCTAGCCAGTTCTTCATTCTTGGAAACAAGTGAAAATCACTAGGTGCAAGATTAGGACTCTAGGACGAATGAGGGAAAACCTCCCATTTGAATGAATTAAAGAGTTCTTGAGTGCGGTTTGCCGTGTGAGGTAAGGCATTGTCGTTCAAAAAGAAAATTTTGGACGTCAACCTTGCTTGTTTTGAACTGCTCTCCTAAGGTTGCGCAAAGTTTGACAGTACTGCTCTGAGTTTGTTGTGCCACCACGTTCGAGAAAATCAATCAGAAACACACCTTGCCTATCCGAAAACACAGTCGCCATAATCTTTGGTGACAAGGTTTGCAAACATTTTCTTGGTCTTTTGGGGAATTTGTGTGACCCCACTGCATGGATTGTAATTTTGTCTCGCAATTCACGCGTCTCACCTACGTCTCGTCACCAGTTGCGATTCGATCCAGTAATGAATCACCATGTCTGTCTCTAGAAATGTCAAAGCTGCGCCCCTTCGCTGACCTTTATGGTGGTGTGTAAGCAATTTCGGCCCCCATCTTGCGCAAAATTTTCGGTAGCCTAGCTTTTGTGTGACAATTTCAAGCAATAAAGTCTCTGAAACTTGTGGAAAACTAAGCGAAAGCTCCATTACTGTGAAACGGAGGTTTTCAGGAATCTTTTCATCAACTTTAGCGACCGGTTCATCAATCACAATGCTAGGGCGTCCACTCTTCTCTTCATCGTGAACGTTATTTCGGCCATTTTTAAACTGAATGCACCATTTCCGGATTGGACCTTCATTCATTGCGTTGTTTCCGTACTCAGACACTTGCCGATAAATTTCCATAGGTTTTAGGTTTTATGCCAACAAAAACTGTAACACAGACAGCACCTCACAATTGGCGGGATTTTCAATTACAGCGCACATTTTAAATTTGAATATCAAGAAAACGGGCAGCGTGGAGATGTTCCCGTCGTGATGGCTGGACGTCGACTGAGATGCCGAACACGCAGACACCAAAATATACGTGATCGGCGCGCGCCTAGCGACGTGAGAAGGAAACGTTCCTTACTTTCAGAAAGCCCTCGTATTTCGATTTACTTAAGTTCTTTCAGTTTTTCTTTGACATAAATATGGCAAATTTCTTTGACGTAAATATTCTTTTATTATTTCTTATATGTTATTTTGCATTTTATTTTAATTTTTTTATTTAGATTACGTAACTTCATATTATGTAGGGGTTTTTTTATGCTTATTATAGTTGCTATGCATCTACTTGTTTACAGTTTCTTTGCATTATTTATTACTTGCGTTTTTAAGTAGACATTTAAATGTTTAATTAAATTATAATATATGAATGCATTAAATTCAGGGCATATTAGTGTTGGAAATTTGTAAATATCTCAGGTACAATCTCAGATGCTACCAGTTAAATTCTATTTTGGATTGACAACGTTCGGCACAATTTTTTCTGTCGATTATTATCCATCATTTTTTGTATAATTTATATCTTCTTACAAAATAACTTTTAAAAAATGCAATCTGAATTTGTGAAAAAAATAGAAATTTTGAAATTAACATTTTAAGTTCAAGCGATTAACTTCGATTTCCGTACTTCAAATGTCTTTCTCAACTGTTATTTAAAGTTAGTATGTAAGAATCTTAAGTTTAACTAACGTTTATTTTATTTTAAAACTTTCCTATCATCTCTTATTTTCCACTTCCGGCCAGAATTAATGCGTGAATATGTTTATGCAAATTGTACTTCCTAACGCTTAAGTATTTAAGTTGTGGCTTTTTGCCAAGAGTAGGGAGAGTAGAAGGAAGGCGAGAGAGCCTTGCTACGAGTCTTCACGCGAGCTTGCCGTCAGTTGCTGTCTGCCTTTAAGACCAGAAGTTTAACCCTCTTGAAAGTTAAAGACATATTGTAGTTTTCCGCAGTTTACGTACTACAGACTTAGTAATTTAAAAGGTCAGTCTTAGTGCTAGTCATCTGTGTAAATATTAAGTTAGCTCTTATTTAAATTTTAGTTAGTTAGTAGTCTTATATTCTTTTACGTTCAGACCACAAGTGATTGGTCTTTGTATCCCGAAGTGCGGGAATGTTTGTAAAATCGATACGCAAATAACGGGTAATTTGAACCCTTCTTATCTTTGTTGTATCATCTACACACGCACGAACATAGCTTTTAGTAAGCTCCCTGTTGGTACTCAGGACTCCAGCCTTGTTTGCCGAAATCAACTAAAAGAAACAGTAGCCCTGATAAGTATATCTGGATAAATTTCTTAGAGTGAAATACAGTTCGCATTTTAAAATACCATGATGTATTTTAAGTCGATAATATTTATTTTGTTTGTACGTGTTAATATAAATCTTGTCTTTGTAATATTAATAAAGTAAAGTTTAACATAATATAAGTTATATTTATATAAATAATATAGTTAAATAGAACGGGACTTATAGAAAGATATAAAGTATGTTTCATAATATAAAAATGCATACTTTTCAAGTAATTAACAAAGACTGTTTAAATGGTATTAGTACTGCAGGGATGATACAAAACTATTCAAGAAATAATTAAATTTTTCGGAAGGAGGAGGAAAGCTTTAATTTACACTATTTCTATCTCCAATGACAAAGCCAGATAATCGGTTGTAATTTATGCACAAGTATGCAGAATATATAGATATTCAAAAGTTGGCTCTACAATATTAGTATTAAAGCAATGATAATATAAAAAATGAACTCTTCAGATATTTCAAGTCAACATTCTACAGTGTACTCAGTAGAAGTAAGTTTTAAATTTCACTAACTAATAAACTGATAACTCTCACAATGTTTCCCTAGTTTTTTGTCTAGAAAGGTTTGTCCTTCATCCCTAAAAATCCTGTTATTATTTTAGATAGTAAAATAAACACAGCTAAAGAGATGATACAAAAACTCAAACTCAGTCCTTTCCCTCTTTCAAGCGTTAAAGATGTTTTGGCCTGATAAAATCTCGTTACCTTTATTATTTGTATTTTCTCCATTCGCCCTTCTATGCTTTGTTCATTTATATTTTTAGCCACTTAAATCGCAGAAATAATTTCAAAGAGGCTCAATGGTGTTGCGCTCTATAACACGCAGAATGTCATTATTTTAAAGAGATCATAGATTATTGTTTTTAAGCTTTGAATCAGCAACAAGCTTTTAACATTAATTCATGTTTTAATGATGAGATTTACATGAGATATTCACGATATTTGTATAAAGAGTCGCAAATTTATCTATTTCGAAAGCTACTGTGAAACATTTGGGCAAAGACGGTATGGGATGGTGATATAATTGGGAGCTTTATGTACATTATTAACAACTAACTAAGTTCATTAAGATCTTACATATTAAAATATGAATATTTGTTTAAGTACAACTACTACAAGCAACTTAGCAAAAAATACATGATGAAATTTATATCCAACAACTTACATGAATGTGTTAGTGCACTAATAACTGATATTTCAGCTGAACTGTCTGAAATATTTCAATAGGAAAAAATGATTTCCCTACTAAAAACACCTTCTCCTATTGATGTTAAGATAACATGTTCATTAGCCGCTTTTTTTTAATATGTTAAAACCGTATATTTAGCTGCTGACAATATAAAGGTTTTCTTCAATAGTGTCAACCTGCCTTCCTCTTACAATGTCCTTCAGAATTATCCTTTAAACCGGCATGCTTAAAAGTATTTTTAACAAACGATGGTTTCACACTTTGATTGGATAATAGTTCACCGCAAACAACACATTGAGGTTGAGGGTCCATTTTATCTCCATTCCAAGCAAACCCAAATGATAACTAACTTTCATTATATTTTCTACAAACAATTTTCCTTTTCCCTTCGATATTCTTAGTGCTAGTAGATTGTGCTATGTCAATTACCTGTGAATCATCACTTTTCCGTTTAGTCAATCCTAGCAATTCTCCCATTTTGAAAATTTAGGTGTGTTTTATTATTTTTTCACAAATATTTAAATGCACAATATGTTATGTGTTCTTCAAAAACAAACGAGTATTTTCTCAAATCGCGTAGAAGCGTAAGCAACAAGAAGAGAAAATACATGCTGTTAGAGACAGCAAATCGACGAAAAAAATTATTCTAATTGAAAATAGAACAATATGCGTCCGGTAATGGTGGCGGCGTAAAGTGTAGACGTATTTGTAAATCGATAAACTCTAAAAGAATTATTCACATACTATTATCATTTTGTTGGATTCCATTACCTACGAAATGCAACATCCATTTCTATTACTCCGTTTAAAAACATCATTTATAAAAATTTTTGTTATGTCAGTGGCTAAAAGAATATTTGTGAAACTAAAATCGGGTGGTTTTGCTAAAATTTTGGAGCTGCTATTGGCCTTGAACAAAGCTTAAATCGCATACATTTATGATTGTTAGAGAAAACACTTAAACAGGATGTAGGGTAATTTTTGAATTTAATAGTTAAAAATAATTTGATTCTTTGCTTAATGCCTATTTTCCTCTTGCGTACCACCGGTTTATAATCGCTAGTCTAGAAATATCACAACACTTCCCTTATATTTATAGAAACTAGTAGAACTAACTAGTGGCCTTGCGGAATATACATTCGTATTGTTCGTTAATTTTAAAGTTGTGTTCTATTTTTTCAAATTCATCACATTCCTTTAAATGTTTATATCACATACTCTCAATTCATATATTCTAAACTTAGTCTGAAAGAATACTCCTTTCGTCCATTTTTAAATGTGGTAGGTTTTATGTTCTTTCTAAAATTCGCAAGATTGAATTTTCCTTTCACTCCAAGTTTCTAGGTTAGTAACAACATGATACACTTTTACCAAATGTTTCGTTTTTAGATTTTCCCCATTACCTTTAACAATATTTAAATTGTAAAACGTTCTTTCGAAAACGTCGATAAACTTAAAGATATTTCTCTTTAACTCTTTAGCAATTATAGTTTCTTTGATGTTAAATTACAGTCTACAAACGTTCCAGTTGAGGGAGCTCTTTTGAATGTCTTGAAAGCACTGTTCAAGAATACGATTTCACATATACTAAAATTCATGAGTTTAATTTTTCTAAAGTTTCACGGACATTTTACACGTCCCTGACACATGAGTCAGACACATTTTCTTTGCGAAATAATTACACTAGCCAAACTGAAGAAGCTTAATGCTTTAATTATCTCAATTCAATTTCATTTCAGCACTATTATTTGCCGTAAGCAATTTCTGTCTGTCTTTCCTGTTAAACCAAGTCCTCAAGCTAAACAAAAAATTGCTTCATTTTATTCTTATACATCTTGCTTTCAAAGTCTATTCTTCAGGATCTTTGAATTCTCATGTTTATTTCATATTCAATATAATTCAACCTAATTTTTCTATTTGAAAAGAACATTTTGAACATATAAAACTTCAGAATTAATTAGAATAAACTAAAGTAAACAACACTTAACGCAATGGTCTTCGAATACCAAACTTAAATAGGTAATGCTACTTTAATACGAACATGAAACGCATTCTTTAAAAACAAATCGAATATGCTACCTATCCTTAACATCGTGTGTTCGAGTCTCTTCATCAGAAATAGCTAGAGATCCCCGAACAAATGTAACGACACGATCTGCCTTCCAGAACTTTTACAGTTTCAAGTCTGACGACAGGAATAAACATCCGATAAGGTCCCAAGTCGTTAATAAAGACATTAAGTGCCCTCGGCAGCTGGGAAGAGCCTCCCCGTCAGTTATCCCCAGTCACATATCTCCCGAGGAATTGATTTTCGCTTAGGCAAACTCGCAGACCCGGCTGCTTAGCATATAAGGTTAATGGGGCTATTCTTGGGATCATTTTCCTGGAATTTAAAGTTTTCGCCACGTTTAAAGGGCCTGTACATGAAATAATAATTAAGATAATGTTCATTCAATGAGGCCTGCTCTAGGTATCTTGAAGAAAGACGGATGGCGCTGATAGGTCACTATTTAAGGAGCTCAAGACTGTAATTGCAATCCAGAGAGAAAATATGTCTCACTAGAGCAAGAATGACAAGAGAGAGAGTTAGCAGAGGATTATGGCTCGTTAAAATACCGCACTGATAGCATATCGATCGAAAAAGCTTAATAGTAGTTTCATGTTTCCAAGAAAAGAAACATTTCGTGATTTGAAATGTCACCAGAAAGCCTGTACTTTTTTGCAACGGCGGAGTAGTTAAGTAGATAATAAAACGCGTAAAATTTGTGGATAATGACTGAACGTTAAGTAATTGAGGACCTTTAGAGAATAAAAAATTATGCCCACCTCATTTAGCAGTTCCGTTAGGTTAAGAATGATAACAATTAATTCATATGTCATGTAAAAATACGATTATTCAAACTGAGTAGGAGAGGAATGGGTTTGAATAATGTAGTTTTATGTTTAAAAAACTAACTTTTTCATTTCACTCTTATTTTCTCAAATGTTACAGTATTTATTTTTATTTAATGAAAATTTATTTTCAAACATCAAGAAAGTTTGGATAGTAAATTTTATGATAAAATATTTCCAGAAAAGTGTAATAAAACTTTAATACCTTTAACAACTATTCTCCGCTGCCACATTATGATCAGCTGCTAATTTATTTCCTTTTTTATCATTTTTTAAATAAACGTTGACTTAGTTTTAATAAAAGGAGCAATATTTTTGCCTTCTCGGTATCATAATTATGACTATTACACTTGCAAAATGGACATTTTTCTCCCACATCCAAAACTCTGAAGTTGACTGAATACAAGAAGAAGTTCTTCAATAAAACGATTACAGAATACGATAGGCTGCTGTTCTGAAATAAAATAAATTTTGCATATTGCATTCCTCTTACACATTAAAATGGCTATAAAGATTCGAGGGTATTCATGTGAAGGGCAAAAAAATAAATATTATTTACTTTTTTTACATTCAGTAATGGACAGCGACTACATCATAAAGAAATGCATGTACTTTCGGCTTCGTAGTAAGAAATATAACGATGCCTGAATGGAGAAGAAAACATTTTGTTTATGTTATCTTCATAAAAAACTGAGTGTATGTTAGTTGTTTGTTAAAATTGTGTATAAAAATAATGCGCATTCTGAGAGTGATTTCCCAGCCAAAACGAATTTACATCCTTGGTTCTTTAGATATGAATCGTTAATTTTGCAACCTAACTAACAAATTTAGATTTACCATTATAAACTACGTAACTCCAAGAATAAGAAATGGAATTTCTAAATGCAGAATTGTGTAACTACCTTTAAACTGTTCGGTTTCGTTAATAATCAACAATAAAGATTCTTCTACGTTAATGTGTTAGACAGTAAATTAAATTAAATATATGTTAAAGGAAGAGAAATTACTCTAAAAATCTTGAAGCTATATTGAATGCTAATTATTATTTTTTATCTGGAACAAATATTATTTCCATACGGCGGGCACTAACCATTATCAGTGCTGGCCACTACTAAGGCCGGAAGCAGTAGTTACTTTATCATTGAGGCACCTAACGGGTGGGCCACCATTACCTCCTGTGAAGGGACGCACAATTTATATCCGTGCCTTTTCCGAGATTCGAACCACGGTCCTTCGGTACTGCATCAGAAATGCTAATCACCTTCCCTTCTGGGCGGCTAGCTACAGAAAATATCTACAGCAAGTCTGAAAAATGTGCTTCATTAGGCAAATAAACAGGAAAATAATATGCGCAGATGCACATATGCATTTGATTTTTTTCAGTTTCACTTTTCTTTCAGCACTCCTTGACTACCATTTCAGTATTTCCTTTCACATATGTTTTCAGCTACGTTTTATTTATATGTCACATTTTCTTTTCTCATTCTGAGAAATAACACAACACAACACATATCAAACTGTCAGCGGAAATAAAATGAAATATCCTACAATGTTTTTCTAAAATAAAATGAGAAAACAATATGACAGTTTTTGATTGCGGAAGATTTTTTGACTTGCATCAGATAGAAATAAAAGCTTAATACATGATGTATCATGTATTAAGTATCATCGTGTTTCATGTATCATCGTGTATGTATCATGTATCATCGTGTTTCTAATAAGCTTGCTGTTATTTTATTTAGCGGTGTCTTGCAGCAAGGAACCTGAGAGAAATTCCTTCTGCATTTATGATAAACATTAAAAAATTCTGATGTCTGTATTAAGATGCCAAAACAAGGCAAACTTTATGCCATACATGCATGTAAATCATTCTACTCTATGTTTTGGTGTAGTGTTTGTTGTAATGTATTGTTTGTTGTATGGTAACCTTGAAGAAAAAGTAGTGATACTTTTAGGAAAGTGTCAGCAATTCTTTCAAAATTCGCGTAATTTTTATATTGTCTATGACTGGATAGCTTTTAATTTCCGTTGATCAGTGCATCCTTACAAAGCGTAGTAATTTTATGTAATTCCATTAACAGATTTAAGGTTTCTGTGGCTGTTTTCCTTTCTATTACCGCATTTGTGTCTGTGTTAAACAAAAGGAATATCAGTGATAAAATTTCAGCTCAATTTTAATAAATTAGATAAGGTTGAAATGTAAAAACATTTTTAACTTATACCCAGCAACTAAAATAGAAGCTTTGGGTTGTGCAACGATTTTTTGTTAGACATAACAAATGTAAACTTTAATTTATTTGTACTAGTTCTCTTTCCATAAAGTGGTGAAATGTGCATAAAGCGCTGTTGATAAGGTGTAGTTGGTGACATAGCGTTCTTTGAAATCTAAAAAAAATAATAATAATAATTAAAATAATAAATTTATTTGTTTTTGCGTATTTTGCTGAATTTAAAGCATCCATATTTAGAAAGTATTTACTTCGGAAATGGCATGTCCAAAATTTTAGGAGGCGAAAATTTTCAGTAGGTTAATATATTTATTCATAATTTAAGCAATTATCAATAAATATCATAATAGCATACTGAATATATTTCAACACTTTTAGTCAAATCATTTAAGAAAAGCTTAACTTTCTTTGCCTTCATACTGCAGAGAAAGTATTTTAAAAAATTACAAAAAATCAAAAATATTTTATTTAATTACTAACGAATGAGGTTAAAAAAATTGTTAGTCATTAAACTATTTCTCATGTTGAAATTCTAATTTATCTAAACAATATATAAAAATGATTTGCATAAAAATGTCACACAAAGTTGATAATAAGCATGAAAATAATCCTGAACTTTTGGCAGCTTGTCATGAATTCTTTATATATGGAAAACTATACTTCGCTACTTTATTAAAAGAAAAATTCTTACTCATGTGAAAGTATTTTACGATGATTCTCACTGGGTTATTAAAAGCAGACTTGCGCTTTGTCTTTTGCCTGTGAGCAATAGACTTTTCTTTTATTGGGGTATATTTAACGCCTCGAAAACGTGAGACATGAGACCTAGTTTGCCAAAAAGATGTTATACAAACAACAAGGTGATTCAAAAGTCGAGCACACCATTTTTTCAAACCTTATGTTGATTACATTGTTGATATTAGCGGAAACGTGTTTCACGTATAACTCCCCTTCGCTGTTACAAGTAATATATCACTTGAAATGTTAGAAGCAGTTTACTCTGATAGTTTCAAAAGCAACATATTTTGGGTAAGAATGTAGAGACATTAGGCCAGAAGAGGTGAAAAATGAGCAATGCCTTCGCCGAGACTCGAACCACGGACCTATCGATAACGCGTCGAGCGTGCTGACCACTACACCACGAAGGCATGCGAAGAAGGCGGGAGAAATACTTTATATACTCCCCCTTTTACATGGCGACTTGGGATTAGGGAAGTCAGTCGCCAAAGCCTGGTGGTGGAGAATCATCATCTACCACTTTTTGGTTCGGGCGCCACTTGTAACGACATTAGGTTTTTTTTAAAGCAGTAGATGTGAAAAATGAGCAATGGCCTCGCCGGGATTCGAACCACGGTCTTCTCGATTACATCTAAATCAAATGTATATGTTTCGATGTTTTTCTTGATCATAAAAACCGTTCTGCTTGGGAAAAACTCATCTTTATTTTGCAACAAAAAATAACAATAATAATTCTTAAAGCTAACAGCATTATTTGAAACTGAAATTTCAAGTGACATTTTGCTTACAGAAATTTCATCCATTGAAATAATTAGACATTAATATCCATTCTAAAATTTGCATAACAATGAAGTTTTATGGGTCAGCTTTTAGATTATCATGCATTAATAAATTCAAGTATTAGCAATGTTTAAATCTGATTTTTTTTAAAAAAAAAAAGAGAAGAATATTACTACTTCCATTTATACAAGAAGTAAACTAATATTTATTTAACATACGATTCGCTGATTAGAAATCTTACAAATATTTGCCTTAATATTTAGAAATACAAACAGCAGTTTATTATAACATTATTGTGTTCAAACTTTAATAATGATAAAATATAAAATTAATACCATAATTGTTTTTGTGAAGCGTAGATTACTCTTATTAATTTCAAAGGCGTATTATGTCATTTTCCATTAGACCATAAATATAATATATCTCAGGAAAATATGAGTTGATTCGAAAGATAATTGCAAAATGCTATGCTGTTATTCATGAAGTTTTATAAAAGTAATCAGGTCCGTAAATTATTTTTGTAACAAATATATCACATATATTTCCAAAAGGAAACTAAAAGTACAGATATTAGAAAACGCAAACAATCAAAAACAGCTTTCAAGAATAATTATTTAAAAATTGCACGAGCGTTATTTGTGAAGATTTCCTGGGAATTTTAATTAAAATTCTTTTGGGCGAAGTCGAAATTATGTTTTTTCTCAGTTTAAGAGTAAAAATAGCTTTTTCAAAATAGGTTCCTTTCAGCAGCTATCTTACACAATTTTTTGTTCAATTATGTGTGGTTCATAATTATCAAACAAATCCGATTTTATAACGTCTCTCTAAAAATCTGTACGTATATGTTGTATGTATTTGTACGAGGATTAAGGAACTTTAGTATGTTTAAAATTGCATTAAAAATAAAATTTCTTGGAACTCGCAGGGCTTTATACAGTTTCGGAACATCTTTAAATGTTCAATATTTGGTTACACACACGAAGACATATACCTGACATAAACTCTTGTTTTAAAGACTTTTTATCTACTTGGAAGTTCCTGATGTGAAACTGATTTAGAGTAAAATTTCCCTAGTCTAGTGAATCTCTAGGAGTAGATAACGTTCTTGATTTCCAATGCGACACATACAGCAGCTAATTCTTATAAATTTATACTGAATAAGTAGCTCATAAAATTCTTGTACTTAAATTTGCCTTAGATAAGAAACCTTACATAAACGATCTCTACAATTATTTAGTAGCAAATGAATAATGTTTTCAGACAGAATGAATTTGTGTAAAGTTTTAGCAAGACTTCTAAAAATGTGACTTACACTGAAGCTGATGCGAAATACAAAACACAGTGATCAAAAAAATGGAACCGTCACTGTCAGATACTTTAAGTACATAAAGTCTTTTAAGTAGTTTAGAGTCTATTTTTCTCATATGTGTAGCCAGTCTTATTGATGTTAAAATTGCAGAAGTATTTTAGTATCGCTGAGTCTAGATTTATGAACAGCTCGTATTGTTAAAAACAAAAAGCATGAGATCTCCATATTACAAATAATCTTCCTTTTATTCATTTCTAATAATACTTGAAACACTAAATACAAAGTGAATAAATTACAGTCAACGCGATGTATGAGGAATGCAAAGACTGAATTTTTCATTTTTCTAATAAGCTTGAAAAAACTGCAAGATGTTTCGTTCGCTGTGAAGTTTTTAAGTTACAATAATAAAACACTGTACGGAAAATTATCTTAATTTTGTTATTATAGTAAAAGTCAAGCTTTTTGGTAAGGAATATTTAAATGCAATAGTACAGAGGAATTCTTATGCAGTTATATACAATGACTAAAAATAAAGAAAATGCTCTATAAAGGTTTTTTTATGGTTAGTACTTCTAAGTGAAATCCAATGAAATATGCCTGGCAATCCAAGATCAACGTTACCATTTAAATGACTGGTATTCACCTTTGCTACACAGAAACATGCAAAATCCTGCTCCCGTTCTTTAGTACGTTTGGAAAGGACTTCAAGAGGGTGCTTCATATTCTAATTTCAAGGACTGTACGAGTAGCTAGGTAAACGTTTTGCATGTTGAAGTTGGAACATCTCATTAACTACTTACCAAGTTTAATTTTCCTGCCATATTGTGAATAAAACGTAAGCATCTATTTTATAAATAATTCTATTCAAATCAATTACATGAACTCAAAACTGTTTTAAGCAAAGCATTTATTAATTTAAGGTAATTTTTAATTACTGCAAAAATAAGGCATTTTTAATTAATGTTGGCTTTTTCTCTGACGAAGGTGAGGAACTGGTAAACCACTTTACAGGAGATAACTGATCGGGGGGAAAACATGCATTTTTTTAAATACTCAAATTTTTATTTCTTTTCAAAATCCAGCTTTGGTATGATATATTTTAAAACATGGAAACACCCAAAGTCCAATATCACAATCGGGACAAAACTATCTGGTTTCTTTTCCGACACATTTTCCGCTATCTTTCCTTTTCGAGCAACAAACGAAGCGTAAACGGAAAATAGTAAAACCTTCTCCTTGAATTGGTTTTACATTCCAGTCTCTTCTGGACTACTAGGGACATTTATTAGAAACACTGCAAAGTAAAAAAGTGAAAACGCCGGGTAAATTCGGGTACGGTGTAGGAAAATGTACTGCCAGAGCCGTGTACGAGAAAGTCAGAGAAGTTCCCTTTCGTGGCCCCCGAAGAGTGTTCTGGCAAAACTATTAAGTGGAATGTATTTGATTAGGTATTTTTAGAAACGGATTGTTAAAAATGGAGTGCAGTTGGAAGAATAAAAAACAGTACATATTCTGACAGAGACGTGTAAAAACCTAAAATAAGCCAAAAGCTGAATCTCGAAAGCCTAAGGCTTAATAACAAGGCTGATATATGCAATAAACCAGGAAAAGATCGAAAACGTGCGACAACTGATTTTCAGGTCCGTTATTTAGTAAATTTTGCTAAAACAGACAAACAACAGCCCAAACTGTAAAGAAGAATGCTGAACTATAGGAACTCGACAAACTAGGTACACTGTGAGTGACATGCTGCACGAAAGACGGATGTATATATGTAAATTTAAGATTTTTAACCCATTAACTCGTGCTGCGAAATGCGCCTAACTATTGGTGAAGAAATCATCATGATTTAAGTTCATAATTTGAATGGAAAATTCGGCTTATTTATTTATGGCAAAGCATATTCCAGCATCAAGAAGAAGATAAACATCGGTAAGAGCAACAATAATCACCCAAAACAGAAATATTTCACCAGCATTAATTTAATCATTAAGAAACATTATAACAAAGGCCTTGAATTCAGAAAACGAACAAATACCATCTTTCTGCTCTTCACCAACTGAAGAAATTAGGGATAACTTGAACAGCCTCGCAAACATCCTACATAAATTCCCAAATCTCTCTATGTGATCGGAGACCAATGCGCAGAATAACGTATGGGGTACCCACACGTGAATGTAAGAGGCGAAGAGATTGAAAACCTAATTAACGGTAAAACTTAACAATGATTAACAGTAATTCATCAACACCAATATTTCAAACTATTAATGGATCCGGATACCGGACATAACGCTCACAATCCAACCAGTAGCGCAATATTTTCAGAACTGAACAGACCACGTCGGAGGGGATATCTCAGATCATAGACAGATTTAATACGAAATCTCCTCTGAAATCTGTACGAAGACCACCAAGAGATTAAAAATCACGCTTTCAAGAGCACGAAAATTTATCAAGTCTATTACAAAGGCTTCCGAAATCGAAGTAAATTGCTCCTAATGCAAGGAACACCTAGATAACATGATTACAAAACTGCAAAACACAATCCGAAAACATTGTGAAAAGTCGTTCAAGGATAAAAGCTCAAGCAACATGAAACGCATTAGTTGGGGACACTACACTAAGATATGAGCGAAACAAGAGTAGAGCGGCAAAAAGGAAGATAAAAAGCCCAGAACACTTCGTGCAATCGAGCGGTACCTCCTTTTCATCTTCAAACGAAGCTAAAAACCAGCATCAAATGCAGCTGTCTTTCAAATCGCTAAAAGCACAGCACTTTTTGTATAGGCTGAACAAGAATTCCACAGACAACAGTATTGAAACTACTAAAGAATGGCCACTATAACTCCTTGGAACTTATAACAGAGAAATACGAGACAGAGGCATAACCACCCAAGCCCCATCCAGCAAAGAAGCAACTAGGGATCAGCTGCATAAAACTTATCAGTACCATGGGCTGGCTCACCGCTCAGAAACTCATAACCAACGAATCTAAAGCTGAATGGCAGAACTGGTGGGGCAACGCCGAACAAGGGAGAAGGACCTAACAACCTATTCTCAAAAATAGGCAGGAAATGCATCGAGTTCAATAACAGGAGAAGTAACATGATCATATTGGGGCATGGTCTCTTTCCCAAGTACTTTTTGTAAGGACGTTAGCTACATCATATCCGTGTGTATGTGGAGAAAGAGGTAGCCCTGAACACTACTTATTTAAATGCTCCTTCACAGCTGCATATCATCTAAAACTTTCGAACCCAGAAAGAGAAATGAGTCCTTGTACAAAATAAGCTGCCAAGAAAAAACATTGCAGAAAGGAAATCATAAATATAATGAACTTCCTGTCCACAAATGGCACGGAGCTACGCAACGTAGCAGTGCCTGGCGAGGACCCATGTTGCCTATACTTACACTATGGGTATCCCACTAGACTTCACTACATCCATAACTATACCAAAAATGATAAGCATCTTCGCAGATGATATTTAAATAGAAACGAGCTCGTATCTGTGCTACATATAATAAAAAGCATAAAACACCGTGTAGCCAGCCCGTTCTAAAAACAAATTGAACATGCCTTGAACTATATATGTTCTACGGTCTTAACCTGCAGACACTATGGTTTGGAGCTGAGTTCTCTGTAATAATGAGTCTCGTTTTCGTTTAGAAAATGGTTTCAGATGTATTACAACCTGCAGGGAAAAACACGCTCAGTAAGTCTGAAAGCATCAGTATCAACACAAAGATGGGAAGAATCATGGTATGAACGATTATCATTTTGAACGGCCATATTGACGGGTCATCTATGAATGCTGAAATATTCAGAGACCTGCTTCCTGATCCTTATGTCAAGTTGCTTAGGGATGCAATGTCTAATAATTTTCCCCTTATGGATGATAATGCTCGTCCTCATCAAGCTGCATTAGTAATCGATTACTTTAAGGAGAAGGAGTCCAGCGAACAGAACAACCCTCATTGCTGCGCCTCTCACATAACATCGAAAATAAGTCTGACAACAACAGTAGGAGAACATTTATGCTTTGCTGAAATGGCAACAGCGCATATATTCAAGATTTTTTTGGAAGCTGGAAAATTCGACGGACGAGAGGATTGCGTTACAAAACTGAGTTTTGGATGCGAATGAAATGGAATCCGCTGCGGATATTAGTGATATTTATCAAATTTTCTGCGTTTCAGAAGATAAGAACACCTATGTTTAGGTCTTGCGATATTTAAATTACAAAAGTTGTCTCAAGTTTAGTAAACGTTACCCTGGGCTTATTCTAGTTATTCAGATAAGTGCATGTTTATGCTGTTGTATATAATTTACAAATATAAATGTGATTAGAATTATATTAAATACAATATCAAAATTCTGTAATCGTATTTAAATTTGTAGATGTTGAGTATTCAATGCTATGTCGGAGCCAGTTGCAGTTAGGTGTGAAAAGTAAGAATGATTTGCTCACGACATAACACTCATATTCCCCAGATTAAAATCCTGTAATCTAGGATGACGACTGTTATCCCGAAAGCCCCCACCTTGCTCTCTCCAGGAACTTCAAAGCGGTATTTATCAACAATACACTAAGTTCTTTGAGAAGATAATGTGGAAAATTGCTGTAAAGCTTGCGTTTTGGTTAGAGGTGACACAAACATTAATTAATTTTTCTTATGTGTCTCTAAAAACATCCTAACATTAACTTTTCTTTCCCCAATTACATCGCATTTTCTAATTTTAATTTATTTTTTGCATAAATAGGCAATTCTTCCATTTTGAAAATTGGACAACCATATGAAATAAATATCTTGTACAACTTCCGTGATGTTAGTTGAAAAATCATTAAAATTCTTGTTGCTTAGTTTTTCTGCCATCCTATAGTTGGTTCCAATAGCATTTTTCATTTTGTAAATTCTGAAAAAAAAGAAATGCAATCCTGAGGCAAAATATATTTCACTATGTTTTCATAATACGACACTGCATTTTTACATATATACATATATATATGGGATGATAAGATAAAAAATATATATATATTAAAATTGTAACTTAAATCTGGAATAGTTCTTAAAACTCTTCCTTTTAATTTGAATTATATCCCTTTTCCTGTTCTAAAAATAGTAAATGCTTATAATAAACTGCGTTATTTCTAAATTAATCCATGTTATATGATTATTTTTACATAACGCCGGTAACGCTTAGTGAGCTGAAACTCAGTCAGTTATTAATAATTGTGGATAAAAATTTATTGAGCAATGAAAATGATACCAAAATGGAAACTAAGTCATCCTGAATTAAGATATCGCGAATTTTTCTTCATTATGAATCTATCACATGTCATCATGATTACAAATTTCTTCGAATTGTGCTTCAACATTTATTGCCAGCGTATTTAAATTATTACACACACACACACATATACACATGAAAAAAGCAAATTGCAAGAATATTCAAAATTATAATTTTCCTCATTTGCTGATAAAATTGACATAAAATAATTAAACGTATTAATATATTACAATACAGGCAATTTTATGAATTTGTAAATTGAAAACAAAAGCAAAAATTGTTGCGTAAAACAATGAAATAGATGCAAATTTAGGGGATGGAATAAAAATAGTCACTAACATTTGGCTGAAATTGACATCTGAAAGAACATTTAAATTTTAAATGTGTAACAGATGGCGTGACTCATCCTTAAAACAGAGCATCTACTCTAGGTCACGTGATGCGAGATTCGCAAAAGTATAAACATTCTCTTTCTTACATGTCATGTGACACTACGAACTTGGTCTTAGAACTTGGAAAGCTGAGCGCGAGTTATGTAGCTTCTATTTCTATTTTTGTGTGTTAAACCATTAATAAATTACTGTTCGTCGTACTTAATGGTCTTAATTATTAGCCCCGAGATTCTTTAATAATGGATAATAAGAAATACATGTGTGTATGTGTTCAAAATGTAAATTAAAGTTATAAAATGCATTAAAATTAAAAATTAAAAATTGATATGGCCGTTTTATCACTGCCAAATTCGAATATCCTCAGAATGTAATGTGGGAAAACCTGACACTGATACAACTACCATATCTGGCTCGCTGCATCTGTTTTGTTCATTCTCAAATCAGCAAAGGTATCAAAATTTGTCATTTGAACCTCCTAAAGTTTAAACACACCATACCTCATCTACCCTTACAAAACAATGTCAATATAGATGTAAAATAATATTCAAAATGAAATTCTATGTAGCTGTAACTTAAAAAGTAGCTTCCTGAAAATAAAAGTTGAAAAGAATGTGGGAGCATAGCTGGTTGTCTGAAGTTAGGTAAAGCAGGGTTACTGCTTGATACTTTTAATTTCGCCTTGTCATATTGACGTAAAAAGTTGTTGTTGTGAACACTTTTAATAATTTATCTTAAGTTAAACGTAAGAAAACATAAGGAAATCGGAAATACGAAAACTGAACAGAGCAGTTCATCACGTTAATATGTCTGCAATAGTGGCTTTCCGAAGATAAAAATGGCCTTGTTAGTCAAAGTTTGAGCCACAATGGCAGAAAACTAAAATTACGTATATACACAGTAAATTAATACTTTTCATATTAAATATATTTTCTCACCCATTCGTCTCACTTCTTGCGATTAAAAAACGGACTTCATTAGGTAAAAAAATCATTCATAGTTCGTAGAGGTTTAGTGCGTTTCAGTTAGTTTAGTGTGTTCATGCTAGAGTGTTTCAGTTGTTTCTTAACAATAAATTATTTAGGAATTTGATTATTGCTCAAGCTTTGTGAAAGTAATAAAATTTCTTACTGCTGTTGCTCTATTTCTGTGTAAATAGTTTTGATACGAACTAAATGATTATATGTAGCATTTTCTGTTACCTACTTAGGGATCTTAGTGTATAAGGTATTTCTCCCGCCTTCTAAGTATGCCTTCGTGGTGTAGTGATCAGCACGTTCAACACGTATTCGAGAGGTCCATGGTTCGAATCCCGGCGAGGGCATTGTTCGTTTTCCATGTCTCCTGCCTACAAAAAATACCTAATGTCTCTACGAGTGTTGCAATTAATTACTTTAATTTATTGAAAGTTGAAATCGCTTCTTTGTCAAATAATCTTAATGTAAATTACTATACAATGGAAATAAATCAGCAAAACGTGTATGAAGAGGAACATAATGCCTAAAATATAAAGCATTTTTTCCCATTGGCGAGCACTTAATTGACTTTGGCTTGGTCACTATTACGGCCGAAAAGTATAGTTCATATAGGACGGAACACATAGTTCTTATGCTTACAAAATATTTTATCACAATCGAAATCAGCTTATGACGAAAATATGCTTTTTTGCTGGAGGTATCAAGTTGGAGCATATAACATTTTACAGAACATAGCTTTCTGCGTGTTGCCCTGCAATGGGAAACATGCCCTTTGAATTTATGTGTCAAAGTGTTAACTTCCTGCAGCTTAATAACAACGAAATTAATTTATACTACAAAGTAAGCAATATCAAAAATTAAGTTTTTTCTTCCGAATGGAAGCAAATTTTCTAACCAATAACTGAAACTCTGGAAAATAAAATTTAAAAAAAATCTTCTCGAGCTTCATCCCTTTTTTGATACCTTACTTCCGAATAAAGTCGGCATTATGAATAACGAGTGCCCATTAATCCTGTGGAAAAGTTTGAAATGAAAACATAAATTAAACGACCCCTTCCCACACTTAAAACGCGAATCATTATGCTTCACTGCTGCACCACCTCCACCCCATTCCGTTAACACGCAGATAAAACGGCTTCAAGTCTTACGCGATTGCATTCCAAGAGCTCTTAAGCCTTCTGGGACACGTAAACTGTTGACGCTTCATGGAACACGCTGCTTCTCTTGTTGGAGGACCAGTGGGGCGTGAAAGTCTCCCACTGCTGGGGCTAATAAAATAAATGGGGCTCTTAGGTTCCAGGACGGATACCGGAAGAGTTTCCGCGTTCCAGTTTTTATTTCGCGTTTAGAAACGAATTTTTGGTGTTTTAAGTTGTAAAGCCACGTTGAGTGTGCATTATTTTTCTATCTGTTTAATGTTTCGCTCTGACTTCCTACTGCATACATATTTCTGAGGTTTTGAGTTTCAAAATTTTATGTTTGTTGTAGAAGTAAACGATGTGAAATGAAGTAACGCGAAAATTAAAGCATATATCTGCCCATGGTTGTAATTATTTATGTTTCTTGGCTTTGTTTGCTCCATTATAGAAAAGAGCTGTGTTCCATCAAATGATGAGCAGAGCAATGCACAAATATATATTTTGTAATCTAATGTATTTCTTGAATAAAACATTAATTCTAATAAAAATCAACAAAGATTGATTGAAAATTTTCATATTATGAAAAATTATTATAAATTTTCTACTTTCGCAGGCCGTGAGGGGCTTCTTTCATATAACTGAAATTACAAATCCCATATAATATGTATTTAATCGAGAAATATTAAATTAGTCATTTTGAAACAGGTGTAGTTGAGTTTATTTGATTCTAGCAAAAGACTCAAGAGTATCTGCTTAATAGGAGGAATGAATTTGTGGAGGTCTTTCTAACAGAAATTCACTGACATCCACATTAAACCTAGAGAAAACCATAAAAATGCCCGTGTAACCAGCCCGTTCGCCCGGAATCGAACCCAAAACGAACTGCCAGTGTTAATCGATTTTTAACTCTCGGCCACTAATGAGACTTCAGTTTTGAAATAGAAAGTACGTAAAAGGGAAAGCTTATTAATTTATTAATTGCAACAAATATGAAACAAAACAGTTGAAAATTGTTTTTTGGTAGTAATATTTTGTAAAGAAAGTTTAAAAGAAATTGATTTTTACTTCACTTTGGGTGATGTTCAAAACATAGGTAATCCATTCAAGTATTTCCGTACTTTCTTTTTAACAACAAGAATGAAAGTGGTGATATGCAGAGTTTACGCCAATTCAATCTCCGGTCGTCTAAACGTGCACCAAGGAGAAAATCTAGAGAAAATTTATACTACCAATAACTTTATTTATAATAACTTTATACTATAACTTTAGTTTAGCAAGATCTCGCATAACAAATGTATTAATAAATAGAATTCTCCAAGCATTAATGTTAAATTTAATTTCGGTTTGAAATATATAAGTATTTGAATTGCATAAAAAAGTAAAAATTTTATACTAATTCAACGCAGCAATATACATTTCATTCCAATTTAGAGTGATTCTAGGCACCATTTTTACTTTTAGCTTCATGCTTTACCTTTCGCAGATAGTTTAAAATTTCTGTCTAGCTTAGATGCGAAAATGTTTTGTTGAGGAAGAGACAGGTGAAAAAGGTAACATTTCATTTTGGGTCATGGATTAAAATATAAATTTCCTGTTTAGATGACTAAATTGTTAACATCGTAAGATGAGTCAAAGAAATGATAGAAGCATTCTACCTGTTACGTGGCGCAGAATGACAGAATATCATTTAGCGACTTTATGTATCAGTTGGACTGAAATATGTAAATTAAAATTTATACATATACAGAAAATTGGAGTATTTTATAATGAATGTGTAAACTGTGGTATTGTTTTCACGGGGTGGTGTACAGCACCTTACACCAAGATATTGAGGTTGTGCAAAGTCTAATTTTAGGTGGTTTGGGTCAGATTAGATATCTACTGCAGAGCAAGCTATATCAGAAAAAACTTGGTGAAACTATACATTTGATGCATTAGTCGAAAGACTTGATAATATTTAACGAAACCATACTTTGTTTTTCAAATATCCAACATAAATCGTGATAATGTTTCCTGATATAGTTAAACTACACCAGCCACCTATGTGGATGCCCAAGTATAAACAATAAGAATGCCTAAAATTTCTATTAATTTTGGCTCTTAAATATGGCAATATGGTGATCTGTGAGAGGACTATCGTACTTTTAGCATCTGGCAAATCTTTTGCTGTTTTTGAATTTCCTAAATAATCTACCTTTTCATTACCTGGAACTCAACCCAGAATTATCAGAAATCCATCGAAATTTGATATTCCAAATTTTCCGGAAGCCAATCTGTTAAACATCAGTGTTATTCGAAATCTTGAAATGTATTCTGATGTACATTCTCAAGCCTCACAGTTTGAGAATATATGTAAACCTTTACTTCGAAGAGGCTGAGTTTTAGAAACGTCTGTGGAGCTTCGTAGGTGACTGTTAGTTTAGCCTTCAAAACCCTCCTCTGAAGAACCTTCAGCAAATGAACCATCATCGAGAAAACTGCAGTCTGTAAAATCTTGCATAGGTTTCCTGTGCTTGACCGTTATGACCGTTATGATCACTGCAAAAGTTATGATTATTAGCGGAAAAAGAATCCATAAATATTTCGAAGTTGTAGTATATAATGAAGTTAATTAGTTCGAAACTGTCTGATGTTTAAACGTATTGTAAACATGCAAGAAAGTGTTGAACATTCACAATACTTCAATAAAGAAAATAAAAGTCTCAGAAACCTGTAATTTTTTCACAGCAGGTGAATAAATGTACACAAGAAAATATTGTGAATCTTTCGAGAAAATGTTGAATCGAAAACAATAGCATTTACAGCAAAATGAACGTATTTAAATTTACGTGGTAATAAATAAAATTCTAAAAATTCTTCAATTCGGTCTTTCTTGTAAAGCAATTTTGCATATCGAAGAATACTTAAAAAGAAAAAGAAATATTTAAGAATGCAGGCTTAATTAATAAAAATACGTTTAAATAATTTTTCTAACGAAAGCCGGATAATTATTTACATCTACTAATGGTACAATTTATGGCTATTGTTTTGAATAATCTTAACTGATTCTACGCAAATTTGTTTCAGTTTAAAGCAATTATATCACTTAAAATATAAACAAAATTTGAATTATTATTTTCAGGAAGTATTTAGATAAATAGTTAGTGCTTGACTAATAATATTGTCACCTTTTTGTGTCTATATTTTATGTGGCTATAAAGGGAATTAGTCATTTTACATTTCAATCCTATTGCGCAGACTAAGATTGTATACTTGTAGTACTATATTTAAGGGGATAATAATAATATATATCTCTCTTTCAACTAACAAAATGACCCATCAGGCATCAAATTCGTAAGACTGTTGAACAACTATAATTAAGTCCAGATTTTAAACCTAGCCATGGAAAACCCAACAGTGGCTGAGTGGTTAAACCCGCTAAATATTGGGATGTCATGGGATCTATTGCAAGCGAACGAGCTGTCTGCATGTTTGATTTTCATGGTTTTCTCCATACGTAACGAATTACGAACCAGTTTCTTTTAGAAAGACCTCCGGAAACCCTCTTCCTTTTAAGCAGTTATCCTTGCGTGCTTTGCCATATTCAAAGAACCTAATGTAACTTAGGCAATGGGCTGGCTGCATATAATTTTAATAGTGTCTCCATGCCTAACGTAAATATAAGCGAATTCCATTAGAAAGTTGTCCTCGAGGTTATCTCTTTAGGCAGGTAGCCCTCATAAAATGGGTGGTATTTAAATAAATCAAAGAAATGAGCATAGAAATTAGTTTGGGCTGGAATAATTTTTATTAAGGAATATTCTATAACTTATTTCACTGCCGGTTTAAATTTTCTTTGAATGTTTTATTGATGTGCACATTTAAAAGCTGAACTATTGGTGTTAATCAGTCTATTCTATTTCGTTCTTTGTTTATTGAAATAACTAAAGAAAATATATATTCCTTAAGTTTAGGAAAGTTTAACCCAGTCGAAATGAGGTTTTCTTCAAAAGACCTAATAAGTTTTGCAAGAATAGTCAGCACAGGCATTCACCTTGTTTGTAACATTAATTTAACCATCATGCATACACTTTTAGATTAATTTGCATATTTATTAAGTGAATAATGAGCAGAAAGAATAAAAACAGAAATTAGAAGGGAAAATAAATTTTAAACAGCTAGCTTAAAATGAAGCATTGTAGATCATATAAAGTTTGAAATTCTCTTAAATACTTGCTGCATCTTAGACTCGAAAAATAGTTAATCTAAACATATCCGGTTTTACTAATTAATGAAAGAAGAAGAAAAAGTACTTAAGGATCTCTGAAGCAGGTATGGTTTGTGAGGGAAAAAGTGCTCTGTAATGAAAGCACTTGATTGTGTTGCCACTGATGAAAAAATAATAATGAATGAGTACGTGACTCCGCAAATCTGTAGGAATTTTGCATAGAAATTGCTGCTTCGTGAAACAGATGCCAGCAGTGAACTCTCTCTATATAAGAAATTTCACGTACGTATTAAAAACTGCCCTTAATAAGAAATTTTTCTCTCTCAGTTTTAAGAAAAAGTTATTGTTGTTAAGTTATAAAGAATGAGTATAAATCATTTAAAATTTTGTACTTAATTCCGTTTTGTTCAGTCAAGTAAAAACTAATTTCCCCAAATATACAAAAGAGATAGTATTAAAAGTATAATGCACAAAACTTAGAAAATGTAAGATATCTCAAAGTGTATGTTCGTCTTCTCAGTTGTTCGCTTTAATTGATACAGCGAAGAACTGTAAGACAATCTCCCGTTATCCTAGTACTTAGAAATATTTTCAGATTTGAGATTGTAAATGAGGAAGAAAGTTGTTCATCCAGTTTTATTTATGTTAATGCAAGCAAAATTAATTTTCTCTGTTTTAAAGGATAATGCATAATTATAATGTCACTGATTAATTTTTTATTAAAACTCCCATCACCAAATCGTAAGAGCATTGCACAAAATTTCTCACATATCAAAACTCTTTTAATCTTTTTTGTCAACTCATATAAATTTCTTTAAAAAAATAAAGAAATAAATAATGATTTTTCGATCTGCAGATCAGAAGAAGATTATATTGAAGGTTGATGCATGAAATAAATGGAATGCGCTAAAATAAACTTTGCACATTAGTTTTTTATTAATACTTTGAAATCATTTTAATAAATAATAAAACGTTCATCTTTCCCGAAGTGTAACAAGAATTCTGAAATCAATATATTTTACATTTTGTTGAAATTCTACAGTATTTTAAAAGTATATCTTTTATCCGCATTTTTATACAAATACTGAATTTTATATTGACAAAATAATTTCTAAAGCAACATGTTACACATTTCGAGCTTGTATTCATACCTTCCATAGCCCATCATATTGCATCACAAATCTGAAACATTTAATATACAGACTCTTCATTATTTGGCAGGCAGACTGTACGTGGATTTAAAAGTAAGTTAATTTATTATAAAAATTTTATATCATATTTCCTATTTTAGCTTTAGCCCACCACCGGCTGAGCGGCACTGAACACTGGCATTTAATCAGACACTGAACATTGGCATTAAGACCTAGGCTCGATTCCAGGGAAAAGGCTAGTTGCATGGGCGTTTCCGTAGTTTTGGCAATGCACAAATATACATATGAGCCAATACCCTCAGATAGGCATCCGTTGCCTTTCAAATGAAGAGTAATAAATCCCAACCAAAGTCCAACGAAGAGTAATAACTCCTGAAAACGTTCTAAATCTGAAAGCACATGCACAATAATATTGGAATTATGTAAATGAAATGCAAAGCTGGAAACACCTAATTTAAATTAAAAAGATAAATTTCCAAAAATCGTAAACATAAAAGTAACTTTAAAAGTTTACCAATTATTTTTAAAACGTTACGTCTCCTTTCTTATTTTTTAATTTTATTTTAAAAATCTTAAAAGAAAAATGAATTTGGAAAACAAAATCTGAAATTTTTCAGATTTTATATTACGCCTAAAGGAGTTTTTTTTACATTTTGTACCTTTATTTTATTAAATAGCATGTTTATCGCACTTAAACTATAAAATTCAATGCAACAGCAATATCGCAAAATAATTTTAAAAGAGCATATCTTTAGAATTTCCGATACACAATCTCGCGCGTTGGAGATATTTTTTTTCCCGTACAGTGTTACCATTGCTCGCTTTGAAAGTGCTGAGTTCCTTAATCAAAAACCCATAAATGTTTTACAAAATATGAAATAGATAATAAAAAAAATTCTAAATTCCAAATTTGGGCTTCCAGATGCCCATATTCGCGTGGAGAGGTACGTTATTCAAAATTTGATGGCTCTAGGTACCGTTGCTTAATAACAGTACGAGAAACACACATACATTTCGGCATATTCTTCATTATTTAATTTCTTTAAATATAATAAAGGCGATAATATTTGGTGGCAACTATTTGAACTGTGAAACGCCACAAAATGCTAAAACGAAATTAATAGCCCTTCTAGGCTGGCGCCCTTTAGACTAAATACTGCTGTTTTGAACACTGTATCTTTCCTAAAATATCCCGAATACCTGCGTCTGCGTTTCTCAGGTTATAACACTGAATTTAGGTTCTGTCGTATGTGATCGAATTAATCGATTAAACTAAACGAAAACTCTTCAGAAAACTAGATTAATATGAGTTTTGAATTTTGAGAAGATAGAGTTGCATGGAATTCTTACAATATGAGGGTAGCAAAAGTTATATCAAAAGGTTTTAGTAAAGAGGTTAACTTAGATTCTAAAATTTGTAAGGTTTATTTTAATTTTATAACAGTTATTTTTAATTTTGAAGCCCTTTCCTTTAAAATTCTTGTTTTCCACTTACAGCTCCCTACCACAATGAGTTTTTGAAATCGCGTTGAATGCAAATGAGTTAGAAGTAGTATTTAAAGAAGATTCAGCTTACTTAAGTAGGAAAGCTTAGGAGACCTTAGTGGCGCGTGTTTGCCATCAGGCAACTTCGTTATTAAGCCAACTACGATCGGCCGTATTGTACGTGCCTGTTGATAATCGCGGGCTAATTTAATTAAGGGACAACTATGTTAGGTAATTATGTCTTGCTTCGGCTAAGTCAGTTTAGTATTAGATTAGTTTCTTATTTTCTTATCTTGATTTAAACCCCGAGTGAAGGCTTTCCTCTAAGTCCGAGAAGGGCCCATCTGTTATTATTTCTTTGAATGAAAACAAAAAGTAGTTTAAAATGTTTTTGGACGTTGTAGTTACACACGTGAACTCAGCAATAAGTCGCTACACGCTTCAATAGGTTCCTCTACGTTCAGAACAGACGAAATAAATTTACTCGTCAAAAAAACTAAGTACATAGCGAAGCATGTGATTTCATTTGTTAGCTTTCTTTAAAACATTTTAAAAATTATTTATGAGTATCAAAGCGAAATTAAAGTAGTTTTCAGATTGATATTTATGCAAATGTAATGCCGTTCTTAATGAAATATGTAAAACGCTCTTATAACAATTCTGCTGAGTGAATGAGTAAAATTCTGGCACTAATTTTTTGCACTTTTATTTCTCATCTCTGATTCACTTTTTTGGGGAATCAAAATATAAGCATTTTATTCTAAGCAAACTTTAGATGTTTATATTCTGTTTATCATTTCTAAATCGTACTGTTGCAGAATCAAGATATTAAATATCTGAATGATGTTATTATGGAATAGAAATACTAGTTTTCAGATCTATATCTTTGCAGAATTGATATATAAACTTCTTTGAAAAACCTTTTTACTACACTTTTTTTCCACCATCTCTAAATGGAAACGAAATGCTAACTCTCAGAATGCTATTGTTATGGAATCGAAATATAAGTTTAGTGAGTCATGCTGTTGCAAAATCGATATCAAATCTTAAACTTCATCAGTTATCTTTTTTAACTGCATTTCTCAGCTCTGAATGGTACGAGTCTGCATATTAAGAAAATGAAAAATGTTATTTTAAAATTTCTAGTCGAATACAAATTAAATTATTAAATTTACATAGATTTTCTGAGCGTAAAGCTGAATATCTAAACCACCAAGGTTATGAATTTGTTTCAAGAAGTTCATGAAGCCATCAGTTCCTTCATGAAAGAGTGAGAATTTGAGAGACAAAGCATTGTGCAGCATTTGGATGCGTGTAAGTTTTTAGTATCACATTATGAAAGTTAGAATGTCGCTTTTTCTTTTCACTGCGGCAAGTTTCCCATAATAACATCTATATAATGTTGTCAGAACTTGAAAACAGATTAATGTAGCATAACATTTAAGCCTTATCTTATAAAGTTACAACACTGAATGCTTTCGAACGATTTTTATGTATTCCATCGTTAAGATCCAGACCAAAAAACCTGCTATTCACAAATTCTCTCGTCTTATTTGCGAGAAAGAGCCTCAACAAAATAAGTAATAATCGCTTGTACATATTTTATGAGCGTTAGAACTCATGTTGTTTAGACTTCAAGTTACTCACAAAATACACTTTTGTTTTTTCCTAATTACAATTCTAATTTTCATGTTGTAAAGAAAATTTAAAAGATCCTAGAAAATGATTAAAATTCGAAAACGTATTCAAACATCAAGTTACCGACGAAGGTTAATCACAAAAGTGTAAAACAAAGACTACGAATATTTTGATTCGGTTTGCACATCTGGAAATTATGAGTGTTTGTGAACGATATTTTCTAGGAAGATGTAAAAGGATGCTGTTATTATTCTAAAACGTAAGATGAGTATTTTTCCTGCATCTGAATATTTGCTTTGGTTGCAACATTACAATAACCTAACTAAAATTCTAACAAAAATAGTACATTAGCTCTATGCAAAACTGGAAAAACATATTGCCCTTAAGTTTTGTCTATATTGTCCATATTGGTTGAAGGCTCAAACAATGCAAATTATCCTAATTAACGAAATATATCAAAAAACATGACTAACATTGGTAATTAATGACTGCCTTTGTTGTCCATTTTGTCTTCAGTAGTAATACGTAAATTGCATAGGTAGAGCAGAGCAGAAAAACCAATAATTTATCTAAATAAATCAAATAACTGCCATGAATCAATGCTCCTTCTCTTATTATTAAGAATAGTAAATAGTAGCAAACCTTTGAATAAATGTTTGTTTCGCTTTGATCATTAAACTTGGTATTTCAGTTGTTATTGTGTTTATCATATTCACACGTTTTTCAAATTCGCTAGTGAAAGGCCTTTATTTTTTAATTTCTAACTCTCTGAATAGTATATGTTTTAAGATAAAAGTCTTTAAACTTTTTAAAGACTATTTGTTTTGTCTGCCATTTTTTCCTCCTTGTACAAAGAAAAAAGAACGTGTTGTAATCGTGAAAACTTTCGGGTATCATATTTCAACGAAAATATCCATTTTGACACCTATCGATTGTAATTTAACGATGTTTTTGCGTGATATCTGTACGCAAGGGCAGAATAAAGGACTCTTTTTCCCCAAAACAAATTATAAAACTAATTTAAAATGGATTGTGAACAGATTTTTCATTGCTGTCCGTGCGTACGTACGTGTGTACGTAATGTGTCTCGTATAACTCAACGAGTAGCCTCAGAACGGCGAAAGTTTGTATATGCGACTTCTATAACATGCAGATGTGTACCTCCTATTTTGGTTGCAATCGGCCGCACCAAAAGTATATAAATATATGCATATATATATCCACTCTATTACTCGGATTAGTGAGCTCAAAATTTTTATTCTTATATATTGGTAAATTGTGCATTTTTTGCTTTAAAAAATGATTGAATTATGTTGTTCTTATCATCTGGTTAAGGTTTTTATGCCTTTAGTAAATATGCATGCAAGATTTGTAGAAGTATCAACCATTTAAAAGTTGCTTAAGGGTGGATAAGCCTAATCGTTTTTCATATGGCAGCCATATTTCTTTACATTTGAAACTTAAACGAATAGTGGGTTTGTTGCCAATCTAGGGAAACTAAGCTTCGGGACAACAAAGATAACGTGTTCTTTTTTACTATTGCAAATTAAATCATGCTTTAATCATGCTGTTCTGGAATTTTTTCGAGGAAATAAGTGTTTAAGATTTACTTCGTAGTTTTTCATATAGATATTTTGAGTTTTTACGTATTTTTGCCTCGCCGGGAAGTGAGAATTGAATTAATTGAATGAGAAATACTGAATCGTCTCGGAAAAACGTTTGTTTGTTTGTTTGTTTGTTTGTTTAATTTCTTTTATACATCGTTTTAGATTTATCATAGTATTTGAATAGAACCTGTGGCAGCAATTAGATAATTCTTCAGATGATGTAATTTTTTGTGCATTCTGAGTTGTAAAATGAATGAGAATTAACACTGTTAAGTGAACCTAGCGACAAAGTGTCAAGAAGAAATGCATATAATTTAATATTTCGTATAAGGAAAATATATACATCGGGTTTCATTAAATTAATAAATTATTTTTAATAATAAACTAATACTTATCGCTTTGAAAATAAATATTATGGTATATTATTTTATATGATGAAGTTTTTACTAATACTTGCCTAAACTATTTATAATGGTTTTGGAAAATTCTACTTTCTTTATAATTAGTCCAAAGGAGCAATTTACCCAGAAGAACTATTAATTTCGTTTTGGCATTTTACGTTAAGTACGTTAAGTCTGCAAGGATTCCCTACTGATTTTCAAATTGTTGCCACCAAATATTATCGCCCTGTATTATATTTAAAGTAATTAAATTATGAAGAATCTTCAGAAATGTGTATAAGTTTGTCGCATTACCATAAAACAGCGGTAACTAGAGCCAGCAAATTGTGAATAACATAATCCTCCTCGGCATATGGGCATCTGAAAGCCCAAATTTCGAATTTGTTTTATTATCGATTTCATATTTTATAAAGCATTGAGTTTTTGATTGAGAAACTCAACGATTTCAAAGCGAATAATGGCAACACTGTACGGAAGGAAAAGAAATTTATCTCCAAAGCGCGAGACTGTGTATCGGAAATTCTAAAGATATGCTCATTTTAAAATTATTTTGCTATATTGCTTTTGAATTGAGTTGTTAAAAAACGCCCCTTTGGACGTAATTTAAAATCTGAATACTTTCAGATTTGTTTTTCTTTTTCGAAAAGGAAAGAGGCTAATTATTTATTTATTCCTTCTTTCAAAGTATTCCTTTACAATTTAATTCTCTGTCGTTCTTGGAAATTTTAATAAGCAATTAATTTTCATTTTTGTTACATAATTAAATACTCAGCAAAAATGACTTTGTCATCATTTTATGTCGTTCATTAAAGACCAAAAGCTAGCTAATCAGAAAACGATGCTTTTGTATTTTTTTTTGTTTGTTAATGATTGTTTTTCGTGCATATTTATAGATGTGTATTTAAATTTTAATAACTTATAACCTGCTAACTGAAAACTTTCTCTTTTCTTTACTGATCTTGCTTCAAAATATTTTGTAATAAATGTTTAAAATGATAGTTTTCTATCCAAATTAATTTCCTTATTTTTAATTATTTTAAGGCTAAAATGGCATATTTGTACCTAAACTATGTTTCTCATTTTTTATGCTTTCTTATAAGCTTATTTTCGCATTTTTAAAGCAGAAATAAAAGAAGTTTTTCTTTTCTTAAGAATCGAAATTTCTACAGAGAATTAAAGAGCTGATACTCTAAATTTCAGATTGAGAGATTTCCTACAATATAGAAGGATTCAAAGAAAATTCATTCCTGAGATGGAGAATTTTGATGCAAATTTAGTGGAGAAACTTTTCTGATTTATTTCTTTTTTTTATATAAAATTCGTGTTCTTGGAATTTTAAACTCAATTTGATTTTGCCACCATTACAAAGAGCATTATAAAATTCACAAGAATGAAGATTTTATTTTGTTGATTATATAAATAGTGTGTTTTTGAAAAAGGTAAATATTTCAAGCTATTCGCGATATTTCAAGAAACTTAAATCTAAAAATAATTCCAAACAAAGGATGCATTTCATTCGTTAATAAAATCGTTCGACGAAGGTTAATGTTACTCTGGTTGATATTCTGTCCAAACACTTATAACAGGATGTTAACTGGAAACTCTCCCGAGTAAATGGTAACCTGGGACCTCAAAGGACTTATTCCTTCCTCACGGTTTGCATATACTCATCAAATTTCAAGCCTTCAAAAACATTTTTCATGATGTCATTAAACAGATGAACATGGTTCTTGTAATGAGTCCGGACTAATAAGCCAGTGTAAATATTAGAAGGAAAAGGGTTATAGTTCAGGGTAAAAAAATCATTTTTGTGTTATTAACAAGAAATATCACTTACACATTGTGTTTTGAGAAAGATTTGGGGCAAAACCTTTGACCACTTAAAGGTTAATGCCACACGCTTGCGTTGTGCAGTCATTAATTTAATTCAATAAAATCATATTCCAAATTCAGCTACACATTTTAATTTATTACGTAAGGTTCTAATTAGGGATGTTCATAATTAATGTGAATAAGCTTAGTTTCTTTTATTTTGGAAATGTTATATATTCGGTTTCTAGTTTTAACTTCACTCGGCTAAAAGAGGCATGCGCCTTAAATAATTTGTGAGTACTACTTCAATTTGAAACTGCACATTATTGATTTATCTACTTGAAACTTATACAACGTTTACAGTAAAATCTTTCCTTTCTGGTGAACCTACGTTTGCTAACATAGATTAGTTATTTGAGAAATGATTTGCAGATAAATATGCACTTTCATTAGAAATGGCGAAAATTTTTCTGGCTTTCATGAGCTAATTCTTAACACAGTTTTCAAGCAAGCTCATCCACTGACATCTACAGGGGACATTTTTGCATTGTACTGTTCTTGGAATAGGTGCTGAAAATTATAAGGCCCATATCACACGGCGTTTGACCTCAAATTAGAGTGCTTCATTCTTTGTGTCACTCTCGATGGGCGTTTGAGAAGAAAAAAAAGGATGACTCTCGGTGACGTGCTTTCTTATCTATTCAAGCAAGAGATGCAGTCATCTACTGATTTAAATACCACTCCTACCATCGAGAGCTGCCCTCCATTCCTTCGACTCCCTTGCCGGTTTCCTCTAAACTATGTCTGCTTCACCCTTATCATCGATCTTCAAAGTCTTCTTTATCCTTATCAGACAGTAGCTGTGCGGTCTTGATCCCTACCCATTGCCGCACCGTTTCTGAACCATCTGCTTCACTTTGCTTTAGTTTATTGTGGCAAAGCACACTAGGGTTTTCTGCCTATGGGCAGAAATGCGTTCATGGAGGATCTTCTAAGGCAAATGGGTTCATACACCCTTTAAACATGAGGAAAACCACGCAAACGCCCATGCAGCCAGCACGTTCGGCTAGATTCCAACCCAGGTCGTAACTACCTTTAGTGCTGGACATCTGGTATGGCTGAACCGTCTGAAGAAACCGTTCTAGAAGACTCCAATTTTTTCATCCATCTCAGATAAGTATAAAATTCTGGTATTCTGGTACTCAGCAAAGAAATATTTCTTCTTGTCTTCCTTTGTGTGTCTGATTACTTATACTTCATTCGACACAATATGCTGTTACTAAAAAAAATTGTAACAGTGTAGGAAATCCTTTCTATTGCTTTACCCAAATTGTTTAACAGCCTTACCACATTCTGCTTCAACTACCAGGAGTTTACTCTATAACATGTGTTCTATATTTAATTGAAAACAATCTATAACAATATAAATGATCTTGGGATAACTAGTTGTTATAATTTGTTTTTTCTACTACCTATACTCAGAACTACAAAACACTTGTTCGCGCTTATGACTGCATTTTTCCTGACAAGACAGTATTTAAGTATATCCTGAGCTGATATATCATTGAAATATATCTATAATTCATTTATTAAACTTCACTGTTGCCCTTTATATTCCTTAAAGCTCAAAAAAATATTGACTTCCTTAAGAGATAAACGCTAAGGTTCTTTTGCAGTGAAAGTTAAATACCATTGTGCATTTTTCACTTCAGCTTACGTAAAGTAAGCGTCAAAAATAAAATATTTTATCTATTCAAATCTAGCCTGAGACTCTTGCTAGTCATTGAGCTAAATCGTTAATAAAAATGAATGTAAAAACATCTATGTAATGTAATGGGATACTGGTAAGATTACTCAGACATTTGTGCCTTAGCCACAAGATGACGTCATTATGATTTCTACATGTTACGAAGTGATTGAAATTTAATTAAACATAATATCCAAATTATTTTTGTCTCTATTAGAACTTCTATTTCTAGATATATGAAATAAATATTTCTTTTTTATAAATGTCGCGAAACAATTGAAAAGAAAATCTCTTTGAGAGAAAAGCAAAAATTAATTAATTACCTAAACTTCTAAAAGCTCTTAAAAGAAAAGCACTACCATTTGTTTTCTAAAATAATATTTATTTTTATTCCTTAATCGTAACTAGTTATTTAGTGCTATATTAGTTTTCCTAATGTTGTTATTTTCAACAAGAATTTTAATTATTCTGAAAGTTTTTTTTTTTTTTTTTTTTTTTTTAAA